>VZRS01012773.1:0-10130 GCA_013398055.1 Ifrita kowaldi
TGCTTCTTCAGCCAGGTTTTTTTAAGGTTTTTATTTTCCTCTCTCTGGTGTGAGACAGAAAGCTGAACTTCGTTTCCTGGGACTTCGGTTTTTTCCCTTCTTCTCTTCTGGGCTGTTTCAACACAATCAGAACACATCAGAAGAATTTTTCCCTGAGGCCCGAGGGGGTGGGCCCTCGCCGACCCAGCTCCGAGGAGAGAGACCACACCTACAGAAGGACTCCGAAATCTTCCCAGGTTTCTCTCTACAGCAAGAGTTTTATTATTTAGCATTATTATCCTTTTCCTGTGTGTTTGTTAAATAAATAGTTTTTATCTCTTTCACTTTCCTTCAAGGAAAATATCCTTTTTTCCCAAACCTGGTGGGGGGAAGGGTGGTTGTAACCTGGTTTTCTCTCAGAGGATATATTGCTAGATTTTGGCCAAACCAGCACACTCAGGGACACTGTAAGAGGAGCTTCCACCACATATGCCTAAAGCAAGTATATCCAGCATGTCAACCCACAGGCAAGAATAGTACTTATCTATATTTTACTGCAAATAAATGTACTCTGTGACCATGCTTTGAATTGAGCACTTCATTGACAATAGAGTTGTATAACTAAAATATGGTGTACAGGAGCAAGGACCATAAGGAACACAGCTGATTAATTACCAAACTCGGTAAAACCACACCTACATACAAACTCTAGGGTTTTGTTATTTTGTCTGCCCTGCTTCCAGAGTGACTTGGTACTGCAGCCCCATGTGTGTCAAATGGAAGGGGTGCAGGCCTCTTCAGAGTGGTCCAGGGTCCAGGGCAAAACTGGAAGCTGTCCTTCCCAGCAGTGACGCTGGCATACAGGTGTAGGCACGTAAAGAAGCAGCCTATAAGCTTTAAGTACAAATGCTGTTTTCAATGACAGTGACATAAAAAGTGCCCTGTTACATCTAAACACACAGAGATTACAGGAAGAGATTCAACCAATCTGAAATGTGCACTTAACAACACATTTTATGCATGTTAACAACATTATCATAAGAACAACCAACAGAGCCAGCTCTGGAATTCATCAGCATCGCTAATGCTGTGGAAATGTTATGGTTACAAAAATGGAAGAAACTAAACGACGGGCAGCAAGATCAAAAACATTCTTAATAGAATAAACAAAGAATATTAATGAAATGTACTATTTTTCCTAAAACAAATGTTTACTACAAATATAGACCTTATCCTATGCTTTTTAAAAGACAGAATGCCCTGCTTCTCTACCTTTGTAGAGGATCCAGCTTCTCAGCAACAAGCTGAAGACAAGAAAAGTTGTTTAAATGGTGTGTTAGTAGAAAAATCTCTACCTGAAAAGGATCTGAAATCAAAAGGCATTATATATTCCATCTTCAGCAGAGAAGACAAAACAACTAACCAACCTGGAGCAAAAAAAAATTCTAGGAAGGCACCAAACAACAACAGACAGCTTTTAGGGAAAAGGGTAAGGTATATCAGTCACTTAAGCCCCACAAAGATACAGAAGAGGAAAAACTGCTTTGAGCAGCTGGACAAGAGGGGCAAATGTTCTCCAAATGAGAACATCTGGCTTATAAAATCAAAAGCATACATAAACTGAAGCTTGGATCACTCAGTTAAAGTGCCGTTCCCAAGAGTTTCCAGCTTGGATGCCCTTATGGGAAGTGTAAAAAATACACTGAGTAGGTGGAGGTCATGATCTTCCTCTTCCTTCACAGTAGGCTTTATTTTGCTTTCTAATAATTAGCATAGAATGTTGAAAAATAACCTAAAATATGTATGAAACTGCATGCTGGTGCAGCAGCTAACCACAAGGAAATGGAATGATAATCAAATCACACAAAATAACGAGCTCTTACATGAAAAGCACATTACATGAAGCTGGTTTCTAGCATATTTCTCTCCCTTTTTCTTTGTAACATGCCAGCATAATAATCCCAGGTTTTCCCAGGCTCATCAAGCAGCCTCCCTCATAATACCTGTAGTTCACAGCACCCATTCCCTCTCCCACCAATACCTCCCTCCCACGTCCTGTAGCTCCCAACCAAGGGTGCAACAGTACAGAATATCAATCCTGCAGAGGTACCTTCAGTGACTGCTCATGGGTCAGACAGCACACAAACCATTTCAGACTCGATCCTGGCAGGGCTCTAATTGTGTGTCTCTAGTTGCTCTTTTTTTTTTTTTTCCCCACAAAACTTACAGAAAATGACACATTTTGATATCTTTGGACTCTGACAAATGTGACTGAAACTTGCTAACAGGTTCAGTAGCTATTGGGAGGGGAAAAGAGGCTAACACCCCTATCACAGAAACCCAGTTTCTTCCGAAAAATTGTATCAATGACTCATACTGTAATTACAGGGATTGCTATCTGAGGGAACTTTTAAAGAATCACACTCTGATGTGCTGTTTTCTGCAATCATTATGTTCTTACAGTTTCTGCAAGGAACAGGAAAGAATATTTACACACATAAAAAAGGAAAATATCACTGTAAATCTATAAATACTGATGAATAATTCAAGAAACTTACAGTAAAATACCATTTAATTCCTTTGCTCCCTTTTTGTACCTTGCCTTTTTCATACCTTAAGAGCAAGTCTTTTAGTTGTCCCTTCAAAAATCACAGATGATACTGTAATAGAGAAAAAATACACAACCTCTTTCTTAACATAAACTATTCAAAAACACACCAGCAAAGTATCTTACTTTAATAATTTTTTCTACTGAAGAAGTAATGGGTTTTCCATTGGTAATACTTACAAAAACATCTTTGGACTCTATGGAAGTCTTATCCTGCATTGTGTTTTTCAATACCATCATTGTTGCTTCAACCTGAACACTCAAAGATTCAACTTCTCGAGCATTTGTAATTGCATCAGACTGGAAAGAGAACTCCAGGTAAGATGTATCATACTCAAAAAATCAAGTATTTAGTAATAAGTATTTACTTGAATCTCTTCATTCAACTATTTTCAGAACAACTGTTTTAGGGAATAAAATGTATTCTAGCTTCCCACAAAATACATTTTTCCTTAAATGTTCAGGTGTTCAGGCACTTCACTCATACATAAACTACCAATTTTTATAGAAAATCCTCTACATTTTCCCAATGAAGAGAACAAAATAAAATAAAAAAAAACCCAACTTTTTTTCAATGCCTTATATAGGAAAGACTAATAAATGCCTCCAGTTTCTCAAAACACAAATTAAAAGCTTTTCATTAACAAAACAAGAATTTAAATTGTATTCTTCAAAGACTTTTGATGACTCCATATATTTTGCGGGTGTCTGCAGACTAAAATTGAGATGATTTATGGATTGATCACAGAGATTTTTTCTCTCACGCCTTTTGGGGCAGAGAATCATTATGCAAACAACTGTTTAATGGTGGAATTGGCAGTGCCAGACTAATAGGTTAATGGTTGGACTTTATGATTTTAAAGGTATTTTCCAACCTAAACAATCTATGGTTCTTCATCTAAAAAGATATTTTATTTTATTTCATGTATTTCCGAATCATTTTTCTCATATTTCTGTCCTGTACAAGTAGGTAAGTTGAAGACATTCCATCTGCAATAAAAGTCCACAGGATATAACACGATGATAACTCACCAGAAGGATGCTCAGGAAGCTTTCGTACTGTCTCACATTGAAAAGTGCTTCTTTTAATTTAAAAGTACTGAGCTGGGAGTATCTGTGGGGGTCTTCCTGCATGGATTCCAGCAGGGCTGTGTACTGGTGGGCTAGCAGGTGGCAGCAACTCAAACGTTCATCAACAGTCTGTGTAGCTGAAGGAATGGCTTCATTCAGGATGGCTGGCACTATTCACACAGAATAAATATGAAATACGTATAAAAAGAATGAATGAAATCATTATCAAATGGTTAAAGTGCAATATTTGAGCATAATGGTCTTCTGTGGGAAACAGAGGAGTAAAAACTTCTGCAGTTAATGGTGGGTTTGATATACAATCCTGGAAGAAACTTGGTCTGGCATAATTGACAGAGATTTATGGTCCTTAAGCAGGAGAATTACAAACCTATGTTTCTATAGTCATAAGTAAAAGTATGTATTGGGTGTTATGGTGAAGGGTTTTAAGTATAATAATGTGATTTTATAGTTTAAGTTAAGAATTTAGATGTTATAATAGAAGCATAAGGGGGTATGTGACCTGACAACTTATTGGTCAAGGCACAGCTGCATTGCAGTAAGAAAGAATTACAGGGGATAGGTCATAAAGCCAAAACAAAGTTTCGTTTTAACTGTCTATTGGATTAGAAAGTTATAAATTGCCATGTAACTCTAAATCTTTTGATTATCTGCTATTATTAAGGACTTGTTGCTAATCTCACACCTCGAGACTCATATCTTGTTTGTTATTTTAAGCAATAAACCGTTCATGATTAAGATAGTCCCATCTCTCTAATTAAAAATCCGACGGGAGAAAAGGAGTGCCGGGAGAGGCATTCCCGAGACGAGATTTACTGCACCTACAAGTGGACGTTAAGTGAGTTCCTACAGGCTTCCAATAAAATTTTGATTTCTAAATTTTGTCCTTATATTCATGCATTTCCAAATACTTGCAAACCAGATTCAACCACCCTATCTCACAAGTCAGGTTGTTTCAAATATTTAGAATTACAGGTGTGGAAATATCACAGTCAAGTCAAGGAATGTGAGAAAACTTGCTTTATAGTAGATGCAACTCTGTTGCCACAACTGACATGGGTTTCCTGAGAGAATCTGCACAATTTTGAATTCTCAGTTTCCTAATTTGTAAAATACTAATAACAAAAACAGGCCTCCCTGAGATGGGAAATTATTGGAGCAGCTCCAGTGAAGAAGGCCAGGAAGAATGAACTGGGAATACCCAGATTGAATGCAATTGTTTACTTACAGTCATCAATGCCGCTTCCTCCTTTCTGGCACTGCATGTTGTACAAACGAATTCCTGTGACTACCATGGCAAGATCTTTCAGCTGTTGTTCTTTGTCCTTCTTACTGAGTGAGATGAAAGTAATCATCTCTGTCTGGGGGAACACACTCTGCAAGGCAGCTATAAGCATTATAAAGTGGGAGAAAACCCTCAATATGAGGGAACAGAAAAGAAAATCATTAAATAAGCAAAAATACCCTCTCCTGAACAAATGCAAAAAGTAGGAAATCCATGGGAAATTTACACTTCAAGGCTGAGCAATGACAGTTTGGATAGTAAGCATTCATCACAGTTTACCATGTTTGTATCTAAATACCAGCAAAGAAAAGGTGAAATTTTATTTTTCAAGAAGAAAAGCCCAATTTCACAGCTGGGAGTTTACTGACCTGTTACCTCCCTGACAGCCTCAATATCTGTTGGGGATCCCAGGCCAGATCTCAGTAGCACATAGGTAACAATCTTTTGATACATATTCTCCCTTTCTTCTTGTGCAGGTGGACCAGCCTCTGTGATAGCTCTGACCACAGGAGCCAGTTTTCCTTCCAGAACACGCTGCTGCTCACTGAGTAAATCATCTAGGAAAGAAGGACACTTAGAAAGTGCTATCTAAATTCTTTGAAATTTGGCTTATACAGAGGGTGCGATTCATTTCCACAGTCAGAGCACCAACTTAAGGTTTCTGAAGCACAGGTATGTGGAAGAGATGTCCATAGTACCACACCATTAGAATTCAAAACAGTACAGTTACACATTAATATAATTAGCATGATTAACATCAGTCAGTAGAGTCCTGAGAACTATCCAGGCCAAATTAAACAGCAAGTCTCTGGCTCTCTGTACTCCTCTGACTGTAGGACATATTTCAAACACACCAGAACTTACATGCTCAAATTTGAACACTACTCAGGATCTCAAAAACTTGCCGGAGTTACTGAGCTTATACAGTTCAGAGGATACAGGAGCAGCTCCCAGTGTTGCTAACTTTTGGGTTTAATCCATGCTAAGAGGAAAACATTTTTATTATCTTCCCACACAGAAATGCTTTTTTCATGTCTATTCTTGTTCTGTGTCTTCTATGTCCCAGCCAGCCTCCACTGTCCCATTGAGATCTGAAGTTACATTTACAGTAGAGGCATTTTCCCCATCTCATTTTATTTTCACATTCCCATTCTCAGACCATATGAAATTACCATACTCAATTAAAACTGTAACTGATTGTTCAAGACTACTCAAATCTCCCAGTTAGGGATATTGATAAAACACTGAGTTCTCTTCGAGATACAGGAGCAGAGTTCTGAGTGCCTTCAGACACACAGGTGCAGGTGCAAGCTTTTCTTGCTGAAGGCAGCCAACCACTGAACCTGAAAGTGTAATTGTCCTCAAGCAACCTAATACATTCTATTCAGTAAATCTCTCAGACAGGATGAGAAGAGTGTACTCTCAAATTTTATGTACACTCTTCCCTGCTATACCCATACTGAAACATCAGACTCCTGTACAGTAAATTTCTCCTGGGATTTTTATTTTGCTTTACTGCCAGCATTCATTTAACAGTAATTACTATTATTAAATTCGAAACCCAGCATCAACTTCTATGAAAACATATTTGAAATTACCTTGGTTTGCATAGTTCATATCAAAGTAAACTTGCATCTTAATTGTGCTTAGGGATGGGTTTGTTGTGTCAAGCAGTCTGGTAACACAGAGCTAAAAAGAGAGTCAGAGAAGTGAGTCCTTTCTCATCTCTGGGGAAACATCTGAACTGACAGTGATCTACTACAGGTTTCACAACAGCTGTAGAGCCCCCTCGCTACCATTCTGTCCATATTAAGCTTTTCTAAGGCATTTATTTACAGAAACATAGTCCAGTCTTTAGCTACAGAACCATGAGAAAAAAGTAGCACCAAAATTTTGAAAGTGTTCATGTCATTTTAGTTACAGGAACAGGTAGAAAATAATGCTGTAGTCTTAGTTAAGTACTGACTCTCAACATTGTGTCAGAATTACCTGGATAAGATCCTGCATATCATCTTCTGTAAGGATTCGATCCATATTAAAGTCATTTCTTGGATCTAAAACAACAGCTTTCACCTAGAGATTGCCAAAACAAAGATATTTATTTACATCTCAAAATATCATCTTTGCAACTCACCTTTTATTTTCTGAAAAATCTCAGATGCATTCAATATTTCTTTACTATTCATTTTTATCCATTTCAGTCTTTGATAATGAAACAAAATTACTTCATTTCTCATCTAGCCAGCTTCAATCTCAGTTCTCAGGTGCAAATGAAGAAAAAAATCTTTTTGGGGAAAAATCATTTAAATATAGCTCCCTTAAAAATTACTTGGAAAAATATTTTCCTAAGTAACATTTTTTGAAAATCCATCATGATTGTTTATAAACCTCTCAGTTGGTGTTATAGGCATCAGTATAAACATTTACCATTTGAATAAAAAACCCATAGTGTTCTGCATGCAGCAAAATATGTGCATGTTTGCAGTTGGTGTTCATGCTGGGTGTCTTGCCAGCCACTTGTACGAAGTTTTTACTCATTAAAATTTTCCTGCTTAATTGATTAATACTGCTTTTGAGCCCAATCTGTTTTCTAGAGCTGCAGTGTCACCTTTAGGGGAAAAAATAGCAGATTAACAGTACTGCTGTGAACCATTTACATTTATATACAAGTTTATCAAGAGCTGATCATCAATCTAAAAGGAACCTAGCTCTATCTTTCTTCAGACACAGCTCTGCAGGCACATTCAGACTATATTCTGCAGCAGTGCTGTGTCTCCTAAGAGAAGCCAAATCGTAAAATGTTTTTAGGTTACTTATGGTTGTCTACCAAGGACAATAATGAGACTGATTCCACTAAATTTTCACTTTAAGTGGGATCAGAGCCCACTCCTTCAAATATTCAGCCCNCGCGCGGGGGCGGCCGCGGCCGAGCGCCAGCCCCGGGCGTTGCCATGGGGACGCGGCCCAGCCCAGCCCGGCCCGGCCTGGCCTGGCCTGGCCTGCCGGGAGAGCGGCGAGGGGCAAGCGGCGATGTGAAGTAACACACAGCGCATAGGGAGACGCGTGTTTGTACAGGATATATGGGTCAGTGTGCGTGCAAAACATACACGCCTGCATATATACCCAGCGCGTGGCTGTAGAGGCACAGGACTGTAGGTGTATGTGTACACGAGTATCTCAGTGTACACACAAACCGTGTGCGTGGACGTCTGCGGCTATGGCTGTGTGTAGGTGTGTGTAAATATACATACATACGTGTATATATATACATACATATGTATATAAAGACACATACATAGAGCACATGGGTATACATACCTTAATATCACAGAATCACAGAATCATTAGGGTTGGAAGGAACTTCTAGAAGTTATCCAGTCTAACCCCCCTGCCAAGGCAGGGTCACCTAGAGCAGGCTACTCAGGAATGTGTCCAGGTATGTTTGGAACATCTCCGAAGGGAGATCCAGGACCTCCCTGGGCAGCCTGTTGCAGTGCTCTGCCATGCTCTGTATAAATTAAATTCTTCGTCATGTTGANCTCTCAACATTGTGTCAGAATTACCTGGATAAGATCCTGCATATCATCTTCTGTAAGGATTCGATCCATATTAAAGTCATTTCTTGGATCTAAAACAACAGCTTTCACCTAGAGATTGCCAAAACAAAGATATTTATTTACATCTCAAAATATCATCTTTGCAACTCACCTTTTATTTTCTGAAAAATCTCAGATGCATTCAATATTTCTTTACTATTCATTTTTATCCATTTCAGTCTTTGATAATGAAACAAAATTACTTCATTTCTCATCTAGCCAGCTTCAATCTCAGTTCTCAGGTGCAAATGAAGAAAAAAATCTTTTTGGGGAAAAATCATTTAAATATAGCTCCCTTAAAAATTACTTGGAAAAATATTTTCCTAAGTAACATTTTTTGAAAATCCATCATGATTGTTTATAAACCTCTCAGTTGGTGTTATAGGCATCAGTATAAACATTTACCATTTGAATAAAAAACCCATAGTGTTCTGCATGCAGCAAAATATGTGCATGTTTGCAGTTGGTGTTCATGCTGGGTGTCTTGCCAGCCACTTGTACGAAGTTTTTACTCATTAAAATTTTCCTGCTTAATTGATTAATACTGCTTTTGAGCCCAATCTGTTTTCTAGAGCTGCAGTGTCACCTTTAGGGGAAAAAATAGCAGATTAACAGTACTGCTGTGAACCATTTACATTTATATACAAGTTTATCAAGAGCTGATCATCAATCTAAAAGGAACCTAGCTCTATCTTTCTTCAGACACAGCTCTGCAGGCACATTCAGACTATATTCTGCAGCAGTGCTGTGTCTCCTAAGAGAAGCCAAATCGTAAAATGTTTTTAGGTTACTTATGGTTGTCTACCAAGGACAATAATGAGACTGATTCCACTAAATTTTCACTTTAAGTGGGATCAGAGCCCACTCCTTCAAATATTCAGCCCATTTATACTACCTGGTCCTGTGCGAGCAGAGAAACAAACAAAATTATCCATCACAATAAAGGGAGGAGGTAAACATCGAAGAACAAATATAGCTGCTGCATTAAACATTCACCTAGGGATCACACACATTCATTTATGAGACCGTGAAGAAATGTTATTAAAACTTGGCAACACTTCTCTTTTCCACTTCTGAAAGAAAACAATGGTTTATCTGCCTGCATAACAAAACTGAGAAAGAGCTCTGAGTTGGAGTTCAGAGAGTTTCCAGGACTCAGGACCTGCAGCCTTCTTGGGGCATTATATTGACAGAGATGTCAGGGGAATAAAATACTTTTTCAGGTTTTTAGGGCCCTATACTGGATGTCGCTGAATGCCCCTTTAAAATTTCTCAATGCAGGCAATTGGAAACCAAGATATTTCCAAGCTCAGGTCAGCCCTGAAAGCCTCAGCTGCCGCCAGCCCCTGAACTCTTCCTTTCGCGCTTACCATGAAGGCCACCAAGGTTTCAGAGAGGGTTTGTCCCTGGGCAGCGCACTCCAGGCCGACTTGGCGGATTATTCTCTTGATGACCCTTTGGGTCAGCTCGCCGGACATGCTGGCCAAGCACACAAGCCGCCTGCCGGGCAGCCCGTCCCGACCCCAAAGCGCCCCGGTGCCGGTCGGCCCCGCGGCCCGGCCGCTGGCGACGC
>VZRS01012773.1:17023-40949 GCA_013398055.1 Ifrita kowaldi
GGGAATTACATATTTTCCAAATAAAAACATACTTTCAGGGAAGGTTTGCAATCTGTACTAGACCACAAAAATTACTTAACTTATTTGTAAACTACCGAAGACTTTAGGTTGCAGAACACTGTTTTATAACCAAAGCAATTGGATTTCTCTCCTAGAATTAGTATCAAGTTTTAAACAGTTCCAGGAATGGAGGCCTGGTACCTGAAAGACGGATAAACTCTTCCCCCTGGCGGCGTATCTGTGCCATTGACAGGCAGTCAGTAAAAAGATTCCTGGTTTGTGGTCGGAGGCATTCCCGAATTAGTTTGAAGAGTCATTAAAAACAACACACACGGTTGTTTTTAAACCTCTGTAAAGTTTGACACCCTAGTGCTTTATTCATGGGAGAGAATATCAGCTATTTGATGAGTTTGCTGTCACATTAGTCTGGCTATCCAGGAAGATAGACTGACATCTAGGAAGTCACCCCTTTATCCAGGTACATACAGAAGATGGGATTTACTTAACCGGTTGCTCAAGTCTGAGCCCATAACCTCATTTTGCTAGCGTGGGGACAAAGTTGCAGCTGGGGGCTCTTACACCACTGAGCTGCAGAGGACACAACCCAGGAGCAGCCCATGACTCAGCAGTCCAGTTCAGGGCATGGCCTGAGTCACATTAGGTGAATGGAGAGCTTGCACCCCAGAAGATAACAACTGCCAGGATGGCAAAAAGCACTGCTTTCTGAAGCTTCACCTACTGCCCTGTGCCCAGTGGAGATGCTGGGCTGAGGGAGAGTCTGTCTGAGTTCCATTAACACAGCCACATTCACCAAGGGATTCTGCAACCACCCTGCAGTCATTCCCACTCATGGCTCATCTGAGAGACCTTCCAGCTCAGTTAGCCTCTCTCTGCACTCAGTCTCCTCTGACTGGATGCCCTGCTGGTGAATGAGCACCAGCCCCTTGGCCTGAAGGTCTTCTGCTGCTACAAATATTCCAAGGCACCGATTAAAGCTCTTCAAAGTTGACACACTTAAGTGCAGGGATTTACAGCTGACAGTGCAGGATACAAGCAGAAGCTGAGATATTGTCCATTTCCTCATCTCTGAAGTTAAAACATAAGTTGTGTGATGCAGGTTTTTGTTTTCTACTCTTCAGAGTCCTAAAACTACCTGGCACCTTAATGTAGAAACTAAAGTGCACTTTCTTATGCTTGGTTCTTTCAAAGGAGCAGTGCAGGGAAAGGCTGTCTTCACACAGGAATCAAAGGCCTGTCTCTTTCGAGAGGAAAATACATTCCATCTATCTGGCTTTATTTCCAAAGTGTCACAGAGAAGTGTCACAGTCAGAAATCCATTTTGTGAGGACAGACAAGTCATGCCACCTTTTTTTAGCTTGTCCATTAGTTCACAATAAAGCTGACTTTCAAAGCTGAGAATGTTTTGGTGCAAGGATTTTTATTCTTTCTTCCTCTTCAAACCTGTATACCAACAAATGGAAACCTCTGTGCTTGTGATGCCTTGCTTGGAGCACAGAGTTGTGGTGCTGGCTAACAGAGCTGACCAGCTCAGCTTTAATGACATAGTCACAAAAGAGCATGCAGTGCTATTTTAAGCTCCCATGACTCTCCTGGAAATCTGTATAAGTGGTAGGTATGTAACCACTGCAGACTCATTGAGGCACAGTGCAGACTAATGGTTCACATTCAAAGGAATCCTAGATTACATTTATAGCAATTATTTAACATATAATTTAGGGTCTGACCTTCCCTTTTGGAACAGGATAAAGGAATGTTAGATTGTTCTTCTCATTACCTCTCCCAGCTCCATCATTTTTCTGCATTAAAGAAAGGATATCTGAGTATGCTAGTGCTGTGTCTCCCCCTAATCCCAATGTATCAGACTTTCCCTACAATATGAGGCTACCTAGAAGGGACTTTAGACTAAATCATTGTACAGGGAACTCAGATCAGGGAAGACAACAGTTAACCCCAGGATGAAACTGTCACCAAGGCAGCAAGATTTTGCAGGATAAAGAAGTCCAATTTGGTTTTTAACTCAGAAATAGAAAAAAAATCACTGACAGATAACACGGCACAAAAACTTTACCTTTCATTTGAGCATTTTTGGATAAAAAAACCCCCAGAAGCATAGAAACCCAGTTACGAAATGCACTATTGTTAGCCTGGATCCTTTAGCAGGCACAATAAATGCACTGTATTTGCCAGGTTACAGAAAAGGGTGCAGAGCACAATTATTTGTCCTTCAAACCTTGAGAGCTCTGGCAGTCACTGTGCAGAGGGAGTGGAGAGATTCCAGACATACCATCAGTGCCTCAACTGGAAACTCCTGCAAAAGATGCATTATTCAGCTGTATTCAGATGAATCACTACTTAAGGCTTCTAAACAATATTAACATTACATTAACATTTCAGTTAAAGGCATTTATAAAAGTGATCAAGAGCATTTTACATTAATCATCCCTCTAAAAAAATCTGCTCAAAGCTAGACCCAGGACTTATCACAGACTTGATCTTTTTCAAGTAGTTGCCACATATTCCTGCTGAGTTATGTTTCAAAAGAGCAGTAGTTTGGCCAGAAGCACACACTGCTATTTCATGGGTTAGCTTGATAGTAACCAGGCCTGATAATAATTCAGAAACATTAAATTTTTTTACAGGTGACCACTTCCTTGTACAGTGTTCCGATGAGTCATTGCAACACATAGAATGTCCCACCACTATGCAAAAGCAAACAAACAAAACACAACAGCAAAAAAAACCCCCTGGTGCTGTAATTTTCTTTCGAGCCCAACAATTTTAAGAATCAACTGCTGGGCAAGCACCTTGCACTGATGGGATTCCTGAGGAGATGCAGGACTGAAGACGTTCTTCTCAGTTCAGGCTATAGGAACTTATTTCAAAGTTATGGAACTACAACTATCCAATAAACAGATGAAGGAGAGAATCTTACAGCAAATATCCTGCTGTGTCTGACTCCATTAGTGTGAGAAGAAAAACTGCACTAGTAATGGGAATGTGGTTATTCCACAGTTTGTAAGTTAACTTCTCATTCTGCTTACTTTTATCCAGCTACAGGCTTCTCACTGATGTACAAGGATGCTCTTAATTCATCTGTCAGAAAGGAAGGGAATGATCAGGGAATCAGACAAGGAGGGCAAGAGGATTATTATCCACAGTACTCCAGAGCCCTCCCTGCAGTGTTTTCTCCATGTCAAGAAATGAGCTGGGAACAAAATAGATACCTTTGTAGTTATATGCAGATTTCAACCATTCTCCAAAATTCTGAATTTTTTTGCCCAAAAGCAGTTCTATTCCCAATACAGCCTCTCTCCCCTAAAGCAACTATTAAGGCTTAAGACCCTGTCAATTTGTGCTGAATACTTGGCAGGAAAACTCTTTAGAGAGCTGTGCCTATTTGTAGCAATCTTCAAAAGCAGCACTAAGAACTGGAAAAAAAGTGGTATTTTAACATCATGGGATGCCTAATAACCTTTAGAAAACCAGAAGTATTGCTGAATTAGCACTTCTTTCTTACCTTTTAGTTTAGAAATGAATTCTAAGACTTTTATACAGCACTGGCCAGCTGTGATTGTTTTTTCGATCTGGCATGTCAGCTAATCTTGCTAATAGAAATGGAAAACAATATTTGGATAGAAAATAACTTAAGGAGGTAGGAAACTAATTTGTGAAATTACAAGTACACAAAACGTGATACAGAAGGAACCGTTCAACTATAGCAATAAAATCTGAATGAAAGGATTTAGAGATGGTCATAAAATCCATCTTGCTGACAGAAGAGCAGAAGTCCTATTCCTTGAAATGCACAAACATTTGAGAAGCACAAGCTGGGCTTGCTTTGAATCAGAGGCATGTCCTGAAAAAAATTTTGAAAGCCCTTTGCTAGAACAGTTTACCATGCTGACTTTCTCTTCAGGTCCTTCCCATGACTGAAGTGAAGCTGGAGTTTTCTCCAAGCCTTTATCAAAGTGTAAGCTGGAGGCCATATAGATGTGCAGGCTGACTCCAGTGCACAACCACAGCACTGAGGTCAGGAGCACTTTGGCAAAAGAATGCCTATCCTTTATAGTTTTGAGGCACTTAGAAATGTGTCTGCTGGCAGATAATTTTGAGCACAGTAAACCTTAATGGAAGATTAAAAGTTTTCAGTATTAATAAATGTAGAACACAAGTGCTCTCCCATGCTGCAGCAAGACATTGCTTTACTGAGAAATATAACGTGAAGTAACAGCTTCCAAAAAGCTCTGGTTCTGGGCAATTCTTTCGAGTTGGTCACTTGCAACATCTAGGACTATTTGGAAAAAGCAGAAAGAAAATCCCTACATACACATTGAGTTCTTGCTGCCAAAGCTTTGCCAGTTGTTTCCTCTGGCATTTCCTCAGTAACAGCTCTGTGTGGAGATACAAGGATGTAAAACACATGACCATCAGTCATGGGCATGCCCTGCTCCCTTGAAGTGCTAGAGGTAGTCATCATTTCAAGAAAGTCACCAGCCAATGCTACAACCCCCTCATCCTGAAGGAGACCGCATTTTTACACAACTCTGGTTTTTTGTAAACATTAAGTCTCATTTTAATCAGAATTTTTTCTAGAGATATCTGTAGTGGCGCCTGAAGGAAAACTATTAATAAGTTATGTACATCTTGACATGCACATATGGATCCCTGCACATGAGGGAAGCAGCATGCTAATAGCTTTCTTGGTCTGAAGCATCAACCAGGAGCAGAAAGCTGTAAGAAATATCTTTTAGCCCAGAGCAGGCTAACCGACATCTCACAGAGTTCTTAGTCAGTATTTACATGTCTTTTAACTAGATAGCTGCTTATAGTTGGCTGCATTAGAAACAGAAACTTCATGTACCTGACTTGGGCCTCTACTGAATGGCAGCCTTTCTTATATCTTTTCAGAATTCACTCACTGGTGAGCAAATCACTTGCCCTAATTTCTGCTCCTGTTTCTGCCTTTCAGACTCTGGGTCTTACCTTGCAGTCCAAATCTTCAGTCCCAGCCCAAGCAACAAGGGACTCCTCCTCATCCAGACATGGACCAAGAGAAGGTGTGGCCAGTACCTGGCCTCTCATGAGAAGTGCCCTTGCTGCCTTTTAGGGGGAGATCAGGAAGGAAGTGAATCTCTCATTTTCATTCCTGCTGGAACCTTTCAAGGCTTTTATTCACCTTTCAGAATTCTTGGCTTTTGCAAGCCTTGTGACTCTTGAAACACCTTAAATCCTACTCTGAGGGTGGTGTAAGGACTTCCATCTGCTTTGATGTGGATTCCATAGTGTTGCAATTCTGCACACGAGACAAGAGGTATTATAGATAATCCACCACAATCTGAAAATCTGAGTTTGATTTTTATCTCCACTGTAGAATATTTGGCTTTGCTTTAGTAGAAAATTTAATTTGCTGTCAGGTGATCTTTTAGGCTAGAACAAACATATTTAAACACAATATTTATGTACAAAAAAGCTCCTCATAATAGTTTCTATTAAAATCTGATTTTCTTTGACTAGTTGAACCCCTGTGTTGTTCCATTTGAAACTGAACTGGATTATTTTACTGAAACAAATTTTGAAACAGCTAACCATAATGCATAATGCTCTTCTTTAAACCAAGTTTCTTTATACTGTTCTTCATGGTTTGTTCTATCTTAAGACATGTGCAACATCATGCTATTTCAATCTTAAGCTCTCCAATAAAGGACAAAGGATATTTGTTCTCAGAAACAGCTAAGGTGGGTGATCTTGGCAATCATCTGGATGGTTGCTTTTATAGGACAGAGAAGGAAGTTCCTGTTTTACTTTTAATCTGTGACTTTAATCTGTTTTCTGTGGGCTTTATCTTTAGTCTGGTTTTGTTAATCTGTTTGAACTTCATATAATTCTCTCCACCTCTGTGTCACGATATTACTGATGTTTAAGCAGTAGTGACCTTGAAGTGCTACTCCTACCTCAATTTCATGTTGCTGCTCTATTCTTAGGTGAGTATAGTTCCTCCCAATAGGCCTCCCAATTATCAACTTTATCCAATTGTAAAATTCTTGGTTTATAGTGTTTGAAGGACTCAATCACTTGTGTTGATAAAAGACACATAATTTTAGCCATCTTTAAGCTTGCACACACCGAGCTGAGAACTTCCAACTGACAACTTTCACACGCTCTTTTCAAAGTTCAGTTGGGATAGAATTAACTTTAAATGTAAGCACCCTGCAGGATGAGATTTAAAAGACAACACATTAAGTATTGATACGAGTGTCTTTCATAAACACAGAATTCAGGATTGAACTCTGACCTACACTATCAAAGCAATCATTTACATATTTGGAGAAAAGGACATTTGGAGCAAAGCAAGGATTTTCATGCCAGTTTGAAGCCTGGTGGCTGCACTTGTTGCAATTCTTTATTTCAGAAGACTTTCAAACTTTTCAGCCAGCTCTGAAAATGACATTCCCTTTTACTTCATCCTGAAAAATATCCTCTTCCTCCTAAAGTTAAAGTTTTTGAAGGAAGCCCACACTGACATTAAATCTTATTTCTCAGCATTGTGGATGACCCTTAATGCACAAACTGCTCTCAAAAGTACCTGTGAAATTCTGGAAGGATATTTTGATGAAAGACCACTGGTCATTTCTTTGACCACTTGCTTACACTGGAGGTTTCACAGCATTTTAGATAATGGACATCTAGATGGGCAAATAAATACAGAACATCAAAAGGAAGAATATAAGTTTACAGCCTGCTAAGATCTGTATCCTCTCTATATAAGACTTCTAGAACTGTCTGGAAAATACCCACAATGTAAAACTTCCTTCAAAAGCTTGAGTTAATGACTATACATCAGTGGGCATATCTGGCAGTTAACTTGTTTATGTCCCAATCAAGCAGAACCTGCCCAAGTCACACCTTAAAACATGAGAAGCAGATCAAACATTTACACAATACCTGACTGGAATGCTATTGTACTTGGGGCATACACGAAATAGCCTCTTGCTTTGTTTCTGCATTGCACCCCCTACTTCTAATGAAGACAGATATTCCTAGCACACATATCTGTGGGTGAGACAGTCATTGGATTACTTTGCTGGTCAAAAATTTTCTGCCCCAGTGACTCAGAGCAGTTTTGTAATGAGCTACAGAAGGGACTTCTGATCAGCATGTGAAGAAAAAAGCTGTTTCCATGTCCTGTGGAAGATTCAGGGCTAACTAGAGGCCTGCAGCTAAAGGAAAGATGTTTGATTCTTACTTGTACTGACAGTATCAGAGGCAACATTTCCATTTGGAAGTCAAGAAGAGAAGAAAAAAATACAACAGGTAAGAAAAATGGGCTATGCATACAGTGTGAGGGTTATGTGTGAGGAGGGAAATAAAGCTGAGAGATGATTGTGTATATGACATGGAGCTCCTGGACCAGGTCCAGTGGAGGGCAACAAAGATGTTGAGAGGACTGGAGCATCACTCTTACAAGGGAAGCCTGAGGGAGCTGTTCAGCCTTTAGATGACTGAGAGGGGATCTCATTAATATCTATCAGTCTCTGAAAGGAGGGTGTCAGGAGGATGGAGCCAGGCTGTTTTCAGTGTTGCCGAGAAATAGGACAAATGGCAATGGGCACAAACTGATGCATGGGAAGTTCCACCTGAATATGAGGAAGAACTTCTTTACTGTGCAGGTGATCGTGCACTGGACCAGATTGCCCAGAGAGGGTGTGGAGTCTCCCTCACTGGAGGTATTCAAGAAGCATCTGGACACAATCCTGTGCAATGTGCTCTAGGATGACCCTGATGGAGCAGGGGGGTTGGACCAGATGGCCACTATGGTCCCTTCCAACCTACCTGAAGAAGCTAGTCTGCCATCTTTCACACATTTCTGTGCTAGTTCTTGTTTCCTTGACTCTGACTCCAGTAGATTAGTCAAAACCATTTAAATACTTCGAAAAAAAATGTTGCGGTTCCTCCCCTCTCTGTGCACATACAGTGACACTGCAGGGTCACTTTCAGGGGGAGGGAGAAAGAAACTGCTGCAAAATATTCAAGAAATTCCTGCCTTCAGCATACATTCTAGAGGATGGCTTTTAAATGTTGTAAATCCTTTGGCAGACTCACCACTTTCTCTGGTCCACACACATCAGATTCATTACGATCGCCTGCAAAGAAAGGGCAAAGGGGAAGAGTTTTGCCACCCTCAGTAAAAAGTCATATTGATACCAGCTGACATCCAGCTTTTCCAGCACATTATGATATCAAGCCTGCATGACTTTTTACCAGAAGGACAATTCCCACTTTTAAGAGAGTTCAGTAGAAGGTGCTGTAAGAGCATGATTGCCAGGAGCTCTGGAAGGAGACCTGCAGCAACGCACAGCTACAAATCCGCACAGCATGTTAGATACTTCTTAATGCCATAAGTTGGATTTAACAAAACACTTTGTGTACAAGAGGAAAGAGGCCTGACAGGAACCTATTGAGAACCAAGAAAAAGCCACCCCCTAACACCAGCTGCCATCCTCTTGTGGGGTTATAAGGGTTCTTACTGTTCCTCTGGGCTTTAGACAGTATTGTACCCCTCAAGTTTTCCAGCCTGCTTTCTGTACCAGCATTTGGGTGAGAACAGATAAATAAATTGCAGGAGCACAGATCTTTTTGTCCTAAGTAAGGCTGCAGGGCAATTAAAATATGATGGTTTTATGTTAAGGATTACAGTATTTAAAAAAGTAATTTTTTTCACTAGAGGAACAAAAAGATTTAGTATTCTTAGAGGAAGAATAATTTTAGTAAAGGAAAAATAGTTCTAGTAAACAAGAAAAAAAGATGCAAGGAGCAGAGCCTTTAGAAACTTACGGGGCTTATAGACTTGAACCCTTATTATTCACTTCCAAATGAGCTCAGTTCTTTCAATAAGTCTTTCAATACCATGTATGTCCTTTTACACTGCCAAGCTTGCAAGACCCACTCCAAGTCACTCAACATATTGCTGCTTAGATAGAACCAAGCACAGGAACAGATGAAACTGAGGCTTTCAGGCTTTTACAGTATTAGAAGCTTTTTGTTCAGGAGGATCTTTGAACCATGTACATTCCAACATCTTAACCTTGGATTTAAAGCTAAAAAGATTGGGGGCACATACTGAAAGAGCTCTGCTAGTGTGGTGTGTGTAGAGAATCCCAGGTTATTTTCCTTCTGAATGGAATAAAAGAAGGTTTTGCTGTCTTTTTGGCAGCTTCCCAGGAATCCTCTGGCAAGATCATAGTGGTCCCACATCATACTATGAAAGGAATCCAGCTCCCCATTGTCCTCGGTGAAAGCCCTGCAGAGGATGGTCTCTACAGAGCTCAGTGCAGAATTGGCAAGCCTGCAAGAGCATGTGTCAGCTTGCACAGCAGAGACACAGATCAAGGCCTCAGTCACACGGGGGAACCTCTAATTGACCAGCAATAATGTCAGTGAATTACAGTTCGTGTCCCATATGCAGCAGACTGGGTGGCCAGTGGTTTCTGTAACATTGCAAGGTTTCCAGCAAAGTCAGCCAGGAACTCTCCAGTACCTGCCAATAGAGCCCTTTTTGGTAGCAGAATTAAAAAAATAAGAACTCTCCCTTGGCAGCAAAGTTAGTAATTCCAAGATTTCACTTTAAAAGCTCAGCTTACTGAACTGAACCCAGTATTACAGCCTTATCCAAGCCAAGCTTTGAAACACAGTTTCTTTCACATGGTTTGTGAGATGGAATGGGAATTTTCTGCTGTTGACTACAGCAATCAGTTTCATCTAACGTGGTTTGTAACAAATGAAAGGATCAGTCCAGCTTGTGATGGAGATCAGATTTCTCTCATTAACAAATACAGCATTCCCAACCATTTAGGAGTCTTTATCAGGAGAGGTCAGCAAGCCTATTACAGAAGAGCACCATCTGTTTAATAACTAAGAGATGGATATTATTGAATATATATATATTCTTGAATGTTACCCAGTTTCCATTCTCAACTATCCATAGACAAATTACCATTTATTTAATCAGTACCTAAATAGAAATAGGAAACTAACACAAACTGGTTACAAGAATAATAATTTCACAGCTATCTTCTGATATTGATTAAACACATTAAGAAATGGGAGATTTTTCATTTCCTTGAGCTGCCTCCTCTTCCTCATCACAGTGATGGCATCTGTTGTCTTTGCTTTCTGGTTTTTCATTGGCACAAGAATGCAATGTATAAATATACTTAGAGATTAAAGTCAGAAGACAAACACATTTATAGGTTTGGGGTTTTTTTTTTCTGTTGTGGAATTCAAGAGTTGCCCTGTAAAAAGAAACATACCTCAGGCAGTTAACTTCAACCTAGGCTAGTCCAAGTTATTATTCAAAAGTGACCACTAAGATGGCTTTTAATTTCTAGCGGGGAAACAAGTTTAACACACACACCCCCACCCACCCCACAAAACAGTCAGTCTCAGAGATAAGAGAGTTTAGGAGAAGTTTAACACAGACATTACAGCAGCAGCCAGTTCCTCCTCTGCATTCCCCACATGACTAATGATAATGCATTAAACATGCCAGCAAGCATTTACCTTGTTCTCTATTGAATCAAGAGCAAAGATCCTGCTTTATAATGAAAGATCTACAAATATATGCGTTGACTGGACCCACAACTCTCCCCTCTTAAAGTGGAATCAGGTCCCTGATCCAGTTCCCAGCACCACAGCAAATGGCTGGGCCATAATAAAAGAAGAAGGTGGGAAGGACAATACAGAACATTTCCTTATGTGAAAATGTGGCCTTACTTGAAAGTAATGCTAATGTCTTTTTAGCAAGGTGAGGGTACTTTTAATATCCAATTCAGAAAGTGAAGGGTCAAAATCTCTTTTCAACACTTAGCTCCAACTCCAGAATAACTTTCCAGTTTTAATTAGAAAACCCTCCTTTTGTACAAAGAGGGAGAGGCTGTACTAAGAGTTACCCCCAAAGGATCCTCTTTAGTGCTGCCTTGCAGCCCTACAGTACCTTGAGGAAAACTGACACTTGAGCTCCAGTGCTGACCCAGCTGGCATTTTGATACTGGCCTTGCCAGTGCTGGAAATGATTCAGGTCTAATTTGTGCTTTGACATATCTGAGACACATGCACCCTGGCTCTTTGGGATTAGTGAGTTTGCAGGCCTCACATACTTTATTACACTTTATGTAGTATTTGACAGCAACTCTTCATAAAGGTCTTCTTCATAAGGGCCATAGGCTACACTTTCCTTTTTCCAGGACTTCCCATCTTCAGATGACTTGTATGCATGTTCAACCATGGCAGCTCCTATTACAGCATGGCAAGAGCCTCCACAAGTTTCTGCTATGGCTTTTTCATACTTTTTCTGCTGAAGTACCAGGTAAGCTGTATAAATGTTTAATTTGTTACTCATTATCTAGGTGTGTTACTATAAAGATTGTAACACAACCTTAGTTATAAAGTGCCTGAAATACTGTGAGCCAGTGCCCAAAAGAAAATGTGCTCCACTTTTATGTAGCTAAACAAGAATTGTGAGAACATTGACTTTGAGAATGCAGTTTCTCAAAACCTTCTGTGTTGGTTCTACTTAGCAAACTAAGGGAAACACTCAAAGAAGCATTATGATCTCCCTTTGCAGTACCTTTTCAGTGTTATACCTTCCTCTTCCTCAAACACAAAGGGCTCTTGTGTATTACATTTAGGGGCAATTTTGATTTAAACTAAATTTGATTCACTCACATTATGCACACATAAGCAAGAATATGCTTGTATCCAGGTAGTCTGACCAGGATTCGCTGCGGTGACACAGTGGACAAAGGAACATAGCTGTCATGTTGTCACCACATCTGGGCTAGAAGCCAGGTTAAGGGAATGGGACATAAGCACAGCAGTGATGCATTTACTCACATAACCACTACTTACGACATCTAAGAACACTTCTGTTTGAATTCATGGTTTATTGAAAAGCTCTGAATGTGGAAAATATGGTCAGGGAGACCTTCTGGCTAGCTTACTTAAAAGGTGTTGGCATCTTGAGTCCAACCTGCAGCCAGTGAAAGTCACAAGCCAAAAAGTGCAAGCATTTGGTGTTCAGAAGGAAGATGTTAGGCCTTAGAGGAAGAAGTTGGGAGCTTCAAGAGACATTTTCCAAGGTTGTTTAAAGCTATGTCTGTAAACAACAGCTTATGTAGATCAGTTATTAAGTCAGACTGGAAATGTAAGAGAATGTGTATCCCACTGAACAGTATTTTGAGAGTCAGTTCCTCAGTCATTTTCTCATGACAGTCAGCTCTGAAGGTTTAATGCATTTAAACACTCTAGTTCAGGTAACCTAAGAATTAATCTCCTTTTATTACAATGACCTTTATTTCAAAAGTCTCCAAATTTCATTCCTATATATGAAGAATGTGTTTATAATACAACAGTATGCAGAAAACCACTTTCCTCAAAATATAGGATACATTCAAGTTGAGATCATTATTGATAATAGAAATGTCCTTTGTAGCTGAGAAATTAGATGCAACACCTGAAAGGTCATTCAATATGAATGGTGATGCTGTCCAGGTAGAAGCACGAGAGCAGAAAACAGGATGAGATGGAATCACCTAGTCAGTTGACCCAGAAATAAGCATATATGGCAGACAGACATACTTAGTATTCTAAAGGGAATGTGACAGAAGGACTTAAGGTACTCAGTAGAATAGCTAAGTGTCTCAGCATCAGATTCCTACCAATATAATGAAATTATAAGATTGTTCAAGGTGAAGTTTAAGGCTGAAGGTCCAGGTCGCTGACTTTTAAATCCACATTGAAAATCAGAACTGGGTATAAATCAAGATTATAAACCTCATACTGAAGAGGGACTATCAGAAATGTATCAAAGATGGTTAACACCTTAGGTATAGAGTCAAAGTAGGTCAGATGCTAGCCTCAGAGTTAAACTACTCTTTTACAAAACCTATTACTTGCAGTACTTATCTAGACTCAAAGTTAAATTACTCTCTTTCTGAAATCTAACTTTTGCAATGTGTGGCACATCAGGTAAAAAAACCCCAAATCCCCCAAACCCCAGGAATCATTGTGGGATACCATAGGCAACACAGGGAAGGGACTACAGCTATTGAAGCTAGCAGCAATAGCACCCAGAGCCCTGCAACTAATCTGGCATCAGCAGTTTAAGTTGCCAAGAAGTAGTGAAGGAAAACAGAATGAACTGGAATAGCCAGCAATATTCCGTTTATACTGCGGATTAAATTTTTGAATAAACAAACTGGAAGTGCCTGTGCCTTTAAGAAAGTTGACTTGAGGAAGGAAGAATGTAATCTTATGAGAAAAATAATGGAAAAATACGGTACTCAGACACCTTGATGAGTATTTTTCTCCAATCAAGTTTTAGGAAAAGCAACAGCAGACTGCAGCTGTACAGTGGAAAAGTCCAAATATACAAAAGAAAGGCAAGACCCAGCAATAAGAATGAAGCTTGGAGTTAGATTGCCAGCTGTTGTTAGTCAAGCTGTTTACCTTACTCTTGGTTTGCTCACAGACCCAAAGACAGCTACTTGATTGCTAGTCTCAGTAAACTGCAATGAAGGGAGCACAGGTTTTCTCACTCCTGAGGATATTTCCATCGTTGTTATTGGCTCAGTCTTCCTTCCAGGATTTGTCTTTCTCTCTGGTCACTGCTGACACATGCCCAGGCAGAACCCTGCCTAGATATCCCCAAAACACCCATGTACTGTACTTACTAGCCAATATTAATGCCAGTTGTTCCAGCATCTGCATCTCCCACCAGACACTTGCTGCATTCTGCTGTTAGTCACTGACATTGCTTTTCTCTGTCTGTATTTTAAGTAGCAGCAAATGTAACACTGCACTTCTGTTAATTAAGCCCAGCAAAGGCAATCACACCAGTAACTCCAATCCCAATGGCTGGGTTTCTCTCAGTGTGGGTACCCCCCACCCATGCACAGACACAGTGCATTTGTTCTGTGCTCTGGTGCCCGTCAGGAGCTGCGGCTCCTTAATTGCCTCACACGCACAGACAGTGTGTGCTCACACTCCAAATGCTACCAGCCTCATTAGCTCCTTTCACACTTCATTTCTCCATGCGAGGCATTCAGAGGTTTCACAATCTGCATATCTTCCTTTTAAGACGTCACAGAGCTCTTCTGCAGACCTTTGAGGGACTAACGAGCAAGATGTCTCTATTTTATTAATTAGCTGCTTCTCAGCCATACTCCACCACTCTCTACTAGTTCAGCTGCTCAGCTACAGTAATTAGACAGCCCACTTTTCAGTCTTCTATAGCATTGCTTAGAGAGAAAGTTTGACTGTTCCTGAGACTGTGGTACTTTCTGGCAATTATTAGACATCTCCTGAATGACTAATAGAGAAATCCTGCTTTCTGTATTATTCACTGCAGCATTACAGCTCCCCATTCTAGGCTTTGTCTCATGCACTCTGCTGTCAATATGTGCCATCACTGGCACTCGAGCGTCCAGATGTTATCTGAAAGATTCTTTATTTGCATCATTCAGACATAACAGTCATAAAGAATGTATTCACACTCCCTCGGAATCAGAGTTGCAAGTAAAGTGGGTAGTGTTAGTTCTTATGCTGCAATACTTCTCAAACAGGAACAAAATCAAGCCAACAAACATGTGCTATCTCTGCTTCATGCAGTGGAAGGCTTGCTTGTATGTCTGATCCCATGATTTTTCTTACCTACCAGCAGCTCATGTACTCACAGTACCTGATATGTAGAAATGTATAGAATATGAAATGCCCTTTTATTTTAGCTTGCCAGTCAACCATAATTAATATTGTGCAGTGAGTACAACTACAAGGGAAAAAAATCTCTTAAATAGGGCTTAGTTACTTTACTTGCTAAAATATTTCCTTGAAATACCAAATAGTGTCCATGGTGAACAATTCTCCAGATCCCACAGTGATCCTACTACTTGCTATCTTGTCTATTCCTCTGTATTACCAAGCTACTCACTTAGGCCAAGCTGTGGCTCCTTTTATCTCTACAAAACCAAGTATACAGACTTAGAAGGACACGCTGGTTTTAAGTAGAACAAACACACCTTCAACTTAACATTTGAAAGCAGTTAAGCACAATGTTTTTCCCCTCTCAAGAGGCAATGAGAAGCAATGCCAGTGTCTGACAGACTGTTATGAGCTGTATGTGCTGTGCATACACTGTTGAGTAACACCATCCCAGAGCGTGCTGGCAGCACTGATCCGTACAGACACAGCTGGCCAGATCTGAAGCCCTTGCTGCCTGTCTCCAAACATGCCTCCAAAGGCTGTAGATCAAGAAGGGCCTGGGATGTGCACTCACCAGGGCCCTTGGTCTTGTCTGAATGAATGAGGTGCCCAGGACTAAGGTCCAGCACAGAACACCTACCCCTGTAGACAGCCATGGCCTGTATCAGTCCCTGCCACTGTATCCCAGGCAAAAAGTGGGCTAACTCTGTAAGACAGGGTGACTTCTTCCTTCCATGTGATCAGTAAGGCATTGCAGAATGACGATTATATTATGTCCTCCCTAGTAGAGAAGAACTAACAGATCTACTTATCTATCAGTGTAAGAGAACTTGAACTGTTTGTTCAAGGAGAGTTGAAACTTCAACATCATTTTGGTTTTCTAACATGCAGCTTGCAGAATTGCCCCTCGTGTTGCCTTACACACAGACACACACATGCAAGCAGTATGTTCTGTGCAGTTTATGCATTTGATTAGACAACTGTGAACATGAAGTTTGGATTTTTTCATTGTAGATGTAAGAGGAGAATGAACAGGGAATGGCAGCTATCCACAGAGCTTCCACAATGCAGTGAGGTAAGGCTTTATGAACATGTCAGTCAGAAATAGCACCAGAGTATGCCCAATATCTGTTCTAAGTATTTTACATGAATTAAACTGTTCCACAAGAAACCAGTGACTTCACTTGTCTTCACTTCTTAGTTTAGTAGAGTGATGAACTTTGAACTATCCTACACTTAAAACCCCACTTCAATCACTCATGCAGTGATGTGTTTGTTTAGACAGATGATGCATACATTTTCCACTACCAGTTGTCCAAGCTCACTGTTAGTTAGCACTTAGCTCACTAAGAGCTAAGCTAACTAAGATTAACACACCTCTTAAAATGAACTGCAAGAAACAAACACCAACAAATATAAAACATCTTGCAATTACTTCAGTTATATCCGTCTCTTATTTTGTCTCAGCTGTAGAATTCTGCACCTACTCCCCAGCCCTTAGTCCCTGGAGCCAGTATTATCAGGGCAAATGGTACATGTTCAAATCCTGAGCACTGAGGTCTATGAAAATACATAACAGTCTTATGGCAAGTAATTGAATGGTTGAGCACGAAGAACTAAGCTTCTGCCAGCTATTGTCAGCAGATACTATGACAGCAAGCTCCCTTGGAAAACAGCTCCATAAAATGGAATTAACTCTGTTGAAAACTTAAGACCACTGTAAACCTTTCCTCTTGAGATGCCAAGCACGTTGCTCTGACTGCCTGCAGTACAAACAGATAGCTATTTAGAAACTTGTATAAAATAAAATTCCAAAGCAAAACACTCCAGCAATTCTCTGTGAGCCCTCTGTCATCTGGTGGGAGGCTGCAAGACTAAGGATGGCAGGTGTCAGACATGCTGAGTAACGCCTGGCTGAGGAGCGCTCGGATGCTCCGGCGGTGAAGAGCCCCATGAAGTGGTGCAGAAAGCAGGACGGCTCAGAACCAGAAGGATCTCTTTGTGTATTTCAGTCTTGTCTCAGATATCCAAAAAGCCATATAAAGCATGAGCCAAGCATGTAGAGGAACATAAAGCGAGAGTTGGCAGGCTTCATTTAGGAAGTATCCTGGCAGTTTTCCTTCTCCTCCATCCCACTTGGGGCCCAGGTTCAGCAAATCTGTTAAACACCTTCCTAGCTTCGATGGACATGAACCTTCAGGACAGATTTACAGTTAAGCCTGTATTTTACTGCCCTTAGGAAATGTATCTAATCAGGTTCTGCTGCTGGCTGAAACAAGGCCTGACAATGAACTTACAATGAAGTCCATAAACTTCATTCAATAAAAAAAAAATAGTGAAATGTTCTGAAAGTGAATTAAAAATCCATCCAGCTCAAGCTCACATCTCATCAAGCACAAAGCCAGTCATTTTTCTGGCTAAGTACTTCTTCTGACACTAGAGTTCAAATCTCAGGTGAATAAAGGTCCTGGTTATGACAAGCATTAAAAAAAAACAACTCAAACTTTTTTTTTTAAATTCAGAATTACAATCTTGGTTGTCAAACACTCAGTTCTGTCATGCTGGCTATTTCCACAGTAATGAAAGCATGTTGTGCTTTGATGGCACAGCTCTTCCCTGTCCATTTTATCAAGCAGTGAAGAGAAAATAATTGAAGAAGAGAAGGCCTCTGGCCTTCTGGGTGTGTTTCACACTGTGTGTGTCAGTGCAAGGCTGAAGCCGCATGTTCCCAGGCATGCATGGCACTCACCCTGCTGCCAGGGCTCTCAGGACACTGATAAACTCCTGATATTGTTTAAAATAGAAACCAAACATTCCTCTTCACAACACACATTAAAAAACCATGCACAACGTGATTTCTACAAAACTTTACACTGCTGATCAGAAACTTTTACGACAATTAGGCATAGCATATACTTCAGATTCTTCCTAGATCCTCAAACATATGAATGCTACCATGTGCCCTTCATCACTGAGGTTATCATGGACGTATGCCATGAAAAATCAAACCTCAAGAGACTGTACAGAGCTTCAGTCTAAGGTCAGGAGCCAGAATCAGGTGTAAGATGGTGAAATTCAGGATAAAATATCCCAGCTGTATCCTGTTGAAGGATGATGGGTTGATGTGCACAGATGTCAAATCAAACATAGTTCTTACCAAAATACTTGAGCTTTAGAAAACACTTGCTAATGGTCCTGTAACTCCTTTGCTAGAAGCCTTTCACACTTCACTATGTATGCCCAACTCTGAATGCTTTATGCACCGCAGAACAGCCGACCCTGTTCCCCCTCAAATATACGGAGTTACTAATACGCAGCAGTTTGATGTGAATGCAGTCACAACTGGCCAGAACACACAGAATCAAGAGGTTTTCCTAAATCTCAGATTGCAATGAAAGGAATTTCAGAAATGAATGTCCCCAGTATCTAAGGATGAGTTTAATACCATGTTCTGGAAGGCTTATACTCCTGAATCTGATCAAAAGTAGCACTGGGAGGTGGTGGTGGTACTCTTTTTGAACACACAGCACAACAGAGGAATCCAGATCAGGACTTCCAATCATTGTGGTGTTCCAGTATTGTTCTGTAATAGTTACTAGAGTATCAGAACTCTATTCCTGACAGATCTCACTTGCAGGCAAAACTCTCACTGTTGCTACAGAAAACAGCAAGCCAGTGAAAGGAGAAAAATCACTGGCAACTACTTTTTACCAAGATAGCTTTTTTGCCTTCCGGTTAGGATTCACACATGCTGACAATTCAGTAACGTGCAGGAGACAGATGATAAGGGAGGGTTTCATGAAGTGACCCTTTCCAGCCCGAATGCAGCTTCCTACGTAGCAACTGTTACTGGGCAGGGCTGGTTTCGCCCACAAAGAACTGACTTTCCCAGGTAATAACTAAGTAGCATCACAGTAGGCTTTGGCCTTTTAATTGTTTAATTGCTTTTTGTTGTTGAATGCCAACAACTCCCATTCACACCACGTAGTCTAAGGAGATCTCAGGAGCAGTACAACAGCTATAGTTTTGGATATTTCAATAGCATTTTGTTGCTGTTCTTGGTAAAAGATCTGAAAGTCAGCACAGACGGTAGGGAACTGGCAAAAACCTGAAAGTGCCTCTGCCCAGGAAATCATTTTGACTCACAGTTTTTGTCAAGCCAGTTATCATCCATTATAGGTAATTATCACTATATTGAAGACTGAAACTGAGAAACACAGAACAAAAGAAACTATACTGGTGGTGTGCTCTTGTCCTCCAGATGCATAAGGGGTGCCATGCTTTCAAAGCTGAGCAAACTAATTTTGTTATCAAAGGAGTTTTGTTTGGGTGGGGTTTTTTTTCCCTTTAATCTCTATACACACATTGTTCTTATGACAAAAATCAGGTACTTAAAACAGCAAACGCCTGTGTTGATACTGTAACATCCATTAACCTACCACATTGCTCTCTGTATTTGCACTGCTTTCTTTCTTTTTTATATACAAGTTTTGTATCATGAGGAGTTATCTGTACAGCAGCTGCCAAAAACATAATAGGACAAATTTAAATACTCATTTTTCCTTCAACCTCCAAGTTCTAAAGTAATGTGGTTAACAGGACTTGACTCCAGCCAACATTCAAGAGGCCCCATCTCAGACAGCTTTCATAAGAAGTGTCACTGGCATGCACATGCCTAGACCCTGTCCAGGTCAGTCTTGCATCTTTCATGCCTCCCAGCCTCACTTCCTTCTCCCCAGTAACTGCCAGATCCCTATCCACTTCACAAAATGTAACTGAAAATCTTGAGAACCCAAATCCTGCATTATTCTCAAATATGTGAAAATAAGAGAGTGGGCTTTCAATTCATCTGCAGACATCTGCAGAGGATCAAAGTGTGTATTTTAAAAGCCTGCAGAAAAACAGGTAAAAATACTTACCTGTAGCACTGAATTGGGAATAATTTGGTTAAATTCATGCAAACATATGAGATCTGTGCATTTCAATGAACTGAAAAGAGCTAAAATCCTGTGTGACCATTTTTAAGATTTATTCTAAAGATCCTTCACAAACACCAAACAAAATATATTCTGCAGGATATGCACAGCATGTGAGAGTTCTGAATATTTCATCATTTTACCTGGAAATTCCCTTCACCAATCAAGAGGCAAGTAGTTTCCTCACCTGCAAACTTAGATTTGCCCAGGAACCTTGCTATTGTAGGGCAGCAGGCTCACAGAGGGGAGACTGCTCTTAAAGGCTGTAAAAATGCCCTTTTTTAAAAAAAGTTTTATTACAGGTAGAGCTCACTTCCCTTCTCAAGAAGGTAGCTAAACCAAAGCCCAGCTGAATTTAAGATACAGTTAACTATAAAACAAGAATAGGAGTAAACTCACAGATTCAAAGTGAAGGACTTAAAAGGGAAATACAGAGAAATCCCATGGTGCAACTGCTGTTCCTCAAGGCAGTCAGTCACCTTTTTTATGTTCAGTACCAAAATCTTTGGATAAAACCCAAAGCAATTCCCAGAGTGGCAAAGCAGGAGTTCCTGCATGTTCTTTCTCTGGCCTGACAGAAGCTGCCTTGGTCAGAAGAGAGTTGACAAAGAGGTCCCTCAGCTTCCTGGGAGCCCTTGCTGGGACTGTAAATACAAGAAACTGAGTGGAAAACTGCAACAGAACATCAGTAAGGGTCCATGGTGGAAACAGGTCATAGCCTGGTGTATGCCCTCCCACCACATGTTTTGGAGTTTGGTTAATGGGACACTGTGTAGGAAATGTCAGGCACCCAGAAGCAGCTGGGAAGCTCATAGAAGGACTCAGTGCTGGAACAGGAAGACACCTGCCTGTGCAGTTTGCTCAAAGGCTCACAAGGGACCACCACGTGTGCTAGGGACATGCCAGAATGCCCACCCCACCCTCCAGCCACACTCACAGCAGTACCTGGGGATTTCAGACTTTCATTCCTTATTTTGAGTTCAGTAACCTGCAATAAATAATGTCATATAATGTACTTTGCAATATAGAGAAATTTCATTTTTTGAATGCAGCTGAAATAAAACTAGTCCTGCTGACTAGTCAAGAATATTACACAAACTCTGGCCAATCTGGAACTAAAGCTACCAACTAGCAGGCTGATGCCAGCATGCTCACTGATTTGTCGTATGATGCCAAACAGGAAAGGTAATGGCTGAGTTTTTCCTACTTTTCTCTTAAGAGAAGTACTTGTTTCACTTTTTCTCCTCTATCTGGCTACTGATTTACTTTTTTTTATTTGTAAGGAAGAGTATATTAAGCATCCAAGGATTATTTTGGCCAGTATTTTACAGCTTCCTTAATGAAATAAAACCCTTTACCAGCTTTATCAGATCTTCCTTGCCTTAAAATTAGTTTACTTGCACCACTGTTATCAACAGATCAAGATATCAACTTTTGTTTTCAGAGATAATACATTATTCTTTCTGTTAAAAAAAAAGAAAAAAAAATAAACCCCTGACTTCATTTAATCAAAGCAAAGAGAAAGCTGAACTTTCATGTCAGTTTCTAAGGCATTTACCAGTGCTGATTGCAGGTCCGAGGTGATTTCGTGTCTTCTTACATGATCTCTGGAGAGATCGCAGAGAACAATTCTTAAAATCACTTTTATTTTCACATGTATCTTTACTGCAGTTTATTTGTACAGGCACAGCATTTTATAAAGGAACTTGAATTGGATTAAACAGCAAGAGACACATTAATCCATTACTTCAAGGGAAAGAGAGAAAAACAGTAGTTGCCTTGAAAAGTTCTGTGAGCGATTTACCGACTTCCTTTCTTACATTCTCAGTCCCACTTGGAAGTTTTCCTCCTCATATACCTGGACCCCTCACTGTCGATTGCTTCGTAGAGGTCCTTTTTATTCTCTGCTGTTGCATGCAAATAACCAAGGTAGGCCACACAGAGGCTAATTGCTATCAGTCCAAATGCCATCACAGGTTTGTTCTGACAAGAAAAAAAAATTGGTACATGTTTTTAGTCAAAGCACTTTTCATTAAACTCAAACATTACATTCTTCTATCTCAGCTTAGAAACTGAACAGTTAAACTACTGTGACAGCTGCAAAAATCATCACTGCCTTCTTGCAAACTGAATTTTCTGACAGCAAAAGGAATTCCCTTTGAAAAAGAAGATTCTTTCTGGAGACAGAACAGCACATTGCCCAGTACTCTGTATTTTGCTGGTTGGAAATGCTGCTTGAGCATGAATGAACAAGCCAAAACCAATTACTAAAGGTCTCTACTACAAACTTTTAACAGAATTCATCTGGATATACTACTGGGACAATGCACTCTGCTCCTGCCAAGCAACCTTGATTACAATTCTCTAAACCAGATTTTGTATTCTTATCACAAAATCTACTTTTATTACATTAAATCTGTATTTATTACATGCACAAAATTTCACTCATTCCTGGGTTCTGCAAATGCTAACAAAACCTGAGTATCATCAACTTAATTATAAAAGCAAGAAAAAGAAGAATCAAAAATACTGAAAAGCTACCAAAAATCACCTCGTTTCATGCCAAAAAGTTCTACTCTATTATTTGTTCCCTTTTAAACATTAAAAACAACTCCTGTTGTTTTTATTGCTTAATAATAAGTAATAATATTACTTAACCTGTCAAATTAGATGGGTAATATGCCTCTAAACAGTCTTTCTGAAAGCAACTTGGCTAGGTCCAAAAGAATCAGACTATATAGCAGTGAAATAAAAGCTCCAATAAACAATGTAATGTTCTGCGCTCTCAACAATCAGAATGGAAAAGAGTAAAAACAGTTTTAGTTACATTTCTGAGTGGTTTGCATAACAAGAGATGGTTATATAACACACAGAGAATTGTAATGATGACTTTAAAGCAACTGTTATCTCTTCAAGCATATTTAGTTTCTCTCAGAACGAGTGTCTTACAGGTTTAATGAAAAGCTCTGGGTTCACAGCTCGGAAAAGCATAGTTGTCTGAGCACTCCTCAGCCCCGGTTTTCTCTCTTTGGGTGTTTCATTTTCATTCGGAGGTTTGGTGGACGACATGTTACTTAACGTTGAATACTTCCTAGAAGTAGAATAAGCAAGTTTAACTTCTGCCAAAAAACTGGAAGAGCTGCATTCACTGAATGCAAATTCACACTCAGTTTGTCTTCTTAGCTGGTGTAAACCTCACTGATTGTCTCTAGTGTCACCTAAAATTCTCAGCTTAAACACACCAATTTTCAATCCTGTTAATTTTGTGCACCCTAGAACTAACTTTTGGAGAGTCACATCTTCATACAGCAAATCTAAGTCTCCTGATAATGGGCTTGGGGTTTTTCACTTGCCTTTCGCTAATGCTTTAGCTACCTGTGGACCAAGCAACATCAGTCTTCAGACCACTGGCTAAAAAGACAATGCTAGGAAAAATTTTATTTTTTTGAAACTCTTCTACATAACAGGAGAGCCCAAGCACCACTGTAGTGCAGTCACTTTAACCACCCACCCGAGCAGGCCCAGCACGCAGGTCTCACTTTTGCACACACTGGGCACATCGCAAATGCCTTTGGTTCAAACCGTAAGAGAGGAAATTTAAGCTAGTTAGAATACGCAAGAAATTCTTCACTGTGGGGGTGGTGAGGCACTGGAACAGGTTGCCCAGAGAAGCTGTGGATGCCCCATCCCTGGAAGTGCTCAAAGGCCAGGCTGGATGGGGCTTATGAGCAACCTGGTCTTGTGGAAGGTGTCCCCGCGGGGGGGAGGTGGAACGAGATGATTTTTTAAATCCCTTCCAACCCAAACCATCCTATGAGCAGCTGAGCAAAGGTGTAAAACCACGCCCTTGGCTATTACTGATTACTGAGGGGTAGAGGAGACACGGCGCTGGGGATCCCCTGGGAAGGGCAGGGCAAGGGCAGTCGCACAACCCCACGCCGGGCGGCGAGAGGCTCCTGGAGCCGCCACCGGGACGAAGAGAGCAGTTTAGCCCCAAGTTAGGAAAGCCCAGTGGGGGCTCCCGGGATACCGCCTCACGGAACAGGGCGGTGAGGGGGGGCCATTAACGCCGCACGCGCCACCCTCCCCCCCCACCCCGCTCCTCACCGCTCGCAGCCAGCGGCGCCTCCCCGCGGGGTGGGGCTGCGCCTGCGCGCTGCCGCCCCCTCCCGGGC
>VZRS01012775.1:0-14815 GCA_013398055.1 Ifrita kowaldi
TACGGTCCCTTCCAACCCAAACGGATCTGGGATTCTAGGGAGGACACTCAGGTTGATCACCCCAGAATTAAACCCGAGGTGATCCTGGATCCAAGGAAACGAAATGAGTGCAGCAGCAGGGATTGGAATGGGAAACGGAGCAGGATCGCTGCAGCCAGGCTGTCCATGGAAGGGGGAAATTTAGGCACCATCCCTGCTACATCCTGGTTGGAATGTGGGTCCAGGAAAGCTCCCGTTAGCCTTGGCAGCCCCATCCCAGCTCTCCCCGCTCCAGCAGAGCCTGTGTGTGAACCCCACAGGTCCCACCTTCCCAAGATCCAGTAAAACCCCGGCCGGATCCAGAGGCAGAGCTCCAGTGGGGCTGGGCTTAGGAAAAACAACGACAGAACAACTGAAAATCCTTTAGGAACACGGGGGAAAGCACAGATGGCCTGGAAAAGGGCTTGGAAGGGAGGGTGGGGTCACCCTCCGCCTTCCTCAGGGCCTGGAGCATCCCTCAAAGTCTTCCAGAGCCAGGGAATCCACATGGAGCCCAGGCCTTGGCAGAGGAGGGAGATTTCATGGAGTCCCACACCTGAGGGCAGAGGGAATTTGTTTGTTTGGAAACAAAAGCTGTTTTTTCCCATTTTTTTGGGGGTTGTTTTGTTTCAGCCTCCAGGCCCTTCCAGTCGGGGCCAAGTCAGGGAGCAGGAGGCCTGTTGGGATTTAACCCTGCTCCTGCTGCTTCCGGAAAAGCACTGGAGAAATAAAGGTCTTTTTTCTGTGGGTTAAATCCAAAAAAGACTCTCTAGGGTGTTGTCAAATCCTGTCTGCAGGGGTTTCCCTGGAAAAGGAGGAAAAATCCAGAGGAAAGGGCAAATGTGCAAGGCCTGGTTCCTTCCCGAAAAAAAAACCTGGATTGAGGCAAAGCTTCCATCCTCCGTGGCACAGACCGGGAAGGTTTCCAGGTGTCTCCAGAGCTTGGGGTTCTGTGTGGTTCATCCCAGAGAAACGAGGGAAAAGGGATGAGGATGGATCCGTGTTCACAGCTGGTAAGTGAGGCTGGAAAAATCCTGAGCTTTCCCTTTCAGGATGCACGGATTTATTTATTTTATGGGAGTTGTCAAATCCTTCCCTCCTTCCCTCCTTCCTTCCCCCATTCCCGACCCTTTGCCACTTCCCCGAGGAGCATTTTCGAGGTTGTGTTTTCCCCTCTGGTGCCTGAGATAAGAAGGGGACGTTTTGATCACAGGGAATTCCGTGAAGAAGAAAAGAAAGTGGGAGTATTCCCAAAACATCATTTGGTTCCGGGAAGCGCGTCCTGAAAGGAAAGAAAAAAATTCCATGGTTGTCCCAAGGACAATTCCATGACCTGATCTTCTGCACTTGCAGGTTTGTGAGCCTACAAAGCAAGGAATGGGCTTGAGCCTAAAATTTCTGGGAGCCAAAGATGGAGGGAAGAGGAGATTTGGGTAAATATCCAGGATTTGTAGCTTCCTGTGTCTGAGGGGTTGAAAATCCATGGAAAGCTTTGCCACACTGTTCGGTTTTCCAGGGAATGTCTCATTTTGCTGCTCCAAGTCAGGAATCAGGGGAACATCATCCGTGCAGGGGCTTTTTTTAGGGCTTACTCCGAAGAAATACCAAATCCCTCACGGAAAATCAAAATCAGCTCATTGAACAGCTAATTCCAGGGGTGAGCACCACAAAACAGCCCTGGAAAACATTCCTGGCTGGAATTCTGAGTTTTCGGCTCATCACGTTGCTTTTTCATGGATCTGCCTCATGACTTGGATTCCGTTTGTCCCATCAGCAGATGGGAGAGGAAGGTGAGGAGAGGCCGAGATCCGAGGCAAAATCAAAGGAATTCTTTCCAAGGAAGGGCTCTCCATGGCGTTGCTTCCAGGTCGGAGTCTCACTCCGTGCTAAGGTTCCAGGAAGAGGAGAGGGAGCGCTGGGAAATGTTCTCATTCCAGAGGTGAGCAGAGGGATGCAAATTTTTCCTTATTTTCTCCCGTAGTTCTCCAGTTTGGCACCAGGAGAACACAGAGGAGACCAGGAAAGGTGCAATGGAAATGGGAAAAGCAACATTCCAGCCGTGGAAAAGCTGGATGCAGCGCAACTCCCGTGCCCAGGTGAGGCAAAGCCTTGCTCAGTCTCCTGGGAATGTCAGTTTTCCTCTTCTCCCAGGTTTCACCCGATCTCTGGATCCGGGATATCGTCACGAGACCGAAGGGCCGCGATTGCTCCGGCGATTTCCAGCACAGATGGAGCACGGGACACCGGGAATGCCAAGGATGCAGGGATTTATTAACAGTGCCTTTGAGCTATTTTTCCTATCAAAACATGGAGACAAAAAGTTACAAATGATTGGGAATTCTGCCAAGGGGTTGCACAACCCGTGCCGAGGCAACGACGCCGAAAGTGCGACTCCGCTGGGTGGGAATCGCTCCCGACCGGAAGGACTCCGGGCCCTCCCAGAAAATGAGGTGAACTCTGAGTGGGTGACAGTTCACCAGGAAGAGGAGCCACCGGGATATTTTGGAAGAGAACCTGGGACACAGGTCCCGGCCAGGTGGAAGATCCAGGAGCCAACCGGTTGCTCCACGGAGCCGGAATTGCATCTGGAGCGGAACGGGAGGGAAGGAAGTTTTTCAATCCGTGGGATGTTTCAGTCTGGGAGGTGGATGAGGCTCCTGGGATGCTCCAGAACCTTCTGGAAATGCTGGAGGGGTTAAATCCAGTCCGGCCTTTAGGCCACTGTGGAGGACTAAAGGCGTCCGATAAACCTGGGTTCAGGTTCATCCGGAATGTTCTCCCACATTCCCGGAGAAGGTCCGAGTCACTTCCTCAGGGAGAATCCAGGTCACGGAAGACACTGAAGGTCATCCTGGCTCCGGCCGCTTCTCCAGGAAAAATCAGTCTCCAGTAAAATGTGTTTTATCCACCGGTCTCTTGGAAATTCCTCGGAGAATTTATGGTCAGAGAATCATGGAATTATGGAATGGTTTGGGTTGGAAGGGACCTTAAATGGATCCAACCCCAACCTTTCACCATCCCAGGTTGCTCCAAGCCCTTCCCAGCCTGACCTTGGACACTTCCAGCCACAGCTTCTCTGGGAATACCCGTGCCAGGGCCTCACCCTCATCCTCATCCTGATTCCTGGACACTGGGATCCCACACATTCCAGAGGGGCATCCCACACATTCCGTGGCAGGGGGTGGAACTGGATCATCTTTGAGGTCCCTTCCCACCCGAACCATTCCGTGATTTTAAGGGAAGCAGCCACTGACCATCCTATGACCTTGGAAGCTGCCAGGAAGCTCCAGGATGCTCCTGGATTGATTGACTCCGGGATTCCACAGGGATGGGAGCACCGGGAATCTGTCACTGGAAGATTTAGGAGAGACCTAAAAAGCCCAGCCCAGCAAACCGAGCCACAGTCAGACTCGGTATTAAGGGCAGGACTTGTCCCAGATTGTCCCTAATGGGTCAGGGACAGCCCTGGCTTGGCTTTGGAGACTCCTGGAGCTGCCCACCCCAGTGAATCCCACTTATCCCAACATTCTGCATCCAGCTCTTTCCCTAGGCTGGACTTCGGGCTCAGCTCCAATGTCTTTTTAAATTATTTTAAATATTCAGACTCATTTAACCATTTCCCCTGTTTTTATTGCAAAAAAAGAGCCTTTAACACTTCCCTTTTCCCTGATTTATTCCATGGAAGTGTCCATGATTTTTGGGACAGGATTCGCTGTTCAAGGGATGACGGGAAGATGGAAACAGTTGGAATTTTTCCTGGGAACAGCTGACTTAGAGCACCAGCCCTTAAGTCTGACTCTCAGCACCATTTTTTGGGCAGGCAGCCCCCAAAAAGATGCTTGGAAAACCTCTGCCAAAAGAATTCCTAACTGAGAACTTCTTGGACACACCAGAATTCCAGAGCTTCCTCATGGAAGAGTGGAGATTCCAGGGCAAGAATCAGAGAGAGAAGAATTTCAGAAAATAAGGAAAAAAACCCACTGGGATCATATTTTAGATTTCTGGGGCGCTGCTTTATTTGTGTTATTGCAATTCCGGAGGAAAAATTTCGATAATTTTCCATGGATTCATTGGGCAACGTGACTCAGGCTGCCATGATTGAGTCATGGGAGTATTCCCTGATTTCCTTTTGTTTGCCTTTTCCAACCATTCCAGGCAAATCTCCGATCTCCCTTTGGAGATCAAAGCCTGCCCTGTAATTAATCAGTAATGAAGCACCTTAATTACAACACAAACAGGAGCTCCTTTGATCCAGGTGGGAACAGAAGGAATTCTCGGTAGCAGCTGCTCAGAAGGATTTGGGAAAAAGAAAATAAAAATGGTGTTTTGGAAGGATTTCAGGGCATTATGGGATGCCAGGATAGCACCTTCCATAACATAGGGAAAAATAACATAAATATAATAAAATATTATTGAATTCCCATAAAATAACCCAGGAATTCCTTGAACTCTGTTTTTCAGAGAGGAAAATTCCCGGTGGTTTCCAGAGGCGTTGGGTTTGTTCTGCTTCCAAGTGAAAACGGGAGAAGTTCCTGGGAAAATGGGAATGTGGAGCATCAACCTCTGGCTGCTGCTCCAGCTCCTTTCCTTTGGATAAATCTGATGGATAAGGAGCTGCAGCTCCTTCCATCCCCTTCCGTCCCCCTGAGCCGGCTCCCGTTCGGATCCCGCTGCGGGAACACCCTGGAGAATCCTTCGGCTGGTGGGAAAAGCGGATTCCTGCAAGGCCCTTTTCCCCTGGAATGCCTCTGGGAGAAGTTGAAGTCCTGGCAGGAGGAAAAGCGGGATCTCCGCTCCGCTTCCATCTCCTCACAGCCCCGGTTGGACCCGCGGATCCCGAGGCCTTTTCCAGCCTCAGTGATTCCATGAATCCATGGTTTGGGAATGATCAGCGCTCCCTGCGATATAGAATTACCTGGAAGAAATTCTTCATCCGTCACTCACAGATTTCTTCCAGAATTCCAGGCAGGAATTTGTCCGGGAATAAACATTTTCCAAGGTAAAAGGAAGCCAAGCCAAGACCAGTTAAGCCAATCCTTCTGTCTTTCCCCAAAAGTTTAATAATTAAACTAATAATGAACTGTTCATTAAACTAATAATATAATGTTATTTTACTATTTAACATTAATTCAATTAATAATACACTATTCTATTAATTTTCAGCTCTCTAAGATATTAAGTATCTCTATAAATACATAATATTTATATGAATAAAATAAAATTATATATGTTATAAAATATATAAATATATATAAAATATATAAAGATATATATAAAATATAAAATTCTATGGGATTATATAAAAATGGAAGTTTTATTTAAATTAAATTATTGAAATTTTATTTAAATTAAATTATTTAACACATTTCTATTTTTTTTTTAAAAAGGCAAAATTAGGAAGGAAAATAAAAACCTCAAGGCTTTTAATTAAAAATTAAACCAAATACTCAATTTTTACTAAAATGAAATTTATTAATGCCAAGATAATTCCATCAACAGCTTCTTATCTCGGATTTTCTTATCTAACTTGGTTTCTTTCAGAGTTCCTTTGGAGGAGCAGATCCTTAATTTTATCTTTTCCCTTTATTTTTCTTGACATTGGAATTCTTCCAATTCCCGCCTCCAACAGAACCTTTGGAGAGGGACAAGTGGAAGTGGCACTTGGGGAAGTTGGACTTGGCGACCTTGGAGGCCTTTTCCAACCTCAAGGATTCCATTATTTTCTATTCCCATCCCAGCTCCTTTAGGAAGTTCTCCTGCAGGCCCAGATTTATCCAAGGTCATGGAAAGGGCTCTCCTTGGGGGTTTCTGCCGGGATTCCCAAGGATTTTCCACGGGGAAAGTCCCACAACACCGCGGGGTTTTGTTTCCTCACATTCCAAAGGCAGAGCCGTTGGATTTCTCCGTCATCCCATGGAGCTGAGGATGGTTTTGGGAAAACCAAGTCCTGGTCCCACCTGGGCAGATGGTTGGGAATTCCCCTTGTTGGTGGAAGCCAGACAAAGCCGTTTCTGGGATCAGGACACATTCCCAGCTTTCCTCCCTCTTCCTAAAAGCCCCTCTTCTCCAAAGGCTGGGGAATTAGGGATTTTCCACCCATCTCCCAGCTGAGGAGGGGAAGATTCCCACAATCCCTTTACTGTCACCTCTCTCCGAGCCACGGAGACCCCGGAATTCCCAATGGGAGACAATCCTGCAGCTTTCCAAACCCAGAGGAGCACTGGAGACACAGGTCCAGGAGGAGAATCGGGATTTGCCGTTTGGCTTAGCCCACAAGGAGATCTTGGATCTCGGGTTCCTTCCTTGGATCCCGGGCTCCTTCCTTGCTGTTCCATTTGGGAAAGCCAGAACTCCTGAAGATGGGCCTTAGGAAGAGGGAGGAAAGCAGGAATCTGGGAATGTGTCCTGATCCCAGAAACAGCTTTGTTTGGCTTCCACCAACAAGGGGAATTCCCAACCATCTGCCCAGGTGGGACCGGGACTTGGTTTTCCCAAAACCTTCCTCAGCTCCATGGGATGACGGAGAAAACTGACAGCTCTGCCTTTGGAATGTGAGGAAACACAGCCAAGGGGAGATGGAGGAAAATCTTCAGGAATCCCGGCAGAAACCCTCAAGAAGAGCCCTTTCCATGACCTTGGATAAATCTGGGCCTGCAGGAGAACTTCCTAAAGGAGCTGGGATGAGAACAGAAAATCATGGAATATTCGTGCAGATCCATCCCTTTGGCAAAGCCCAGCTCCTGGCCCAGCTCAAGGACAGTTTTCCATGGAATTGTCTTTGTTTCTCCACATCTGACCTTACAAACTCTTCTTCCCTATTTTTTTTTCCTTTTCCATTTTTTTCCCCCCTCCTCTTGTCCCTTCCCATTTTTCCCTTCATGCCACCAGCATGAAACGGCTCCGGGCTGGATTGAGAGAACCGAGAAGCTGCGAGGAATCAAGAGGGATAATGGGAAGAAAGGCTCAACAGCTCTCCTGGGATTTCTCAGGGTTTCTCTCCAACTGTTTTCCACGGAGTCGAAAGTTCAGCCTCCCATTTGCTGGAAAGGAAGGGGAAAAAAAAACCACCAAAAAAAAAAGAGAGAAAGAAAGAGGACAAGTCGTGATGTGGGAATCTTTGGCCTGGGATGAAGATGGAAGGCGCCACTCGGAAAAGCGGAGCTCTTCCAATGAGATCCAGATGTTCCTCGTGTTCCTAAACACATCCAGGCCGTTTCCAATTAGCCTGGAATTAGAGCAATAATGGGAAACAAAACAGGGGTGGTGCTTGGGGTTGTTTTCCCTCTCTCTGCTCCGTGTCCTTCCCTCTCGGCCCCAGCGGGATCGGGAGCGTTTCTCCAGCTGCCATCTCCCACTGCTTCCTGAAAGAATCCCCCATCATCCCGTATTCCCCTCATCCTTCCTCTCCTCGTTTTCCTCAGACAACGGGATGCGGGACCGGTCCTGCAGCTCGATGAGAACGGCTCGTTCTGCTCATTTTCTGCTCGTTAGGAGCTCACGGATAACGACACTTTTATGGATTTTTTGGGATTTGTTTTTTCCAAACCAAGCCTTGACCAAATGGCTTTTCTCAGCTGTGGGATTCCTCATTAGGGCAAGAAAGAGGGAGGGCTTTGTCTCCAAATATTGGATTTTTGGGATTTCTCCGTAGGGCAAAAAAGAGGGAGGGATTTGTCTCCAAATATTGGATTTTGGAATCAGGAATTCTCCTGAACTACTTTGTTTCCTCAATTTCTTTTTCCCAAAGAAATCGGGGATTTTGTTGAAGATTTTTGGGTGCTCCGAGGCAGGTTAAGAGTGAAAACAAATTAAAGGAATCCCAAACCCAGCCCCTCTTTCCCAGCTTCCCCCAGCTCCTTTGGCTAATCTGGATTTTAAGCCTTTTTCCCTGGATTTTTTTAGTGGCAGGTTCCATGCCCAAGGAACCTTGGAAGCAGAGGATCCTTAAGGTCCCTTCCAACCCAAATCATTCCGTGGTTTTATGATTTCATAGTCGGTGAGTCATCAAAAATAGTTAATTAATGAAAAAGAAATAATGCGGGGTCAATAAAGAATAAATAATAAAATGAAAAATTATAAAAAATATAAATACAAATACTATAAGAATACAAATAATAAAGAATAAATAATGTAAACAATGAATAATAAAAATAAAAATATAAATACTATAAGAATACAAATAATAAATAATAAACAACATAAACAATTAATAATAAAAATAATATATAAATTATAAGTAAGAATAAATAAATTGTAAATAATAAATAAATAGTTGAGGGGTGTGGGCAGGGCTGAGCATCCCTAAAGCCCCGTCCAGCCTCCAGCTGTTCCAGGTGGCTCTTCCCAAATCCCAGGGGAGCAATTCCTGGAGAAGGGGTCAAGCACATGGAGGAAAAGACTGGGAGTTGCAGGCCAGGAATTCCAGACCCCCTCATTCCCTTGGAAAGATCCAAAGGAATTGTCCAAAGCCCCCGGACAAGGGGCAAGCAGAGGGTTCCACACGAGGTGAGGAGCTCTCCCAGATCATTCCTGCCCTTGGGAATGTGCAGAGAGATGATGTGGGGAGGGTACGGAGGTGGGAACGGCAGGAATGGGAAGCGGAGCCATTGAACTGATTTCCCCTCCATGGAATGTCGCAAGGGAGTGTTGGGAGCCACAGCCACGTTCCTGAGACTGGGAAGGGTTGGGAATTTTCTGCCAAAAACCTGGGATGAGCGATGCCTTCTCCAGGGAAGGGGATGGCAGAAGAGGATTCTGCTTCCCAGACCAAGCCAGGACTTCTGCCACTTCCAGCAGGAGAATTCCCTCCTCTCCACATCCCTGGACTGGGCAGGATATCACAAACCGTGTGAAACCCTTCAAATTCCACATCCGTAACGCTCCCGGCCTGTTTTCCATGGCTCTTTCCGTGTGGCCTCATCCGTTCCCCTTTCCTGTGTTCCTCGGCCATGAACTGAGGGCAGGCACCTTCCAAAATCCTCATTTTTCCTCCCTCCTGTTCCCACGGAGGAGATCCAGCAGGAAGCTCCCCGTTGTGCAGCTCCGGCCTTCCCAATCCCGACCCTCATTTATCAGGAGCTCAATCCCTTTTTTCTCTCCCTTCCTCTCCTTCCAAAGTCCATTTACGGGAACCCGCAGCCTCCACATGGACATTGTTCCTCCTTTTTTTTTTGGAGCTTCCTTTATTTCCCTGGAGATTGTTCCAGGAGACAAGAGGAATAAAATAAAACAAATGCATTCTGGATTATTTTCTTTTTCTTTTTTCTTTTTTTTGCCGCAATTTGCGTGTTTCAATTAAGGAAAGAAAACCAAACAATGGGATCATCCCATCAGCTCCTAAATGTGCTGGACAGGATGTTCCTTGTGGGAAGATGCCTCCTTGAAGGAGCAAACAGGAAGCCACTTCCATGAAACCCAACCCAGGGCATCCCCATTTGTCCCGGCACAGCTCAGGTCCAGCTCCATCCCGATCCCATGATCCCGAGGCTGCTGAGGAGCTTGGGAGGGTTCGTTCCAGGATGAGGCACCAGGACTCCCTCCAGTCTCCAGCCAGCCCCAATCCAGGCAGCTCCTCCATCTCCAAACCTCAAGTCCCAGCTTTTCCAGGCCTGGCTTAGCAGGGACAGGATTAGCACGGCCCCTGATCTGCTGTTTCAGCTCCGCAGCAGAGCTGATCCACACTCTGGAAAACCTGGAAGTTTGTGAGGGACCTGCCCGAGCAGCAAAGCCGGAGGGTGCTCCGGGCTCTTGGAGATGTGTCCTGGCTCAAGGGAAATCCCACTTTGGAGTCAGGACACATCCAGGGATGGGTTGGGACCCCAGAGCTGGGGCTTTGCCTCCTCAGGCAGCTGGAGGATCCCAGGACAACCCACCTGGCTTGTTCCCACGCTTCTCCAAGGGACTGGAATTCCTCCTGTGCCGCTGGAGGGGATTTCCATAGGACAGGCCCACTTCCAGGTGTGGATAAAAGCTTGGGCACTGCCGGCTTGGCTCCTGTGGTGCAGGACAGGGAGCCAGGAGATCCTTCCAGAGCTCCTGCGCTGCCCCGGCTGGTCCCTCGGGACACGGAGGGGCTGGAGCGTGTCCAGGGAAGGGAACGGAGCTGGGAAGGGGCTGGAGAATTCCTGAGGGAGCTGGGAAAGGGGCTCAGCCTGGAGAAGAGGAGGATCCAGAGGGACCTTGTGGTTCTGCACAACTCCCTGGAATGTTGGAGGCAGGTGGGATTTGGAATCTGCTCCCAGGGAATAACAGGAAAAGAGGGAACGGCCTCAGGCTGGGCCAGGGGAGGCTCAGGTTGGACATCAGCAGGAATTTCCTCATGGAAAAGGTGGTCAGGCCTTGGAAATGCCCAGGGAGGTTTGGAGTCCCCATCCCTGGAGGTGTCCAAGGAAAGCCTGGACGTGGCACTCAGTGCCGAGGTGGGGATCGGTCCCAGCTTGGATTCGACGATCCTGGAGGATTTTCCAACCTCAACAATTCCATGATTAGGGCAATCCTCCCCTGGACCCCACTGCTCCCAGCCAGGCTGCAAATCCACACCTCCCAAATTCTTCCAGGTCGGCTCAGTCTCACATCACGGACAAGTCCAAAGCTGCCTCCACGGGCTCTGGAGCAACCCCCAACTTTGTGATGAGCAAGGAGAATCCCGATTTCCTTCATCCCTGCTGCTCAAACCTCCCGTCCCGAGCAGCAGGAGGCTGCTCTCGGATTTCACCCGCAGCCGGCTGTCACACACCCGCAGCCCGAGAGGGAAGAGTGACCTTTGAAGCTCCACGGGAGCCGAGGCTGCGGAGCCGCTCCCGATCCCGCTTCCCACCCAACCTTTCAGCCCAGGCACGTTCCCGTCGGTGACACCCGCGATCGGAGCTGGCATGAGAAGGGCAGGCAGGGCTTGCAGAAAGTCTCTCCAAATCCGCTTGAAGTTTAAGACTCGCCTTGAGCGGGGAGTGATCCCAAACAGGAGAGGTGGTGGTGGGGGGGGTGGGATTCCAGGCTGGAATCAGCTCCCTGACACTGGAAAGGGTCGGCGCTAACCCCGATTTTAATAGATTACCACAAACGCCTGGATTTTAGGAGGAAAGATGGGATTATGGAAATGAGACTTGTTCCCTAAACTCTCCTGGAGGTGGCTTTGAAATGGGGATGAGGTGAAGCCCCGAAGTGTTCCAGAGGTTGGATTTGTCCCTTGGATCCCCCACTTCCCAACAACTGCAAACCAGGAGAGGCTTTTCTGGAAAAAAGGGATTTTCTCCTTCAGCCTTTATCTTTAGGATGTGTTTAAAGTTCAGTTTGCCCTTTGTAGGCATTAAAAGAATCCAAGTCATTAATTTGCATCTTAATCAGAGATCCAAGCCCAGCTGTGCTCCCAGATCAAGGAATATCCTGGAATAACCAGGGCTATCCGGGATCTCACAACGTGAAAACATTCAGAAGGAAAGGAGGAAAACGGTGGAAGTTTTTCCCGGAAATTTCCCGTTTATCATCCTTAGGAAAAAGCATAAAATGGGCTGTAGGGTAGAAGCTGGATCTTGGATAAACCCTCCTGGGAGCCGAGCCCATCCTGGTTCCCAGGACTCCGAGCTCGTATCCAGGCTGCCTGTGACTGTAAATCGGGTGGTTTGGATGAGGGCATCAAACTTGGCCTCTTCCATCCCTTGGAATCCTCCTTGCACCACAAAATCCATGGATTATCCCATCAGACTTCAACTAACCCGGCACAGGCCGCCCATCCCTGGAAGTGTCCCAGGCCGGGGTGGATGTGGCTTGGAGCAACCTGGGATAGCGGAAGATTCCCTGCCCGTGGAAAGGGCTGGAATGAGGTGATCTCCAAGGTCCTTTCTAACCCAATCCCATTCTGGAATTCTTGCTTTTAAAAGTCCTGCGCCCGTAATTTCTCCCCTTGGTTAGAAGAAGGATTTGGAGGAAAAGGAGCTTTTCTCAAGGATCTCTCAAGGAGTCGCTTGGAGCCTTTTGAAGTCATTTTCCAGCTGCAAAAACGAATTCCCGGGAGACTCTAAAGAGGGATCACCAACACGTGCTGCTCCTTGGAATGTAAATAAACCAGGAATGAACTTCCCAGCTCAAGCACCGACCAGCACAGGTGACTGATGGATCCAGGAAGGAAACCCAGCCTTTTCCCAGCCATGTCCTGATGGAGGGACCATTGTCGGACCTTGTTACTCCCAGTCCTCCAGCCCCGCCTAATTAATCCATTGGAATTATTCCAGGCACCACTTCGGAAAGTTCAGCTCATGGTTCATCCTGGGGGAGCAGGAAGAGGAGAGAAAATAAGGATAAATTCCAAATTGAATCCATCGAGAAGAACAAACCTCAAAAGGGCTCCCCAGCCAAACATTCCCGATGTCCCGTTCCCGCTGGGAATTCATTCCCGTTGCTCCTGATTTACAAGGGACAGATGGAGGGTTGTTTACATCCTGCTCCTGGTTTATGTTCTTCCAGAAAGCAGGAATTCCTCCAGTAGGATTTGATTGCTTTCCTGCATCCCTCTCTGCCCCCACCCTCCAGGATCTGGTTTCGCTTAATGCGCCCAGAAGTTTCCGGAACAAAACAGCTCCTTGGATTTTTTTTATTCCCCCTTTTTAATGGCTAAACAAAAAGTCAGCTCTTTTTTTCAGGAAGGCTCAGGCCGATTCCCATCATGTGGATCCACGATTCCCGACTCTTCCCTGTTTCCAGGGAAGCAGCCATGGCTTCATGTTGCACGTGGATGAAGAGCTCCGGCCACGAGCACCAGCCAGAAACATCCCAATGGAAATCATTCCCACCCTTTCCTTTGGGAATTTTGGGTTCTCCAAGCTGAGCAGGACTCCTGGTCTCACACTCCTGCTCTACAGATTCCAAAACCTCCTTAGACCGAGGAAGAAATCCAAAGGAACATTGTTCACACCACGAGGAAAAACACCAGAGGCTTTTCCTACTTTCCCAAAAATCTGCACCGGAGCTGAAGCTCCTCCAAGATTCCCTGAAATTCCGGTTGCGTTCCTGTTCCGTGGATAATCAATGATCAAAGTGCCCTCCCAGTTTATTCCTTGAATTCCTGGACTTATTGGTGTGAATTCCAACTCTGTTCCCACAGGATTTGCATCCTGGCCTGGATCCCAGGTTTCTCCGAGTCCCGTCCAGCCTGGCCTTGGACACTTCCAGGGATGGAGAGTTCACAGTGCAGATGGTCCATGAAAAACTCCAACGGGATTCCAAGGAACCATGAAATTGGAAGTTGTCATGGATAATGGAAAAGGTTTTTGCTTTATGAAATTTTGGGATCCCTGTTCCAGGTCAGAGGAACCAAGGGCCTGCAGGGCTCTCATTCCATGGCCTTTTCCATGAGTTTGGCTCCTCCCAACGCAGGAAAACGCCTGGAAACCTCGGCTTTGCTGAGCCAGACTCACCTGGGAAGGAACAGACCCATTTCTAGATGGGTTCTTCCCAAATAGGACCAGGGTGTTAAACTCGACCCAAGGGCCGCCCCTCAACTCCTGGGTGTAAAATTTCCCACTTTGAGCACTTGTGTCCATAAAGTTCCAAATTTTTAAGGAGAAAAGAGGCTTTTTGGGTGGTTCAGTCCCTGGACACACCTTGGCAAGGGAGAGGGAAAAGCACCCTGCCCATCCCTGGATAGCATCCTGCTCTCCAGGCAGGAATTCCCACACAGGGACCTCATTTTGTCATCAGAGTTCTTACCTGGTGAGTTTGAGGCTTTGGGACCACAACGGGACCGTGATAAATCCGTGGGATCGCACATTCCAGCAGAGCCAGTGAAACGCTGGAATTCGGGCCAGATAACGCTCGAGTCCCACTTTTGTAAAAACACAGGGAATGACCGAAAAAAGGGATAAAATCCCACCGGAATTTGGGGAAAACTGGCTCCTTTTAGAAAGGGACGGCCCGAGAATTTGGAATCCATTTAAACAAGGAACAACGAGGATGGAATTGCATCTCCTTGGCCTGTCTGGTTTTTATTTACCCGTCCTCCCTTCCTTGGAAAAGCATCCCGGAGCAAAAAAAAAAGAAGGGAAACAAGCCCGATAAATGGACCATCAAGAGGAATAATTAGTCCAGATAGGAAAATTAAATAGGGGCAGCCACTAATCAGCTGCTCCCGCTGCAAGGAGGAGGCTGGGGAAGGAATTTAATTCTTGGAGGAGCCTCTGAGGCCGAGTGGAAAGCAAAAATCCAGCTGGGCAGAAATTGGAGCGAGTCTGGGAGCAGGGAACAGGTGGAATTGGTTAGGGAAGAGCTCCCTCCCACCCGGCTTTTCCCCCCTCCCGTTCTCCTGCTCATTTTCCCTCCTGGTTGGCAGCTCCGGGAGCTGGGAAGGAAAAAAGTCTCCCCCTCCGAGCTGGTGAAGCTGATCCAGCTGGGAGAGGTGCTGGGAGCAGCGCCCAGCTCCGGAGGGATCCCAATCCCAATCCTAATGCCAATCCCGCTCCTTCAGTGGTGGCCTCTCAAGGAGAGGGGAATTCAGTAGCCCCAGAGCCCCGATCCCAATCCTGATCCCAATCCTTCAATGCTAAAGGGAATTCAGCACCCCCAGAGCGCCGATCCCCATCCCATTCCCTCAGTTCTGGCTTCAACAGAAGGGATTTCAGCACTGCCAGAGCCTGATCCCAATCCCAGTCCTTCAAAGCTGAGGGGAACTCAGCATCCCCAGAGCCTCAACCCCAATCCCAATCCCACTCCTTCAGTACTGGCCTCAACAGGAGAGGGGAACTCAGCACGCCCAGAGCCCCGATCCCAATCCCGATCCCAATCCTTCAGTGCTGAAGGTCGGAAGACA
>VZRS01012775.1:15200-34252 GCA_013398055.1 Ifrita kowaldi
ATCCTTCAGTGCTGAGGGGAACACGACACCCCCAGAGCCCTGATCCCAATCCCAATCCCAATCCAAATCCTTCAGTGCTGGCCTCACCAGGAGAAGGGAAACTCAGCACACCCAGAGCCCCGATCCCAATCCTGATCCCAGTCCTTCAGTGCTGAGGGAAACTCAGCACCCCCAGTGCCCCGATCCCAATCCCAATCCCGATCCTTCAATGCTGAGGGGAACACGACACCCCCAGAGCCCTGATCCCAGTCCCAATCCCCATCCCAATCCCAACCCTTCCGTGCTGGCCTCACCAGAAGGGAAACTCAGCACCCCCAGAGCTCTGATCCCAATCCCAATCCTTCAGTGCTGAGTGGAACTCGGCACCCCCAGAGCCCCGATCCCAATCCCAATCCCGATCCTTCAATGCTGAGGGGAACACGACACCCCCAGAGCCCCGATCCCAATCCCATCCCAATCCTCACCAGGAGAGGGGAACTCAGCACCCCCAGAGGGCTGATCCCAATCCTGCGGGAAGCTTTTCCTGGGGAAACCAATCCTGAATAATCCCATCAGCCCATCCCAGTTCCACACTCTCCCAGGAGATGAAGCTTGGGAGGATCCCACCAAGGCAGGAGGGAGCAGCTCCGGTTTCCCCACCCCGAATTCCTTTTGGCTCCGGGATCTCCCTGTTCCTCCCATTCCTGTGAGGGATTCCAAGCTCTCCAGTTGGGATCAGCATCCTTGGGGAATCTGGTCACCTGGAAAGGCCACCATGGACAACAAAGCGGTGTCCCAAACCATGGAAATCCCGAAAGGGAAATCGGGATAGACAAGGCTTTGGAACAGAAATGGGATTCAAGGAAGTTTGGGATCCTCATCTCCCATTCCATTTGGGAAACTTTAGTTGCCCGAAGCTCAGGGCAAAGCAAACTCCTGTCTCCCGGAATGGAATCCGTTCCGGAGCTGGAATGCCTCTAATTATCCCGACGCTAACAATGTTAGCTCCCAAAATAACTTGGGAAGGGATAAGTTACAAACGTGGGATTGGGGCCGGGGCTTTCCAGGGAATGGTGCCAGGAGGGGCTGAGGGAGGGACACAAACTCCTCTGGTTCCACTTCCATGGAGGAAAATCAGCCTCCATCCCGTCCACGAGGAACAGATGTTGGAGCTGCAATTTGGGCACCCAAAGCAGTGGAATTTTCTGGGACTCAGGAGGACAGAGCTGGAAATTTTTCCTCTTTTTTGGTTTTCTCCTCACGATTTACCCTAAGTAGGAATTCCCAGGTTTCCTTCCTTTCCTATATTTAAAATAATGACTGGGAAAACTAAAAAAAACCTAATTTTTCCATTTTTCAGATAATCTTCTCCTCACAATTTACCCCTGGTAGGAATTCCCAGGTTTCCTTCCCTTCCTATATGTGAAATCATGGATCTAGGACTGGGAAAGGTTTAAAAAAACCTAATTTCCCCCTTTTTATTTTTGAATTTTAAACGCCAGAATCCAGACTTTTTTCTACCTCATCCAGCATTTGGGAAGTTCATCCCAGGTTACATCTGCCAGTGCTCAAAAACCGGGAATTCCTACAATCCCTCTCCTCCTTCCTAAGGAAAGATAACCTTGCTCCAAAGCCTTGCTCCAAGGAGAAAAAGGAGCCCGAGGAAAACCAGGGCCAGGTTTTTGAGAGGATTTATTTATTTTTTTTTTCACTAAATCCAAGGTTTTCCATAGAAAAATCCAATTCCCACCCAAAACAGAGCTGACTCCCTCTTATTTATGGATTGGGATGAGGGGTGGGATTTTTTTGGTGCTCCTAATATTGCAGGGAACAGCAAAAGGGATTTTCCAGGGAAAAGTCATGGATTTCTTTTTCTCTCCATTTCGGGAGATTTTAAGATTAATTTGTTCCGTTTTTTCTTGGAAATATGAAAATTTTGGGAGTGTTTACCTTCATCGGGGTATTCCTGACATATTCCGGAATAATCTGAAGGGATTGGAGGGGTTAAGGATTACATTTAGACACAGAATAAAGGTCAGGAAAAAAGTGACCAATTTAAAAATTAAAACTAATCTCAACCCGGGGGATTTTAAACCCAAATATTCCCAATTTGCCCAGATTTTCTAAATAAATCCCATTATTCCTGTTGTGGGATTGGGGATTCTTCCTGAGGCTGTCACGGAATGAGATAAAGGAACACGCACAGGGTGGAGTTTCCAATGCAAACCATTCCTTGATTCCATGATTCCACATTTGGGGAATGGTTTTCCAAAGGAATTTCCAGCTCCAGGCACGGAGGGGCTGTGAACCATCCCGAGACTTTCTGCTCCAATCTCCAGACCTCCCACCTCTTCCCGAAGCATCCACGAGACGTTTCCCGAGGCACACACACAAATGTCACCGGGTGGGAATTGAAATTCCGAAAAACTAAAGACACTTCATCGATAAAAACCCCAAAATCCCTCAAAAGAGAGATTTAAAGATCCATGGCAAAGAACATGGGCTGAGTTTAAAACAATTCCTGAACAGAAAAGCCCAGAATTCCTTGGACGCGTGACTTCATCCCAAAAAAATCAAACACGGCCCAGACAGACGTAACAAACCTGGGAGTCATCCCGAGGCCAAGCGGGGAATCAAATCCGAGTCGAAAAGATCGGGAAAAAGAACTCAAGGTTTAGGATCTGCCTCGAAAGCTCCGGTCTTTCCTACATCAACATTCCTGAGCAGTTAGGAAGAGATCCAGGGTCATTCCGGGGTTTCCAGAGGCAGCTCGGGCAAAAGGAGAGGAAATTCGCGCTGCCGCGGAAGAAAACCACAAGAGAAGCTCTGGATATTTCGGTTATTCCTTGAGCAAATGCCGGGAGCCAAAATATTCAGGGATTGGGTTCAAACGTGGCTGAGGTGGGAGAGTATTCCAAGCATTTCCAGCTTTCCTGGGATGAGCGGTGCCTGCGCAGGAGGAGGAGCTGGACAGACACCCCTGGCTCGGATCAGCACCAGGAGCTGGATCCTGACACAGCACAGGAGATTTTGGGATGAAGAATTCATTCACCGAGGGGAAAAAACATAAAAAATTCCAGGTTTCGGGGCTACCAAAAATATTTGCAGACTCAGGGAATATTTTCCACCAAAAGCCTGAAGATATTTTAGGGAATCAGGGTTTGTTTTGATTTTTTGCCTGGTTTTTCACTCCAATGCCTCTGCTTGAAAACAGGATTTTGGGGCTAAACTTGAGTTTAAGCAGACTGAGCTTAAAGATGATCCCATTTCCCAGTGGGCCAACCCCAAGAAATCAGGGATTTGCACAGCTCCAGGAGGAACTGCTGGCACGATCCCACTGGCTCAGTATTCCCAGAAAAAGGCTGGATCAAGGGCCAGGAGACCCAGCTCAGGAAAAGCCACTCCGTGACCTGGAGCAAGGAAGAGGGAGAACTTCTGGGCTGTGGAGATGTTGATTTGGGCTGTTTGGGAACAAGAAAAACCTGGGAAGAGGTGGGGAGGAGCAGGAAGGAGCCTGGCTTGGCACTCCGAGAGCGGAACTCTGGGAAGGAGATACCCCTGGAGATAAAAATCCACTGGGAGCAGAGAGCAGCTGAGCTGATCCTGGAGGAATCATCTCAGGACAGTTCTCCAGGCTCCTCAAAGTCCATTAGAATTCCTTCCCAAGATCCCAGCCCAAGCTCCCCTTTCCCAGTGGGAAGCCATTCCCTGCCTCCTGTCCCTCCAGCCCTTGTCCCCAGTCCCTCTCCAGCTCTCCTGGAGCCCCTTTAGGCCCTGCAAGGGGCTCGCAGCTCTCCCTGGAGCCTTCCCTTCTCCAGGGGAACATTCCCAGCTCTCCCAGCCTGGCTCCAGAGCAGAGGGGCTCCACAATCCTGGAATGCTTTGGATTGAAAGGAGCTTAAAATCCCATCCCATTCCCGCCCCATCCATGGGCAGGGACACCTCCCACTGTCCCAGGTGGATCCAAGCCCCGATGTCCAGCCTGGCCTTGGACATTCCCAGGGATCCAGGGGCAGCCACAGCTGCTCTGGGAATTCCAGCCCAGCCCCTCCCCACCCTCCCAGCCAGCAATTCCTTCCCAAGATCCCAGCCCAAGCTCCCCTTTCCCAGTGGGAAGCCATTCCCTGCCTCCTGTCCCTCCAGCCCTTGTCCCCAGTCCCTCTCCAGCTCTCCTGGAGCCCCTTTAGGCCCTGCAAGGGGCTCGCAGCTCTCCCTGGAGCCTTCCCTTCTCCAGGCTAAACAAGATCGGCGCTGAGATTCCATCCCAAAACATTCCCGGGTATCTCCCGCTTGGGGATTCCCTAAGCCAGAGGTGCCATCCCTAAAATTAGCAGCCCTTGACAGAGTTTTGTGGCTTTTTCCTGCTTGGCTCCATGCTGGAAGGATAGGGAAAGAAAACTCACCTGGATATAAACCAGGAGTTGCATCCTCTGTACTTCCCTTTGCCCTGTTGGGAGTTTGGTGAAGGAAACTGGATCCCATTTTGGATATTCAGGAATTCTGGCCACCACCGGAGACGCTTTGGCCACGTGCAAACAACACCAGTTCCCAAAAATTCCTCAATTCCTTCCCAGTGGTGGAGGGCAGGGACAGACCCCGACCCCATCAATCAGGTCCTGGGGTCCATGGAGAATTCTCGGAGAATCCTGCAGGAAATTCCCAGCTGAGTTCCAGGCTTGGAGCTGGGACAACAGGTAAGGAACCGCAGCGAGAGATTTTGGAGTTCCTGAGACGGGATTGATGCTCCAGGAATTCAGCACAAATATTTCCCTGGCAGCCAGAGAGGTGGGAAACAGGGAAAGATCTCCTCGTGGGAGAGCCTGTGGAGCCATCCTGAGGCACAGGCCTGGAGTTCCCGGAGGATTTTGGGAGCAGGGGATGGATCTGCAGCTCCGTCCCAGGCTGTCTCCACAGCTCCTGGAATCCCTTCCCTCTTTGGAATGTCCTCCGGAGGCACCATCGATTCCTGATATCAAAGGCTGTTGATTCCACCTTTTCCTGGGGCCTCTCCTGCGGAACAAGCAGCACAGGGGGAGGAAAGTACCATAAAAAGCTGGAATTTGGCTCGGGGTGGTTGCACTGTCCCCAAACCCAGCTGGGACAGAGCCCTGGCATTCCCAGAGGATTTTGGGAGCAGGGGATGGATCTGCAGCTCCGTCCCAGGCTGTCTCCACAGCTCCTGGAATCCCTTCCCTCTGTGGAATCTCCTCCGGAGACACCTTCAATTACTGATATCCAATCCTGCTCACCAGTCCCGATTCCACCTTTTCCTGGGCTGGGAATGTCACCGAGGGGCCTGGAAGGGTCTCTGGTCACACCCAGCCAGGTCAGGGACGGAACCTCTCCACACGGGAAAACCCTTGGGAATGATAAATGCTGCCCATTCCCAACGCTGGAGTGGCACCAGAGACAACCAACCTGTGCCAGGCGTCACCTCCCACATCCCGAGGCCGCCAGAGGTGATCCCAACCCGAAACCTGGGACAGGAACTCAATTCATCCCAAATTCGGCGCTCACCTGAAACACCCCTGGCTGGGAGAAGCGGGAACTGGGAGGAGGTTGGAGCCTGCCCTGAGTGAGTCCTTTGAGCAACTCCTGAAGGGCTCCTGGAGCAGGGAAGGGAAAATCTTGGAATGAAGAGTGAAGTTTGTTGGTGGGGGGGAGGATTGGAGTTGGTGGCAAAGGGACGGTTTGTCCCAGTGCCACAAAAACCACCCACGGACACCAATTCCCACTGAACTCCCAGGAGCAGAGGCCTCTGGAGCCTAAATCCAACCAGGAGAACGAGCCAGGCACCTGGCAGCAGCGCATTCCAGGGATATTTGCCAGCGCAGGTTTATTCCCTGTTCCTTTCCTTCCTCGTCTCCTCCCCCTTTCCCCGCCTTTCGCGAGTAACCGGAGCCAAATCCTTCCATCCGTGACTCTGGCACAGCCCTGGATTCAGCAGGAAGTTCCTCAGGTGAGGCAGCGCTTGAACTTTGACCTTTTCATGCCTTTCCCGAGCTTTTTTTCTGGAATATCTCAGATTATCCCAGGAAACCTCCCGAGAGTGTGATCCACCTCCTCTCTCATCCACAGGGAATAGGGATACAAAGAAGGCAGTTCTTTGATCCCATTTTTTCTCCCCAGCTTGTTTAGGGTGGATTCTGGCACGAGGAGTTTGGGGTGGGATCCCAGTTCTACCTTGACAAGTCCCAACAAAATTCCTCCCCATCCCAATTTTGCCAGGCTGGATTTGCACTCCTGCTTGGCTCCGTGCAGGGGGGGACATTCCCAGTGTCCCCACATCCCTCCCAGCTGATCCCACCGGATAAATTCCCCATCCCAACCAGGGAGATGCCCTTTGGGAGGAGTGGTAAGCACAAAATCCATGGAATTTTAGGATATCCCGAGCTGGAAGTGACCCGCAAGGATCAAAGCCCAGGTCCAGGTCCTGTACCAGGACAGATCCAAGAATCCCCCCCGTGCTTGGGAGTGTCCAAACGCTTCCTGACCTCGGGAAGGTTTGGGAATCTGAGATTCCAGTGGGTTTTCCTTCCCACCATCCCAGGTGGATCCAAGCCCCAATGTCCAACCTGGCCTCGGACATTCCCAGGGATCCAGGGGCAGCCACAGCTGCTCTGGGAATTCCAGCCCAGCCCCTCCCCACCCTCCCAGCCAGCAATTCCTTCCCAAGATCCCAGCCCAAGCTCCCCTTTCCCACTGGGAAGCCATTCCCTGCCTCCTGTCCCTCCAGCCTTCCTTTTTCTAAGCTCTCTTAAAGTACTGGAATACTGGGATAGGCGTTCCTGGTCCAGTTTTCCATATCCCTAAAAACAGATGGATGTGAGATGACCGTTACTCCACTGACTCCTCCTTCTCTTCCAGATGAAAAAGTGGGATCTGCCTCCCAGTTTTTCCACAAGCAATCCATTAATTAGGAAGTCCAGTCAAAAGTGGGCCAGCTGCATTTTCTGGCATCACCTCATTTCTTGGGATTTATGGAAAAAAATCCTTTTTTTTTTCCCCAAAACCACGAAAGAGTTCCTTGGTTATCCACCCACAGCATGGAAGTGGAAGCAGCCACCTTTTCCTGGTTACCCGATCCCGAGTCTGCACTTCCTTTACTCCAGGAATCCAAAGGAAACCCCGAAAATTTTGTTTCAGACTGAACCAAAATATCGGGAATCTTGATCAGACTTCGGGTCAATTTGAGTTTTCCTCTCCTCATTTCCAGCCCACTCAGCCTCAAGAATTCCAGGGTCATGTCCACCAGCTGCTGTGGAGGAATCTCCCCCGTTTTGGGTCCAGGCACGGAATTTATGGGATTTTGAGGATACAACGTTGCGATCCGTGAATTCCAAGCAGAAACCTCTAAGTAACGGCAAAAGAGAAGATTCCGAGTGTGAAAAGTCAGGGAATGTTTCAGATCCATCTTCAAAGTATCCAAATTCTAGATACTGATAAAATCCTTGGGCACCGTTGGTGCCGTTATTGCTCTGGAAAAGAATATCCCATGGCTCAGGGAAATATCCCAGGAGCAGCAGAAAACTTGGGATCTGAACAGTCGGGAGGCAGAGAGAAAAGAGAGGAAGTGGATGAAATTCTTGGAATGAGGAGCAGCCCAGAGAAGGATTGGGAATCGTTGCTGTGCAGCATCCCAGGATCACAACTCCATATTCCCACAGGAGAATACGTGAGGTCATTCCAGAAGTATTTTCAGCGGGAAAACCGATCCCTTTCAGGGCACTTCAAATCCACCTCTCAAGTGGGTGACGTTACCTGGACACAATTCCAAGGAAAAATGCCAGGAATGTGAAGTGACGGGGGGGGGGGCGGTTTCACAGAAACCTCTCGAGGGTCTCCAGCTTCCTCCTCATCCTCCGTTAAAAAAAAGGGAAAAAAAACACAGAAAGAAGAATTTTCCCAACCATGAAGTCATTGAAGCTCCCCGTTCAGGGTTTAAGGAATGTGGAATATTTACTGGCAGGGCAGGAATCATCCAAAAATGGAAGGAGTCCATTAATTTCAGGAGTAAACACAATTAACCCAGAGTTTCCATCAGCTGCTTTTAAAAAGTGTTCCTTTCTCCCAAAACAAGTGGCTCCAGAAGGGAATTTTGGCAGCTGCCAGGAAAAGAGCCAAGAAGATGCTTCCAAAATCCAGCTCCTGACTTGGGCTGGAAAAGAGAAATGCAGGGAAGAAACCGAGGTCATCAGCGCAATTCCCAAAGTTCTGAGCACTGGGAGACACTTGGGAAGGAGCGGGAGATGAAAGGGAAAAAAGAAGGGAAAGGCAACATTTTCCTGAAGAAGCAGCACGAAATTCCCAGAGCTGGTGGCTTCTGCTGGAATTTCTGTCCATGCCGTCTTCAGGGTTGTCCTTATTTAAGTTGGGAATGATTTCCCTCATGTTATCCTGGTCCGAAACTTTTAATTAATTAATTAATTAATTAATTAAATTCATTCAGGTCAAAACCGACTCGAGCCCGGCCGTTGTGAGAAGGAATTGTGATTCCTTCACCTGGGAGCTCCATCCCGGAGGTTCTGCACACGCAGCGCCAGGAAAGGCTGGGAATGCGGGAAGTGCTGACATCCCACGTTTCCAGAATCATTTGGGAAGTCTGGAAAAGGTAGGGAAAAGCTTGGGATGGGATGGGAAGTGTCTTCTCAGGGGATCCATGGCATCTTCAGTCAAGCTTCCAAGGGTTTCCAAAGAAAAGAGTGGCCACTGGAATTCCCACCTCTTTCCAGCAAAGCGAGGCTGAGCTGCTTGGGGTCACAGCCAGGATCGGGGTAGGATAAAATGGATTAAAAATGAGGACAAACGCCGGTTATCCTGGGTAATTCCATGTCCCTGGATGACAGAGGCCGGACACGAGGGTGGAGGATCTGCCAGGGGCAGGTTGAGCCCATCCCGTGCCTGTGGATTCCTCTTTCCATGGAAAAGTTCAGCTGAAGTTTGTTCCCTGCTGGAGAAAGGACAAGGCAGAACCAGCAAATCCTGTCCCAGGTCCCGCCTGAGGATGCTCTGGAAAAGCCCTGAGGAGCAATCCGGTGTTTTCCAACTTCACGCCAAAGTTTGGGAGATGATTCCTTCGTGCAAAGCTCCTTGGCCCCTGCAGACTTCCAAGAATTTTCCTCCTTCCCAGTCCAGGAACTGCAGCCTAAAATGCCTCACACCTCTAAATCCTTGTGGGGCTGGGGGGACTCAACCAGGAAGGGTAAAATTCAAGCTGGATTTTCAGGGAAAACGCTGCAGGGATCCAACAGGGATCGTTCAATACCAGGATAACAGATCCAGGCTCCTTGGCCTCTGCAGAATTCCAAGAATTTTCCTCCTTTCTAACCCAGGAACAGCGGCCAAAAAAGGCTTCACACCCCTAAATCCATGTGGGGCTAGGGGAGCTCAACCCCCAAAATTCTAGCTGGATTTTCAGGGAAAATGCTGCAAGGATCCAGCAGGGATTGTTCAGCATGGAACCGGGATAACAGATCCAGGCTCCTTGGCCTCTGCAGACTTCCAAGAATTTTCCTCCTTCCTAACCCAGAAACTGCAGCTTAAAAAGGCCTCACACCCCTAAATCCAGGTGGGCCTGGGTGGACTCACCAAGAAAGTGTAAAATTTTCACTGGATTTTGAGGGAAAGCGCCACAAGAATCCAGCAGGGATTGTTCCAACATGGAACCGGGATAACAGATCCAGGTTCCTTGGCCTCTGCAGAATTCCAAGAATTTTCCTCCTTCCTAACCCAGGAAGAGTGGCCTAAAAAGGCCTCAGTCCCTAAATCCATGTGGGGCTGGGGGGCATCACCCAGGAGGAATAAGATTTTCACTCGAGTTTGAGGGAAAGCTGGGATTTTTTGATCCAGCAGGGATTGTTCAGCACGGAACCAGGATAACAGGTCCAGGTTCCCTGGCCTCTGCAGAATTCCAAGAATTTTCCTCCTTCCTAACCCAGGAACAGCGGCCTAAAAAGGCCTCACACCCCTAAAACCAGGTGGGCCCGGGTGGACTCACCAAGAAGGTGTAAAATGTCCACTGGGTTTTGAGGGAAAGCGCCACAAGGATCCAGCAGGGATTGTTCCAACATGGAACTGGGATAACAGATCCCGGCTCTGCTCCTCAGTCCGAGCCCCCAGAGGGAAGGGGCAGCCCCGGTGTCCCTCCAGCAGCGGGACAGACACAGCCCTGGGCTGTGACTTTTGGAGGTGTGGGGCTGCACCCTTCAAGGAGGAACCTCCAGCTCACTCCAACCATGACAAGAGGGAAAATATCCGGCTTTTCCAAGGGATGAAAGGCTCAGGGGATTAAGGCCCAGCCTCCTGCTGCCTTTCAGAGCCGCTGAAGCGTGCAGGGATCGATGTCAGCTGTGTTGGTTTAGTCGGGAGGCACAACAAAGCAGCCCGGCTTTCCCGGTGCCAGCACCTCCAGGGAGGATTCCCAGATTCCCAAAAACCCTGCTCCCACCGGGGCCACGGAGGTGACGAACAAAAGAGAGAAACCCTTCAACTTTTGACCCTGCCGAGGGCTCGTGGCATCGGGAATGAGTCAAGAGGCAGCTCCCGGAGCCCTTCCCCGCGCCGCGCGTGCCTCGGCACTTTGTCACCTCCTGCCCCTGTTTGTCCTGGCCCCACAGGAGCAGCCACGGGGTTCCTGGGAAGTTTTGCCCATGGATGTGCCTGTCTGCGGTGGCAGGAAATAAATGGAAGCCCTCAGGTCCCAAGGCTGAGCCATATCTGTGCTCTTGATCCACAAGATGAGAGCAGATTTGGTAAATCCAGAGCAGCTGTGGCTTCCCCTGGATCCCTGGCAGTGTCCAAGGCCAGGCTGGACATTGGGGCTTGGATCCACCTGGGACAGTGGGAGGTGTCCCTGCCCATGGATGGGGTGGGAATGGGATGGGATTTAAGGGCCCTTCCCACCCAAAGCATTCCAGGATTCTGGAGCCCCTCTGCTCTGGAGCCAGGCTGGGAGAGCTGGGAATGTTCCCCTGGAGAAGGGAAGGCTCCAGGGAGAGCTGCGAGCCCCTTGCAGGGCCTAAAGGGGCTCCAGGAGAGCTGGAGAGGGACTGGGGACAAGGGCTGGAGGGACAGGAGGCAGGGAATGGCTTCCCAGTGGGAAAGGGGAGCTTGGGCTGGGATCTTGGGAAGGAATTGCTGGCTGGGAGGGGGGGGAGGGGCTGGGCTGGAATTCCCAGAGCAGCTGTGGCTGCCCCTGGATCCCTGGCAGTGTCCAAGGCCAGGTTGGACATTGGGGCTTGGATCCACCTGGGACAGTGGAAGTTTTTTAATGGAAGGGGTTGGAACAAGATGAGATTTAAGGTTCCTTCCAAACCATTCCATGATTTTATGTTTCCAGCTTTTCCAAGCCTCCCAGGAAATCTCCAAGGAGCTCCAAGCCCTTCTTTATCACAACAACTACAACAACAACAACAATTTCATGTGGCGGTGATCAGGCCACGGTTATGCTGAATTTCGGGTCACCCAACATCCAAGTGGGGCAGAAAAAGCCCCGTTCCAACACTGACCGGGGTCAGGGGATGCAGGAAGGAGCCCAAACTTTTCCTAAATGGATCCTGAAGGCTGCAAAGCCATGGCTTATCCTAAAATCTCCCTAGAGTTGGTTTTGCTTCATTTGGTGTTTGGTGGTGCCTGGTCCCAAGCTGCCTTTGAAGTGGGGCTTAGAGAAGAAGCCCTGAGTCACCTCCCGAGGGACCTCCGGGGCGAGCGACATCTGCCAGGCTTAATCCCGACCTCGGGAACAATGGGTGACTCACAAAGCTGAACTTTACCTCACTGCCAGATTAGCCCCGGCCACCTCCTCGGAGATCCCAAACATCAGGGAGTTCCTGCCCGGGGATGATTCAGAGCGAAGATTAACGCGGGAGAAAGCCCCAAGCCAAGCGGAATTATTGGCGAAGCCGAGTTCAGCAGGAAATGTTTGCCTCGGCCCTGGCTCCGGGATGCCATTATCCCGCCATTATCCAGCCCTTGGAAGCTTCTCATCAGCCTGGAAGGGCGGGAAGGACAAACAGGGCGGCGATCGGAGCTCACAGGAGATAAGAGGCGCCCGGAACCCCCTCTGTGAATCACGCAGGGAAGCTGAGCCCTGGTGACCTCTAAGCCAAGCTCTGCTGATCTGAGCCTAAGAACCAGCTCCAGCCTAGACCAGGCCCTTCCTGGTTCACCAGCAGGAACTCCGCAAAGAACTCCTTGTTTTCATAAATATTTTCCAGAGAAACACCAAAAAAAATAAAAGGAGTTCCAGGACTATTTCAATCTTGTTTGACAAGGAATAAAAGGGAGCAGAGCCCAAAACTTCCGAAAATCCAAATTTCCAGGTGTTTTCCTTCGTGTTTTCACCTTACAGCAGAAATTCCAACTTTCCCAAAGGCAAATTAAAAATAATTTACTCAACTTTTTAATCCTTCACGTGGAGGAAAAAAAAAAATACCCTCACACAGCACAAAAATCTCCATCCTCACCTTCATCAGCTGCTGCCATCGCCCCATCCCTGACTCAGCTCTCCTGGCTTAAAAAAACCCCACACATCTGCAAATAAATTTATTCTTTCTCAGTAAATCCTTTTAAAAACAAGGCTGCTCATCCCCCACATTAAGTAATTTCACCTGAGGTCTGCCTTAATTAGCTGCTGCTAATGAGAGAGTCTCACCTGTGCTGGGTTGGAGCTTTAGCTGCGAGGAAGGGACACCTGGAAGCCGAAAGCTCAGCAAAATCCAGCTCGGACCTGCTCGTCCTGTTCCACATCTCCTGATCCAGAGGGATTTGCTTTGTGCAATTCAGTTTGCGAGGAGGGGAAGTTGTTATTCCCTCGGTAATTCCTCGGGATAACAGGGCTGGACGATTGTCACCAGGCAGTGGCGGCAGATGTGGCTCGGGGGCGGTGGCCAGGGCGGGAAAAACATCCTCTTCTTTTTTGAGGAATCACCCCTCGGCCACTCCCTTCTTTCCCTGCATCCAGGCTGCTTGAAATTCCAGTTTTCCCAGTAAAACAGCTGAGCTGGCTGCACTCGACCTAATCCAAGGATCTGGAAGTGCCTTGAGCTCCGAGCTGCTCCAGCCAGGTGGATTTTGTGGTCCCAGTGAGGTCATTCCCAAATCCCTGCACTGCAAAGGTGATTCCTGCTGCCTCCTCCTTTTCTTATCAGTCAGAAAAGAACCAACAAAATCAGCAGAAATCATCAATATAATCAATAATGCAACTGGAACCTTCTCCACAAAAAATCCCCGGAGGTCCCTGGGCAGCAGGATCCCAAAGGCTTGGAAGTTTATGGAGATCAAGGAATTGTTCAGGTTGGAAAAGACTTCTGAGGTCACCGAGTCCAAGGTGTGACCAATCCCCACCCTGGCACCAGCCCAGAGCACTGAGTGCCACATCCAGGTGTTCCTTGGACACGGATGGATCCATCCATCACCTCTGGATGTCGACTCCAGCCTAGATCCTTCTTTTTGCTGTACTGATCCCTGCTCCCAGCACTCCAGGTGCCACCCCATAATCCCTAAGGATCCAGCCTCTTCTCCCAGGAGTGAGCGACAGGACGAGAGGAAACGGTCCCAAGTTGTGCCGGGGGAGGTTTAGGTTGGATATTGGGAATTTTCTTTTTTTTTCCCCCATAGAAAGGGTTTTCCAGCATTGGAACAATCCCAGGGAAGTGATGGACTCACCATGTCTGGAAGTGTTCAAAAATTGTGGGAATGTGGCACTCGGGGACATGGGTTAGTGGTGACCATGGTGGTGGGTGATGGTTGGACTTGATGATCTTAGAGGACTTTTCCAACCTTAGTAATTCCATGATTCTGTGTTTGGAGTAAAGAGACGCGGACAGAGATCATCGCTGGCCTGAAGCGAATGGAATCACAGAATCCCGGAATGGGTTGGGATGGGAAAGGACCTTAAATCCCATCTCATCCCATTCCATTCCATGGGCAGGGACACCTCCCACTGTCCCAGGTGGATCCAAGCCCCAATGTCCAACCTGGCCTTGGCCACTGCCAGGGATCCAGGGGCAGCCACAGCTGCTCTGGGAATTCCAGCCCAGCCCCTCCCCACCCTCCCAGCCAGCAATTCCTTCCCAAGATCCCACCAAAACCTCCTCTTTTTCAGTTTGGAGCCATTCCCTCTTTTCCCACCTCACGGATCCCACTCCACACAACCACTCCAGCCTGAGACTCCCATCCAGAGCCTTCAACCCATGGCCCTGCTTGAGTGTCACCCAAATGACAAGGAACAGGGATGGGAAAAACCTTGGGAATCACTGACCCTTGGCTCCAGGTGAGTTCATCCTCACTCAGGAGGCTCCAACACGCTCACACAGCCCTACGGATCCACGGAATGCAGCATTTTCCTGCTCCGGATTTCTGCAGCGAATCGGTGCCAAAATCCAGCGTTTTCCCCGGCCGTGACTCCGTAGCCTCACCTCCAGCTCAGCCCACACGGAACCGCAGCAGAACAGCCAGAGGCCACCCCCCCCCGTCCCCTCCTCCCTTCCCAGGAGCTCTGGGTTCTATTCCCGGCTTCCCTGGGGAGAAAACAGTCGTGGCCGTCGGATTTGCTTTAGGGTTTGCTGGAATTTCCTGGGGTTGGGCCGAGGTTAACCACAGCCAGCTCTCGTGGCCGTGTCCTCAGCGTTCCCTATTGTTCCCTGCTAAGGTGGCCGGGCCTGGTTTTCATGGAAGGCCGGGATGTTGTTTGGCATTCCTGGCTCGGCGCTCCACGGTGACGGAGAGGAGGAAGGAGAAGGAGCAGCTCTTCCGTTTTTAGGCCTGTGGCTTTGAGAGAGGGCCCAGTGTCACCGAGAGGTCACCCCGAGCTTGCTGAGATGGGATTTGGGACAGCAGGAGGCTGGAACCGGCTCCCTGCTTCCATAGGATTCCCTGGAGAGGCTCGGCAAAAAAATGTCCGGAATCTCCCACTTCGGCCTCCTTCCACTGGGGTGTTCCGAAAGGCTTTTCTCCCGAGAAAAGGAGGAGAGGGCCATTCCATAAAAAGCTCTTCCCTGCTGGGACAGGGTCGGCCACATTCGTGCTGTGTCCCGACCTTCTGCTACTGGAAAGCGGAATTTCCTCGGCTCTGCCAAGAGTCCATCCCTGTCCTGGCTCCCGGCGGTGCTCCCTGGTGGGAGGACACGCTCCGTCCCCAGCCTCAGGGACACGAATCCTTCCCAGCTCGGCTCCGTCAGTGCCTAAGAGTGGAAACTGAGCTCATCCTCATGGATGCACCCCGGAGCCAAGGGCTGGACTCTGATTCATGCCTGGAGGGAAGGGAAGGCGCCGAGCACGACTCCGTTGGCTCCACCGGGTTATTCCAAGGAGTCAACAATGGGAACTGTGTGCTCCGGAGCATAGGACGCCGGACAAGGAATGAGGGAATCTGGCTGCTAAATTAAATCGTGGAATCGTGGAGTGGTTTGTTGGGAAGGGACCTTAAATCCCATCCCGTTCCACCCCCTGGATACCTCCCCTGGATGCTGTCCCAGGTTGCTCCAAGCCCCGTCCAGCCTGGCTTTGGACACCTCTCACGCCCTGCTCTGTGATCCACCATCTCACAGAGCTTTTATTCCTCCTTTCCCACCCTTTTCCCAGGAATGCCTGCCCGAAGTGGAAACCTTGGATGGAGTTACTCGTCCACAGCTTACGGACTGGAGAGGAGAAGACCCCGAAGAAACGAGGTCACCTCAGCCCGAGGTTGCTGCCTGACGTGGTTTGGAGGAGGCGACGCTCACACGACCTCCTCGTGCCCTTCCCAAGTCTTTGATGGATCCTGTCCAACTGGACACATCCGATAATTCCGTGAATTAATTACCAAATTAATTGGGAGAGCCCCGATATTTTCAATTTACAGACATTCCACGGGGGTTGTCAGCAGAGACCTCGAGTAGCAAGAGGTACCTGAGTGACTCATATTTGACTTTCCAGTGGTGGAATTCCATCGGAAATTCGGCGGAATTTCGCTAAAGCAGGGCTGGAAGGGAATTTCATGGAATCGTAGAAAAGTTTGGAAAATAATTGGAAGCTCATCCAGTGCCACCCCTGCCATGGGCAGGGACACCTCCCACTGTCCCAGGCTGCCCCAATGTCCAACCGGGCCTCGGACACTTCCAGGGACAGGGCAGCCACAGATTCTCTGGGAATTCCATCCCAGCCCCTTCCCACCCTCTGAGTAAAGCTCTTCCTGACATCTGATCTAACCTGATTTTAATGATTTTGATTGGATACGACTTTCATTTTAATTGTACCCACCTTCCCTCCTCTTCCCCCAGAATCCACCATCGCGAGATTCCCTAAAGATCTCAGCACGGTCCTGGCTGACGGGACAAGGGGCTGGAATTCCTCAGAGCCCTCAGCTCTGCAGCAGCAGGACCCAGGTACCTTCACCGGTTGGGAACAAGTTTTTGCGGAATATTTGGATGCCAGGCCCAGGAATTTTTGGCCTGGGATGGCTCTGTTGTCAGCAGGATCCACGGGACGGTAAAAGAGGGAGTGTCACAGTCCTGAGGGCCTGGCCAGGAAAAGAGGGGACTTTTAAACAAACCAGTGGGAAAAGGGACACTTCAAAAAGCCAAAATCCCACCAGGAAATGCCCAGAAACCCCAAAACCAGCCAGGAGTGAAGGTTGTCCCTCTCAGGGGACGCCACCAACCAAACCTCATCTGAAAAAACCTCTTCCTGACACCAGATCTAATTTGCTTTTAATGATTTTAATTGGATCCGACTTTCATTTTAATTGTATCCACCTTCCCTCCCCTTCCCCAAAATCCACCATTGCAAGATTTCCACGTTCCTGGCTGATGGGGCAAGGGGCTCCTGCAGCAACAGGACTCAGGTGAAACTCAGGTACCTTCACCTGTTGGGAATAAGTTTTTGTGGAATATTTGGACGCCAGGCCCGGGAATTTTTGGCCGGGGATGGCTCCGTTGTCAGCAGGATCCACAGGACGGTAAAAGAGGGAGTGTCACAATCCTGAGGCCTGGCCAGTGGAAAAAGGGACACTTCAAAAAGCCAAAATCCCACCAGGAAATGCCCAGAAACCCCAAAACCAGCCAGGAGTGAAGGTTTTCCCTCTTGGAGGAGACACCACCAACCCAACCCCATCTGAAAACCTTTTCCCTTTCTCCTCCCGGGCCCGGCGCTGCTGCATCCCGCTCCTGGGAAGATGCAGGGAAGATTTCTGCGGCTTAGTCAGGCCACGATCCTGGATAAAAATGGCTCTGGAAGCGAAGGGGATGAGTCACCCGTCCCAAAGTCCGGGAGTCGTCAGGCCTGGCCCCGTAACGAGCTGCTGACACCGCTGGGAAATGACTGCGAGCGAGAGCGGCCTCTCGTCTCTGCCTCGAGCACCCTTGACCTTGCTTCGGGATGTCACAAGTGGGACACATGAATCCAATTATTTTCCCCTAAAATCGCCCTTCAAGGGCCTCATTCTGCCGTCAGCCCTCACCCTCGGCCCGGCTTCCAAAAAAAACCAAAAAAAAAAAGCCAGGGATAAACCCCGCGAAACGTCCCCCAGCAGCGGCAGGGCAGGTCGTTATGGCTGTGGTTAATTGTTAACTCCTGGGATGCGCCGGGAGCAGCCAGGGAAGGTGGGACACGGACGGAGGGAACCCCAAGCGTGAGGGGATGTTGGGCTCAGCCTCATCTCGTGGTGGGTGGAGCTGCTCCAAGGATTTCTGGGGGGTGGAACACCCCACGGATTCCTCCTGCAGGAAGAGGAAAAGGAATAAAGAAGGGGGAAGGAGGAATGGGAAAAGCACCGAATTCCGGTGCTGCGGAGAGGAGGAGGAAGGAACCGGAGGAGGCACCTCGTGTTCGAACCCAGCCCCAAAAGCTGCCAGAATTCCATGGAAAACTGGGAAAAAAGGACTTCCCTGATTTGTTGGCTTCCCCTACAAAGCCTTTCCCCTGCCTGCTCCCAGAACATTCCCAGCTGTCCCGGCCTGCTCCAGTTTTGCCCTCTGGAGCAGCTTTGGGCGCTCCAAGTGCTGCCTCCTGCCAGGGCTGGAAACCATCCTTGGATCTGGGCAGGGAAGCGGGGCTGGAGCACCCTGGGCCAGGCTGGGAAGGAGCCTGGCCGAACATCAGGAATTTGGGCCAAGGCAGGGCTCGACTTGAGCTCCAGACAAGTCGAGTGTCCCAAACTTCCTGGGCAGCTCAGCTCCGGGGCTGGGAATTTGTCGGGAAGGGTTGGGAAGAGCAGCTCAGCCCCGTGAAGGTGCAGCTCCATCAGGAAGGAGGAAATTCCCGGGAAGGAGATTCCAGCTCTCCCAGTCTCGGTGTGGAGAGGTCTGGATGTTCCATTCCTGCTTCCCCCTCTCTCCAAAGCTTTGCTTTCCATGGCAAATGTGCCAGGAGGATAAATTTAGCCCTGAGCTGTCCAGGAACATCCAGAGCTTTGCTGGGATTTGCCGCTGGGATATTCACACATCACCTGAGCATTTTCCAGTTCCAGCAGCTCATTCCCAGTTCCAAACTCCTCATTTTCCGGTTCTGACAGCTCATTCCCAGTTCCAAAGTCCCTGTTTTCTGGTTCCAACACCCCATTCCCAATTCCAGACTCCTCATTTTCCAGTTCCAAGACTCATTCCCAGTTCCAAACTCATTTTCCGGTTCCAACATCTCAAACCTGGTTCCAAACTCTCATTTTCCAGTTCCGACAGCTCAAACCCATTACAAACCCCCCATTTTCCAGTTCCAGCAGCTCATTCCCAGTTCCAAACTGCCCATTTTCCAGTTCCGGCATCTCAAACCCGTTCCAAACTCCCCATTTTCCAGTTGCAACATCTCAAACCCATTTCAAGCTCCTCCTTTTCCAGTTCCAGCAGCTCATTCCCAGTTCCAAACTCCTCATTTCCCAGTTCCAAGTCTCATTCCCAATTCCAAACTCCCCATTTCCCAGTTCCGGCATCTCAAACCCATTCCCAAACTCCTCATTTCCCAGTTCCAAACTCCTCATTTCCCAGTTCCAAGTCTCATTCCCAGTTCCAAACTCCCCATTTTCCAGTTCCAGCAGCTCAAACCCATTCCAAACCCCCCATTTTCCAGTTACAGCTGCTCATTCCCAGTTCTGAACTCCATTT
>VZRS01012776.1:0-129561 GCA_013398055.1 Ifrita kowaldi
CTCTGGACTCTCTCCAGCAGCCCCACATCCTTATTTTTGGGATCTCCAGAGCTGATTTGCTTCCTTGGGCCTCTTGTGCCCAATTTTGTGGCTAAACAGGTCACGTCTGCCGTTGCTGCTCTTCACCAGCACGTTTGACGTGCGCTTCCTCCTGCAGACACTTCCTCAGTGCTGACGATCCCGTCTGTTCTGAGCCAGCCTGTGGGTACCGGGTGACACCGGGACTGCCTCCCCAGTGCTTTGCCTTGCTCTGGTAAAGGTGGAGACTGGTGTTGTTGATTTATATGAGCACCCCCCATTTTCTGTGGACCTCTGGAGAGTTACCGGCCAGCACGGAGTTTGATCCCTGGATTTCACCCAGTGACCCGGAGGCAATTCCACATGCCACCGAGCCCAGGGCATTTAAAAATTGCCCACCTGGGGTCATTTCATCTCTCGTGTTACCTTTAATTTCATCTTTGCTGAGCTTTTCTCATTTGGTTGTGCAGGCGGAAGAGCCTAGACCCAGCCGAGTGTGACACCCTGATGACAAATGCCTGTCACCCTTTGTGTGCTTAATAAATATTGATGCTATCTCTGTTGTGTGCTTTTTGTGTGTTTCAGGAAAAAAGTGCCAGTTCAAATGCAAGACTTAAATCTAATAAAGAGATCCCAGGATTAGTACATCAACCCAGAGCAAAGTAAGTTCAATTTCTGTTGTTTAAATCATAATAAAAATAAACACGGGGTTAAGCAGCATCTGTGAGGTTCACAGTTACTGCCTGGCAAAGACCAAATGATGGCTCCAGCAGCCCTAAAGTCATGCTCAGTTAAGTACAAGAGGTAAGATCACCTGTGTCCCAAGACTGGGAAGCAGCCTCTCCTTCACACAGCAAAGATGCAGGACTTGAAAATAGGTGAGACATATCCTATTGTGCCTGACAGAAGACCCTGTGCTATTTCTCAGCTTTCTATACAACTTACACAGAACAAACTTCTCTATATCCATTAGTGTTCCTAAATATGGTTGTATTGACATATGACAGTCCCAGGGAGGTTTTTGCTAGCTCCTGGTTTAGATTAGCAGCTGCTCTGCCTGGGACTGGGAATGGTCAGGTTGTTAAAATGAGGGTTGTTCTGTAGCTGCGGGTTATTCCCTGCTTGGTTGGCAGTTCTGTGCCCATACTCTGCCTGGGGTCAGTCAGTGTTACATGAAATATTTGCCTCTTGTGGCAGAGCTGGTTACTGATAGTAGTAACTCATTTCTTATCTAACTCAGTGTTACATTTTAATCACTAATTGGCTGGGACATAACAGATTACGTGGAGCCACATGTCGGGTTCGTGAAGAACAAGTGATAAAGGTTGGTGATCTGGGTTTTGAACACCAGTGGAAATGCTGTTCCTTGTGCCCTGCCCTTGGGGCACTTATTAACATAAACTTGCTGCCTATCAAGTGCCTTGAACACGATTTCAAGTCTGAAAACTTCAGTTATTTCCTAATCAACTGACAGTGTAATTCAGCCTCTTTTCAAAAGGAAAAGCCGAGTGCTTTGGATGTAATTGAAAAGAAATTCATGGTAGGGTGGTGGAGGTAAAATCACTCTTCAGCAATGCTGTACTTCATTATTGTGGTTCAGTCCTTCCCAGCAGGTTCAGAGATGTATTTAAGATGCTCTAACATGAGGCTAATTACTCTGGGATAAAAAAGGGCTGTTCTTTTGGTGGGTCATCTCTTGGTACATCTGCAGCAGAGGAACTGCATGGGGCCAGGGCTTCCATTCCTTCATAAAACTCTAATTTGAAAAGTTCCTGCAGAAATCAGAACTGACCAAAAAGCCTATTTTTTACGTTGCATTGACAGAGATAAATATTTCTGTCACAGACCTGCAAAAATAAGGAGACTTCCCAGAGAGATGCAGAATGTAACATGAGGTTGTTGGGTAGATCTTCCAGTGCTTGCCCAAGGCTCTGCTGTTTGCCCAACCTACCACTGCATTTCAGTTTGTAAAGTGGCTACAAGTGTTTGAGTTGCTAATTGCCAAGTCAGCAAATAGCTGTTATCATGTACAGGTTTTTTTCCAGGGTTTATTTTCTAAAAGCCATGACAATTCTGACTGCAGCGCAGGGTGGCATTGGGGGGAAAAGGGCTACTCAGCTGGAAGAGCAGAAATTAATAGATAAATCATTAGATGCATCTTAGAATACTGTTCTGGTACAGTGGATGTTACTTCTAAACAAAACATGGACTAAGTACCAAATTATAAGTTCTTTTACAGTATTTTGATGTCAGCTGAAAAGTTAGATTGTGAGGGCTCTTCCCCCTGCAGGAGCATTTAGATTTTTCCATCCAGAGCCCTGGACTCTAAAACCAGGGGATGTAGGGAGCCAGCAGTAGCTTTATGGGGGTCTTTGGCTGAGGGAGAGGGGTCGGTCCTTCCTCTTTACACCCAGTTCTAGTACCTGCCACACCTTCAGGGCTTCCCCCTGCACCCTGCCCTGATCTCACAGGCACTTGCTCTGTCTGTTCCTCACCAAACTCACCCCACTGACACCTTTAATGATCACCAAGTACCCTGGTACAAGTTCGTAACTCAGGGAGTGACAGCAGCCTGAAGCATGAAATGAAAGAGGTTATTTCAGACCAGTTTTACCCTGCCAAATCACAGACTCTCAGAATGGCTTGGGTTGGCACATGAAAAACCAGCTAACCCAGCCCCCCTGCCATGGGCAAGGGCACCTTTCACTAGACCAGATCTGTAGGATTATCCTGTGGGAATTTTAAGGGATATGACTACGCAATACTCCTTCTTTTTCCCTGCCTTCTTTTAGTTTTCTTATGAATTATGGTTGGAGTGAGTCATTAGAGTATCATCTCATTTTATTAGAAACTGGATTTATGATGTTGCAAAGGCAAGACTATTTTTCAAGCACTTGCCTACCCAGAAAGGGCTGCACTGCCCTAAAATCCCTCTCTGAGGCACCTGAATATGCAGGTGATGGGGTCAGCTGTCCCAAATAAGCATCTCTTCCCCATCTGAGGTGGAAGTGGGAACCTGAGGAACAGGCAGACAGCTGGGGACAAGAAATCCCTCAACCACTGAAAGGTGAATTGTTCCTGCTCCTGAATGCCCAGCTTTAGGTTTTAATGCCATTTCTGAGCCCTTCTCTTGTGAACTGAGCTTCATTTATGTCCCACATAAGCAAATCTTTGTATACATTCAGCCGATAGCAGGGAGGGCTCAATGCTGAGCTTTGTGGGGAAGTGCAGCCCGTTGTTGGGCACTTAGGGCATTAACTCATCACAGCTGAAAGGATCACTCTGAGGAAGAGGGGATGGGTGGGAATCCAGCAAGCTGAGCCAGCTTTCTGTGCTGGGGAAAATCTCCGAGGGCCGTGTGTCCTTCTGACTGTTTGGCATCACTGTTGCCACTGGCACCAGTCCCCATCCTCTCTTTTTTGCATCTTTTTTGTGTTGCACGTGGAGTCCCTGGCACGTTTCCCCAGCCCCCTGTGAGCCCAGGTGCTCCTCCCTGCTGTGGGTCCAGAGGATGCTCCAGCCTCACCTTCCCGGAGGGATGTTACTCGTGCAGGAAGGAGGCTCTCACCATCCACTGACATAAATAAACACCCCGAATACCACCTGCCATCCATTCTCACCCTTGTGTCCTCGTCCTTTCTGTGTTTTTAGCTTGCAGGTTCCCCGTGGAGAAAGACCTGTGGTCTTGTGTGACCATTAGCGTTTTACAGACAATGGAAAAAGAGTATTTTCCAGCCCTCTTTACTAATGCAAAATCATATCACTGAGCCTCTTGGTGCTGCAGAATTAGTTGAAGTGAAGGGTCTGGAGCACCAAGAGCAGCTGAGGGAGCCCTGGGGGCTCAGCGTGGAGAAAAGCAGGCTCAGAGGGGACCTTCTGGCTCTGCACAACTCCCTGACAGGAGGTTGTAGCAGTTGTCAGTCTCTTCTCCCCCGTAACAAGTGGCAGGACAAGAGGACTCAGCCTTTAACCTCATGTTGTGGGTGTCTCATTCTGTGGTGGTGAGGTTGGCAGTCCTGGAAGACCTCCTATCCTGACAGAGAGGGGGTTCTTACTGGCCCAGGGAGAGGTACTTCTGCAGTCAGCTTGGAAAAGGGAACAGTCTCCTTTGGATCCATGTGGATCCCAGTTACCACCCCAAGTGTTATGCATGTACACAGAATTAAACACAGTAATTTTTTTGGGGAAAACCAAAATTAAGGGGGAAAAAAGATTAGAAAGTGACACTTCAGATGAAAGCATAAAGTGATTTATTTTTCACGGTGGTGGAAGCTGATAGCTGGGCCCCTCAACAACCCTGGGCTGTTTTATAATGGAAGAAATCCTGTTGGTATTGATACTGTTCCTTTGCTTTCCAGCATGCACATCTCCGAAAGCCAACAAGAATTCTTCAGAATGCTTGATGAAAAAATTGAAAAGGTAAGAAGACACAGTAATGTAAACATCCATTCTCCCTCGGGGGTGGACTCAGCTTTCCCAGCTCCATGGGGAGGACAGTGACTTGCCTGCTGCAGCTCTCCGTGTTCTCTGTGATTTGGAGGGGTCTGGCCCAAGATCTCCCTTCCTGCTCCTTCGTTAGACAGTTCAAGTGCAAAGAAGACCAGGAAGGCAAAGAGTTCGCAGGAGGTACTGAGAGAATCCTGTGTTTTGTGGGAATGTCACCAGTGTGGGATTAATGGCAGGTTAACTCAGATGTTAAGGATATACATGCTGGATAAAGGTGAAGAGCAAAGTGGGATTGTATGTCATTGCTGATTTGATCTTTCATCTGATCTCCATGGGAGACAGCTGGAATCTTAATGCTGGTAGTATCTGGGATACCCCGGGAATTTCTTGCTGAATCTCCTCAAAATAGCCACTGGCTCCAAGGGATGGTGTGGCTGTAAGTCTGGATAGCCCTGCTCCAGGGCTGTGCCAGTGAAATAGTGGTGCTGGAGATGTTTCGAAGAAGAGGATGAATAATTCTTTGCATATCTCAGCTGTCCTGAGAGCAGCTTTTGTGTGTTTCAGAAACCTTTTAAATGACGCCCTCGGCTTTTTTGTGGGACAGCAGTGAAGGGGCTGGAGCACAGCTCATACCAGGAGTGGCTGGGGGAGCTGGGGGGGCTGATGTTCACACACCAATTTACTCTATACACTTTTTGGAGTTGTGCATCTTGTTTAATACTTTATATTAAATATTGGCTTCCTCAGTTGTTGTACACTAATTTGTACTCCCAGTTTCAGACTGGATATGAGGAAAGGTTTATGGAGAGGGAAGTCAGATATTGGAACAGGCTTCCCAGAGAGCTGGTGGATGCCCCAGGCCTGTCAGTGTTCAGGAGACATGTGGACAATGCCCTTCACAACACACAGTAATTTCCGATCAGTCCTGAAGTGCTCAGGCAGTTGATCATTGTAGGTCCCCTCCAACTGAAATACTTCTATTCTAGTCTGTTCTTCTGTTCTATTCTATTAAGTTGTCATGTTGGATTGCAGAGTAGAAGGGAAAGTTTTACTTGCATGACTCTGAATTTCTGCTGTTTTTGCCAGCACTCCTGGTCTTAGGAGTCACATTGCTGCAGTGGGTGCATCTCTTACTTGTCCCAAGCAACATATTTGTTACTTTCCTCTTAAAAAAAAATAAAAAATCATGAAAGCAAAAAAAGACATAAAGGGGAAGAGTAAAAGTGAGGAGGAGTTAATAGATTCCTGAGAAGAATATTTCTGTACCCAGTATTTCACAGCAGTAAGATTTTATGTAACCTAATGCATTTAAAAGTAGAATTTCTAAATATCCATAATACAGCTACATCTCCTTTGAATAAATGCATTCACCCTGTGAATATTCAGATGCTTTTCCTGGACATCACCTTCCGTAATGTTGAGCACAGAATCTCCAGTGAAATGGATTTTCCAGAGATGTATCTTATCTACAGACCAGACAATGCCATCAGGCTGTATCTAATTATGAATTTTGGTTAATTTTTGTTCCCGAGGTTTGTGGCAGGGCGCTAACACCCCTCATTCCCCAGCTGCCACGCTAAGGTGCAGCTGACCCTGTCTCCTCTGTTTGGAGCTGTTTGGATCAGCTTTGAGATGTTCCCAGGTGATCTCCAGGGCTAATTTATCTTGGGGATAATTTATCTTCGGCATCAGGAGATTGTCTGTTTAGAGGAAATCCATGGTTTATCTGTCAAAGAGACCAAGCTGCTGACAGCTGATGGGATTGGCAGGAGTTAACGTGCAGCTGAACGTGGGATTTGTGTTCCCTGGGGACCTCCTGTGCCTGAGGAAATAGTCTTCATAAGAGAAGTTTTGGGCTTTTTAATTCATCTTTGCCCACAACACATTTTTTTTTTCTAGGTGTTGCCACCAATGCCAAAAAGATTGGAAAATATGAGGGGTTTTGTCTGATCCCTAAATAGCATTTTCAGTCCCTTCTCCACGGAGATGGAGGACAGCAGTTGAACATTTAGAGGAATTGTATCAGTGAGCAGCTCACCAGTGGCAGCTGGAAAGGTCTGTGGATGTGTGGGGGGTGTTGCCTGTGGCCGGTGAGATCCCAAACATTGTGGTGTTCCTGTGGTAACCACGGCTGTTGGATTTGTGACGGAGACACTGCTCCGAGAACTGTGCTGCAGGAACTCCAGTCAGCAGCAAAACACCCTCAGCTCCACTGAGATCCCCAGGGGTGCTGGCTCACCAAACCCAAGTGAGTAACAACAGCTCTGACGTGTGAGCATTAGGCAGGAACATTACATGGGTGCTTGGACCTGGCACGGCCATCACATGGACAGGGAGGGCAGCTGAAATAAAACTCCTGCAGCCAGAGTGTGTAATGGAAAGAACACGGGCTGGTGTTTTGTCAGCTGCAAACTGGAAGTATTCATGAGTCCTGGATATCAAAAAAAGCCTTACTGAAACAGTCTGGAGAGTTTCTCTGGAAGTCCTGCCCCCAGCAGCGTGTTCCTGGCTGCTCCTACAAAGCTCCACTGCCTCCTGCAAATGTCACCCAAAGGTAAAAAACAGAATGTCATGAAGCATGGAGCTTCTGTCTACCAAAATTCAGTGTCAAAACACTGTGAGTTGTTCAGAGGGGGACATCTGCTCTGTCTCTGGGTGAGTCTGTCCCTGGCCTGAGAGCTGGAGCTGAACTGGTGTGTACAGGACTGCCTGTGATGGTGGTAGTGCCATTCATAGGGTTTGCTGGAAGGCAGAAACACTGGGATGAGGGCTGGGGTAGGACTGACTGAGAATGTGAAAGTCAGCCTCGAACGTAGGCTTAGATACTGGTCTGCTGGAGTCAACCCAGTCCTTTCAGAAACACCAGAATTTGAGGTAAAAATACTCCCAGACCTGATGAGAAGCCAGAGTTACAGGTTAGATGGGAGACTGGGAGCAGCTGGAGAGAGCTGAGCAGTCGTCAGCACAAGAAGCTGTAGTTATTTGTAATATCATAGAATATCCTGAGCTGGCAGAGACCCACAAGGACCATGGAGTCCAACTCACAGGACAACCCCAAGAATCCCACCACATGCCTAAAAGTGTTGTCCAAACACTTTCTGACCTGTGGCAGACCATGGAGAGAGAGCAAAGGGGAAGACCAAGGACCTATGAGCAGCACGAGGCCCTGAGTGGTGGCAGAGCAGGCTCAGAAAAGTTCCCAACATCTGCCAGTGGCTGCAGTGAGTCCTCTTGGGGCTTCCCACCCACTGAGGTTATTGTGAGTACAGTCACGGGCTTTGCTTTGGGAGACAAAAAGCGCGTGTGTTCCAGAATTCAGGGGGAAATGGAGCAGAGACTGGCAGTGGGAAGGAGGCAGCTCATCTGCTGTCAGCCTTATCATCATTTATTGAAAATTAGCCTGAAATCACAGAAATATATTCCAGTGGAGGATGAGCAACAGGTAATAGCAGCAATTAAGCTCGAGGAGAGCGTTCCCCGGAGTAAATTAGAAAGATGTGGGTCAGGAGTGCAAGTGATTTTCTTGACCTGAGAGATGAAGGCAGAAATAGACAGAAATATGGCTTTGGAAAAGCAGAGAAGGAAGCAGAGAGTGACTGAACAGTCCTCCTAAAGGAAACCCTGCAGCTGCTGGATAAATCTGAGATCTGCTGTGCCCAGCAGAGGAGAAATAGGCTCCACTGGCTGCAGCCGGGATTGGGACAGTCACGGCACTCCCATGGTGCAATAAATCTGGTTTTGAGCTATCAGCTCTGATTAAGAAGATAGAAGCACGTCCTCGTACCAGGCCGTTTGTGTTGGTATTCAGGCAAGTAAATGAATGACCTGGGTTCTCTCCAGTCTAATAGATCAAGGACTAATTTAGTCAGATGTTGCATTTGGACTCAAAAAGATTTGCTGTGAAACACACAATGAAGAATAAACACATCTCTCCTGAAGTTTCTCCAGCCTTTGGTTATTTTTTTCTTCTTTCTACATCTCAGATTTATTTGGACTCTGATTCTACAGAGCTCTATGCAAATTCTACATTACTCCCTGAAAAGAAATCCCAGCACAGGAAGGACATAGACCTCATAGACCTATTGCTGGAGAGGTACTTGGGACAAGAGCCTGGAGTACCATTTGACAAGGGGGAATGGCTTCCCACTGTCAGAGGCCAGGGTTGGATGGGATATTGGGAAGAAATTCATGACTGTGAGGGTGGGGAGGCCCTGGCACAGGGTGCCCAGAGCAGCTGTGGCTGCCCCTGGATCCCTGGAAGTGTCCAAGGCCAGGTTGGATGGGGTTTGGAGCACCCTGGGCTAGTGGAAGGTGTCCCTGCCCATGGCAGGGGGTGGCACTGGATGGGCTTTAAGGTCCCTTCCCAACCAAACCATTCTGGGATTCCATGAATTGCACAGAATGGCTCAGAGCAGAGTTGATCCTGGGCACAGCCCTGCGGGCTCAAGTCCATTGCCTTGAAGGGGCCCTGTCCCACCAGGGCTTGCATGAAATAAATAGAAATAAAAATTAAAAGCTATAACATATGAAGCATTGACTGTGGAAAAGTTACCCATTTAGTGCTTGCTAGCACAAATATCTTGATGATGGCTGTCCTGGAAAATGATGGAAAAAACGACTGCTGTCTCTGAATCCTCCATGGAGCAGTACAATGATCTGGAGGAATTGTCTCCTTGAAGTGTATGTTACTACCAGGGGCTGTGGCCTTGGTTGGATAGGTTAGAGTGTATAGGCAACTGTCTCTGTAGGAAAAAGGCTGAGGGGTAATGGAACAACTGATGAGCAATTCCTGGGATTATATTTGGGGATTGTAACCCCACAAGAGAAGGGGTTTGGCTTTGTGGTTCAAAAGGGACCATGGTAAAACAATCCTGGGCAGCTGTACCAGAGGAAAACCATCACCAGTCCCATCATCATAAACTGTTACATGGCTACAGTGGTTTGTAAAAAATAATCACAATGCAAACATGCTCAGGGACAAAAATGAGATTTAAAATTGTGAAGATGTGTTGCTGTGAACTCTGATGGGGCTGGTGGGTACCCCGAGCCTGGGACATGGTGTTGCCACTCCCATGGGGGATGTCGCTGTGGGTCAGGAGATCACTTGGTCTTGAGCCCCAGCACTGTATCGGGGTGGGTGTGCAGGGATTTCTCCACCAGTCGACTCACCTGGCCCCCGGGAGCTGGTGGGAGAATACCCAGCCCATGGGAAAGATGCCTGGCAGCAGCTCCCTGCATCCTCGTTAGTAACGCTGGGCATGGAAGCGGGGAGCGGGCACAAAGCAGCTCCTTGTATGGGATGGAGGGAGTGCCCTCGGGAATGGGTTGCCAACCCAACGTATGCGAGGGCACAATGATTAGGCTGAAACTCATTAGCAAAGTGGATTGCTCTTAATGACTCCATTGATTTTTCCCTAACAAAATGAGAAACGGACAAAAATTAGCACAGTATACAATGATTTAGTGCCGCCTCCCGGCATTTTCTTCCCGTCCTTTCAGCGAGGGCTGTAAACAAAACCGGCCTGATGAAAAGGGTTCCCAGCGCGGGGCCGGGCGGGGGCTGCCCACCGGGCCCCTCAGAGGGGCCACTGTGTCCCCAGCCCCCCCAGCCAGCAGCAGAAAGGGCTGCTTGCTGCGGCTCCTGGCCCTCTCCCTCCTCTGCCTCCCCTGCCTCCTCTTCCTCCCCTTCCTTCTCTCCCTCCCCTGCTTCCTCTCCGTCCTCCTGTCCCTCCTGTCCCTCCCCTGCCTGGCCCACTCCTCCGGCACAAGGGACCATTGAGCCGGGCAGTGTTGTTTATTGGTCTGTCACCCACACAATGGGGAAAAGGCCTTTTTCCTGCGATTTTTTTCTTTCTCTTTTTATTCCCTAAAAGGATATCATGAGCCGTGATGCATCCCCTGGAGGGGCATCAGGAGGGGAGCACTTTGGAGGTGCAGCAGGGGGAGAGATGGGGGATGAGCCCTCCTGGTTTGGGTGCAGGCAGCAGGAAAAGAACATCAGGCTGCTTTTTAACTTACCTTCAATTCACACACTCGTTAAGAAGCACGGTGTTCTGTGGGCATCTACAAAAGCTGACAGTTGGATTTTGAAACTGCAGAGGTGGGAGGTGGGATTCCTCAGGAATTAGCTGCACTTGGAGGCATGTATTACAGTTCTCATCTCAACATAATTCATTCACACTTCCAATCATTAAAACTTCTCAGAAATTACAGAATTGGAAGGGACCCATAAGAGCCATTGAGTCCAACTCAAGTGAATGGCTTATGCAGGGGTTGAACCCACAATTTACCTAGTCCATGGATGGCCCATTCATTCCTGTTAGTAGCCACCTGCTCTGTGCCTCTGGCTCCTCCGGATGCAGGAGCCTGCTCCTCTGGACAGGATTTGACTGGCAATCATGGAATCATAGAATCAGAGAGTGGTTTGGGCTGGAAGGGACCTTTAAAGGCCACCTGGTCCAACCCCTGCAGCAAGCAGGGACACTTCCACTAGAGCAGTGTGGTTTCTGCAGGCTCTTAGCTGACACCATTTCCCATGAGGTTTTCCCAGGCCCATCTCAAGCACAGCAGCCTCTCAGTGATCAAGAGATCATCTCCTCCAGCATCTGTCAGTCGTCATCCTCTGAAACAACCAGTGGGTCAAAAATGGGCATTTTAAAGTACTTTACTGGACTGGGGCCGAAGCTGCCTTTCCTCTGCCAGCAGGGAGTGGCAGCCCTCCCCTGCCTCTCTGCCCAAGGAGCACCGAGGACACAGCCCTTGTCTTGGATTTCTGGTGCAGCAGGGAAGGCTGTGACAACAGGGCACTTTATTCCTTCTCTGATCTTCCTGAACAATACTGACCTTGTTATTACTGACAAAAGTGCATTTGGGGAGTAACCTTTAGACCAAAGCTCTGTCGAGCACCATGGGGACTCACCGCAGTCTGGGCATCACCTGAGCTCATCAGGTCACCCGAAGGACACGGATGTGTCCCCATCCCCAGCAGTGTGCAGATGGAAGTGACGTGTCTGGAAGGATCAGCCCAGCTCCTGGTGGCCTTCAGGCCTTTGGTGGGAGGTGGTGTGTCTGTGCCAGTGCCAGGACTTGCTCAGCACGTTGGTTTGAAGCAGTTCCTTGGCGTCCATTTGAGAGCTGATACACTTGGCAGCCACGGAGCAAACTCAGAAGCAGAAGAACAGCAGGAGGAGTAGGAGGGAAAAAGTGCAGGATGGCTTTTCTTCTGTCAGATTTGGGTCTGCTTGAGGCTTTAATAGCAGTGATGGCCACCAGTGGGGAGTGCTCCCTCTTGAGCAGGTAAATGGGTGTCCTGGAAATGTCCTGAGCTCAGCCCTCGGTCACTGCTGCTGCCTTTCACAGCTCTGAAGCATTTTGGGCAAAGCCTTCATCACCACCAGCTCAGTCTCCTGGATTTGTCCAGATGTGGTCCCTGGCCTGGAGAAAACCGACAGATTTGTGCTTCACTGCAAAGAATTTCAATGTTCCTTCTTTTTGAGTCACAGCTCAAAAATTTTTTTCCTTTCTTTCTGGGTCAATGATTGCTGAGTCGGAATTTGGGCTGATGAGTCTCTTGGGAGTATTTTAATGTACTTAGAAAACCCTTCTGCTCTCAGTGCTGGGCCACAGGGAGTTGTCAGAGCACTGCACATTCCTGGCTGTGGACTCCAGCAAAGCCAGCTCTGCAGTCCCCACCATCGGCACTGGGATTTTCACTGCAGAGACATTTTGGAGCCTTTGTTCCTGGTGTGCAGCCCAGCTGTGTGTCCCAGATAAACTGATCGCTGTTAAGAAACATCTCTCCCTTTTTTTAAACTTTTGTCATTCCTGCTCTGCTTCTCCAGGTGCTCAGGTGATACACCCAGCACACGACGCACGGAACAATGGGAAATAGTCCAGAGGTTGAGATTTTGTGTCCTGCATTTGAGGCACTTGTTTGATGCAAGATACCCTGGGTGCCTTGTACCGAACAGCTGAGCTCCAGCTGGTTTTGTGCAGGGAAGCGAGGACAGTGGCTCCCAGCAGGTCCTTTCTTGCTGCTCTGCAAGAACGGGTAGGGAGGGATGGGATGTGACTTCTCCAGACCATCCCAAGGGGAATACCCAGAGAGATGCTGCTCCACACCTGTGTTTGGGATGGGATAAAAGGCATAACATGACTGGTCTGATAAGAAATCCATGTTTTGTGAAGCTTAGGCTGAATCCCCCATAGTACAAGTGTCATTTCAATACGAATGGTGTCTTTTGCTCTGGGGTTAAACTCTTGCTGGGGTTATCAGATGAGGGATTCTTGTTCACAGCAGCTGCCTTGTGTTGCTCATGGGATTACGTGCTTTGTTGCTTTTGCCTCGGAGATTATCCTTTCACAACAAATCTCGGGGCTGTGTCCATCAAGGTGGATCTGTACATAAAAGCGGGTTTGTAAATCAGTTTGTTGGACCTCCCCTGGAATTCAATATATGGGGGACATTTATGAGATTAATAGTGACAGAAAGGGAAGTGTCTCCTATCCTGGTTTCCTGCAAACTCCCTGTGTGTAAGGTTTCTACCCAGCTCTGAACTTAAACCCCCCAGGTTTAGAGAACTGGTCTCAGCAAGCATTCCCTGGATTTATCCCTGTGTGCTGTCTGCATGTACCAACTGCCCGGCCTTTGTCCCTGCAGGGTCGTGACTACTGTTCAGAGGAGGAGGATGTCACATAGTGCCAGCTCTGCGCTCGCCCCAGGAGCACCTCCAGTGTAAATAGATCCAACCCAGCCTTCTGGATACAACCTTCGGGACGTCTGCTCGAGCGAACAGCACTCCATAACAGAAGACCATTTCCACATTATATGCTCCATTCAGTTACAGTGTTTCCTAATGAACACGTGAGGAATATTGCTAAGAACTCGTAAGGAACTGTTTTTGTTGCTGCTAGTTAAAACTTGTTGCAACTTCTCACTTTTTTCTGTGTCCAGATACGCAGCAAATCCTTAAAAGTTAATCCAAAAGACGTTGTTGATTTTCTTGAGGCTTCTGGCCTGTTTTCTATCAGATGAGGTAGTGTTATACCAAGCTTCCATAAGTGAACATCCAAGCATCTAAGAAACACCCCTAAGCTGTGTGTCCGTCCGCGCCGGGGCCGGAGTGCTTGTTAGTGCTGGTGATTCCAAGCTTTGGAGATGGGATGTTTTTGCCATGGCAGGCCTTGTTTCTCAGCTGAGAAGAAGCTAAGAAACTATTATCCATTAAAAGCATGTTATCACTGAAATACTGGAAGTGATACAGGAGCAGGAATTTGTATTTTAAGAGGAAAAAGTTTTGTTTAACAGGTATCTTAATCAAGGACTAAGCTTGCAGTATTGGCTTTGCTGAGCACGAATGGGAGTGTGATCACAATCATTTTGAATCTCTTTTTTTCTAAGAAAATAAACATTTTACTGTTTTTATGTATTCTTGTCTTTTACCATTCCTACAACACGATGTTTTAAGAGTCTGGGGACAAGGAAGACCAAACCTCTCCTCCGCCTTGATGTGTCCCGTGGATCTGATCTCTTAAAGCAGCTCTGTGCCAACTGGGGGGATCTGTTGGGTGTCCTGTAGAGTTTATTTTTCCATATTAAATGGAGAGGATATTACCTTCTCAAAAGCAGATGTAATATTTTTAACAAATGTTGTCATGAGTTAAAAAAAAAAAAGGAAAAAAAATACAGCTTTTGCATTTATTATTTCAAAGAAGATTGTTACCTCTGCTGATATTTCTTCCAGCTTTGATGCCATATGAGGGCAGGGTTTGCACTGCATCCCGTGGGGAAGCTTTGTCAGTGTAGCTTGCTGTCCTTGTGTTCATTTCATGTGTGGGATGGGTGTGGACCAGACTGAGGTTGCATTAACAGCATCTCTTACGATGTGGCTGACACTTAAGTGGGGCACTCAGCCCAATTATTGGCCATTTTCCACTGGGCTTTCTGAAAATCAGATCCCTTGAAAGAATCGTAAGTCCCTCAAAGATCACCTGTGACCTCTGCAAATCTCTAAGTTATTGCTGAATTTCTTGACTAAAGAGGTTTCCCTCAATGTTTGCTCTGATTGGGCTGGACAGTCCACATCAGAAGATTTCATTCCCCATCACTGCTGTGCTGTACCTGGAATATGTCCAGAAACCCCCAGCTCCCTCCTGCTGCCATCCCTGCACTGGATTTACCTTTGGCTTTTGGGCGGGGGATGAGGCAGTGGGGACAGACCTGGGAGTTGCTCATATTCCTGCAGGGCTGGGTATGAGCCCATCCAGCAGGAGCAGCTTTCCAAGCAGCAGCTGTGAGGCTGCAAATCAACTTCTTTCCTGAAGGCAGAAGCTATTTCTGGGCTCCACAGGTTCCTGGTCCCCTGGCAGCCTCAGTCTGAGCCCAGTGGTTGCTGTATTCCAGGATTCAGACAACTCCAGAGCTTCAACAGCTTCCCCTATAAAAGCTCAGCGTCAGGGTCCTCTATGGCATGTTCAGCTTTATCCTATTAATGGTCAAAAACCACCAGCCAGCTCTGATTTCCCTAAATCCTCACTCATTTGAGCAGCTGCATTGGCCAGGCAGCCCTTCCCAAGGGGCTGACCTCCCTGGAGATGAAGTTTCTCTGCCTCCTTCCCATTACATCGCCCTTCCTGGGCCTGTGGCATCTCTCAGTGCTACGGAGCCTTTGGGTTTGTGATGAATTCTTCAAGGTGATGTCTCTCTCCTCCTGAGGATGATTTTTTTCCATAATTTATGCCAGCTCTCGAGCAGGTAACTACGCTTGGGAGAGGCGAGAGACCGCACATTTCAATTATTTAAAACACTTTAATTAATAAAGAGTCCTGGGGCTTGGTCCCACAAACCCTTCTCTGCAAAGTGCTTTGGAAAGCTCTCACAGTAGTGCAGAAGTGCTGGGGTTGGGTCTGTTCTGAAACATTTCCTTGTGCGGGTGCTGAATATCTTGTGTGTAAGTGTCCCCACTCAAATACTGTTAGACACACCATGGTCTTTCTTTCAGCCTCCTCTTAGTTTTAATAATTCTTTTATTTCATGTTTTCCTTGCTGCTGCTGATGGCACCGGAGACCTGCGCTTCAGTGGACGTTTTGTGAGCAAGGAAAAGCAATTCCTTTCTTACCTGTGCTCGTATTCCAACCAGCAGCAGGTGCTTTAGACTTCCGGATGAATTACAGGCTCCTGCTGGACCTGTAGGTAGCAATATTTGTGACAGCCTGGGTCGGCTGTCGTGCTGCTGGCTGGGAGGCACCAGGGTGGGCAGGAGGTTTGGAACCTGCTGTAGTTCTTCCACCTTTGCAAAATCCTGGCAGATTTTGTTAGAAGTCTGAATATATGTGGCAGCTGAGGGTCTGTAATAATACAAGCAGATTACCCTGGCTGAAAATGCATCTCTCCTTGGAGCCCTGCCTCCCCATTGCTTTGCTCGGCTCGAATACATTCAGCGGCGTGGAGAGGAGGAGGGTGGGAAGAGGAGGAAAACTGCTCCTATCTGGTACACTGTGCTTGGCTGTAAATGGGATGTTGAGGTTCCTCTCAAAAGAAGTGCCAGGGAAGTGATTTGAGGCCCAAACTTCTCTGATGCAGTAGTTTCTAAACTCCACATCATATTCTGGAATCTTGGAGAAAATTGTGGTGAAGAGGTTTTGCAATCAACCTTTTTCCCTTGAAGTGCTTTTTCCTTTGTCCAGAGCCCTTTGAGTGGTGCTGGTTTTCCTCCTTGGAGCCTGTCCCGAGCATTGGGAGGGAAACTGGGGAGCTGCTGCCCACCCCGGGCCCAGCCTCAGGCCGTGTTGTGTCTCGTGTTTAATTACTGGGAATTCCACTTCACCTGTGCCCCCTCCCAGTCCCTTCCACCCCCCAATTAACATTAGTTTCTTCCTTTGCATTCAGTTAGAGGTTTGGTTCTTTTGAATTAGGTCTCCCTGCCAGGATCCAGCAGAGCCATCTCTGTGTCCTCCCCTGCCACAAGCCCTTTGTGGCCATGGATGGGCCACACAGCTCCAGGCCCACTCACTGACCTCTCCCTGCCCTTGTGCGCAGCAGGAGCAGCAGTGCTTTAACAAGAGCGGAGATCTTCATCCCATCGTCCCGTGTGCATTCGGGTGGGCTCTGACCTCAGCAGCCGGATGGTGCCCGGTGCTGCCACGGCTGTAGGGGAGAGATCAGCAGCATCCCAGGATTTCTTGCAGTGTGCCTCTTTGTTGCTGTAAGAACACCCAGGCTGCTGACTGGCCCCAGAGCACAACAGGTATTTAAACTCTGGATAATGAGGCAGGAGCAAAGGGGTCGATGAAGCACCAGGGAGACGCGTTTGAACTCCGAAGACATCGCTGTCATCACATGAGAATCGGCCTGGAGATAAATACTCTGTTCCCAGCTATTTCAGTTTTACCAGATCTGTAAAACAGTAATTTCCTGTCACTTCCCTTTTGGAGTTAGCAATGACTCAACTCCAGATCAGCCTGGCTGACATGCCAGACCTTCAGGGTAGGAAGGGCTGGGTGATGTGTGTGTCTGTCAAAGAGCAAATGTTGTATGGGCTTTGCACAAAGAGGGTGGTTTCCAGTTCCACTGTGGTGGTGGTGCCCTGGCACAAGGTGCCCAGAGAAGCTGTGGCTGCCCCTGGATCCCTGGAAGTGTCCAAGGCCAGGTTGGACGGGGCTTGGAGCAACCTGGGATAGTAGAAGGTGTCCCTGCCCATGGCAGGAGGGGTAGAACAAGATGATTTTTAAGGTCCCTTCCCAACCAAACCATTCTGGGATTCCATGACTATAAAACCAGTGCCCTGACTCAGGTCCTTTGTGGGGGAGTCTGAACAACATTCCCTGTGCCAAAGAAGCTTTTACCTGTCTGGGGCAGCCCCAGCCCAGGGGGGAAGTAACGCCACTTGCACTCTGGAAAATCAAAAGCTTTGACCTCAGCCAAGGTCACTGTGTGGTACAGGCAATTTTTAGGGTGTTCACTGAGAAAGCACAGATTTATGGCACTTCCTGCCAATGTGGCTTTATGGAAGATGCTTTTGGGAGAGTTGAACACTGGAAGACCCTGCTTTGGGTCCTGGTACTGCTGGGCAACTCTCCTTTTTCAGGCTGAAATCTCTCTCTGTTTAATTTAACTCTAGGTGTTTGGGGAAGCCATCCCAATGCAGGGATGGCTTTGGAGGGGCACCTTATTTGCTTTGTTGTTGCAGAGATCTGACATCCAAAAAGTTGGGTAAGCACTGAGTGAAATTCCTGTTACTGTTACTGTGCTGTTGTGGCAAAGGGAAAGCAGCCCCAGCTCAGGGGACTGCAAGATGGAAAAGTTGGTAGAACTCAAAGATGTTCATGTCTTTGCTTTTTAAAAAAATCGTATTATTTTCTTTCAGTTTAGCTGCACACATCTAGCCAGGACATCCAGGGAAATGCTCACTTTGAGTCTGAATATGGGAGAGTCACCATTATCATCCTCCTCAGGATCATCATCTTCATCATTAACACGTGTGGGACTGTGAACCTCCTTCATAAAAGCCTACTCTAACACCAGCCTCATGGACACCCATGGCAGCAAAAGGAGCAGCCTGTGATTCTTCCCTCTTGGAGTGACTCCCTTTCTTGTCCCTGCTGCTCTGCCATCCCAGATGGAGCCTGGTACCCTGGAGCAACCATCCTTCATCCTTGCAGAATGTTACCCCTAAAGCCTTCGAGGTGTGAGTTCGATGGAAAATGTATATATTTAATTCTTTTAATAAAAAATGTATATTAAAAAAATTAAAATTTGAGACAGAAAGTTCTCAAGAGCAGTTGCTGCAAGAAGCTAGAAAGCTCCGTGTGGGAACGGAGCATATTCCTGGGGTTTTGGCATTCTGCTTTTGTGTCTATTAATAATCCCCTGGAGTGAGTCATATGGAGCTGCATTTATTCACTGACTCGGAGAGAGCTGCTACCCAAAATAGCAGCTCTGTAATTTTTTATGATGCTGTAATGCCAGTGCAGTGAAGATTGACATCATTTGAGGGAGATGCTCCAGCCTGGCACTCAGAGAACCCGTGTCCAGCCCCACAAGGAACGTGGGGAGCCACGTGCTCAGTTACATAAAAGCGCCGGAGAGCCGGCACAGGCGTAGATGCCTTTTCTGTCCTCACCTGTGCATCTTTTGCTTGGATTTTCCCCCCTTTAGGCCTTTCTAAGCCTTCTTTGCTCGTTTTCTTCAATCACGAGGAGTACTGGGCCAGAGGATGCTGAGGAAATGGCTTTTGCTGTGGAGGGGAGCCTCAAGCACATCTCAAACCATCAGCCTGCCTGCCAGGAGAAGAGGTCTGTACGGAAATCCTGAAATGCATCAAATTCAGCTCATCGTTTTTCTCACCCACGTTGCTGCTCCGTGTCCCTTCCTGAACCCCCAAGCATCCCCTGGGCTGTGCCCAAAGCCTGTGCCCAAAATCTGCCGGCTCCTTCCCAGCCCGGTGCTCCTGACCGATAGCAGCCCCGGGCGAAGTGCAGAGAAACGCTGGGGTAGGGTTTGGGTTGGGTTTTTTAAGGATTGATCTGGTTTTCTGGATTGCTTCTCATTCTCTGCCCTGCACTGCTGCCATCAGGTCTGTCCTGGAGTGGCAGCCAGTGGGGCATCCAAGACACCCCTGGGTGGCCCCACTGCTCCCCAAAACCACCTGTGGGTACCAGTGAGTACCGCACAGGCTTTGTGGCACAATATCGGCTAAAATGCCTCTGCAGGGGTCCCAGCCCTGGTGCCCTGGCATCACACTGCACTCTCCACCAAAGGATTAGGAAAGATGAATTTTTCCATGCTGGGGATTAGTAGTCTGGGTGAACTTTCCCAGGTAAACAGTGTTTTATAGGCTCCATTCCAGCTGGAAAGGTTTATTAACATTGCCTTTTCATGGAGCGCTTTGGGAGAAAACTGAACTCCTGCCACAGCAGCTCTGGGCTGATGTGACTGATGGCATGAGCAGCAGCTGAGGCTGAATTTTGGTCAGAGCAGCTCAAGTCCTTCGGGTGACCTGCATGAAAAATGGAAATGTGACAATTGAGTAACAGGCCCTTGATATAACCACTGGTGTAAGTTAATAAATACAGTTTTAATAGGAGGGGTGAGGACCTGGTGCCACCATGCCTCCCTTGTCCTTCAGGCATCCATCCATGCAAGGAGCATCCTGGGGGAGTGGGAGTTATCAGGGACCTGTTGAGACCCAGAAATAAACACCTCAATTGTCCTGAGTTCTTGTTATAAAAGAAATACAGGGAGGGGCAGGGCCCACCCTGGCTGTCAATTGTGTTTTTGCCTTTGAAGCAATCACATCCCTCTGCCCACACGGGCAGCACCTCTGACAACCCCTGAACTGGGTGCAGGACACTTGCAGAGTGTCCCTTGTCCCTCGAAGGAGGCAGAAAGGGCCTTTGCTCCAAAATACTCCAGTCCCTAAGTCCTGATGTTCCCAGAAAATACAGAACAGTAGGTTGAAGATATTTAGCACTTCCCTAGCACAGCTGGCAATGGTTTCTACTTCTTAAACACTGCTCTGCACTTGAAGGAGGACTTGAATTTAGGGCTCCTGCATCTTAATCCTAATTTTCTTAATCCTAACTTCCACAGAGGAAAAACTGATAGGAATAGAGGTGCTGGAGGAGAGCTCGTAACAGAGGAAGGGTGAGGGAAAAGCCCCTCCAAGACTCACCTCATCAGGCCCAAGTGAGACCTGGCTTTTTCATTCTAAATAAAACAGGTGCAGCAGTCAAAAGGAACTTTTGAGGGTCTGGATTCTGGATTTTAAAAATAAATGTTAATAATAAAATAATAACGTCCAAGTCATAGAGAAGAGAGGTTGAAATAGTCCAATTAGATCTGGTTGCTGAGAGCTTGTCCAGTTTCAATTCTAGACTGAGAAGGTTGTGTTTTGGTTATTACAACACCTCTTAGTTCAGCCAAGCTCCCAGGGAAAAATTCCAGGCTTCTCCAGGCTGGCAGCCATGAATCTGCTCCATCCCCTCACCAAGGCTGCCAGTGAAGGATTGGTGACTGCCTTGCTGAAAATGACTGACAGCCAACAGCAATGCAAAAATGAGCATCAGTTCAGCACAGCTTGACCAGAGTATTTACATTTTATTAAATCTTTACAATCAGCAGTTATAATCAAGTACACAATTATGTACATGGATTATGTACATTTTAGCCCAGACTTTTACATCACAGTACATAGTTGCCCCTAGAAATATTGTGTACACTTATCACCAGAGAGTAAAACCCAACAATAGTGTTACAGCACCTGTTATTAGACATCTTCCATAAGAAAATATACGGCTGTAAATCGGTCGGGCTAAAAAAAAAACCAAACCAAAAATCTTATAAAATCTGAACATACAATTTTCATTCACAGAATGGTTTGTTTTCTATGTTCTGACTGATGCCTGTTGCATAAGATGTCCTGTTTTTCACCTCTCAACACACACTCATTGGTGCCGACTCAGGGACACTGGCAGGAGGAAGAGAACCAGAGCTGGGCTCATTCTCAAACTTCATTAAGAAACAAAAAATGTAAACAATTAAGAAGATTCCTCTAAGATCAAATGAGAAAATAATTGGCTGAATTACATGGCATGGAATAAGTGCTAGTTGCAGCTGTGATTCCTGAATTCTTCAGTGTTCAATACCATACAAAGAAATGCACAATGCTATACACAAAGGGTGATTCCTGATTAATGATCTACAAGCAATATTCCATATGCAGGGAGCATACTTCCAAACATTTGGGAAGAACACTCTCTCCCCTTTCCAAAAGGGTTTTTCTTTTTGATGAATACATTCTTTCTGCTTTTTAAGATGACAGTAACAGAAAATGGAATTCTTTCCAAAATGATATGAACAGGTTAAACTGAAGCCTATGTCCTCACAAGGAAATACAAAAAATACAGAGTGAAAGTAACCTGAATAAAACTGTCCCCCCAGTTTAATCCTCTTTCCCAAAAGGTCAACCTTGCCTGATTCAGTTCTGTAAACAAAGCTATGGCTCTCGTGGTGGTTTCAAAGGTGAAGCAGAACTAAATGAAACAAAAACCACCCCAAAAGGAAGGAGGCAACAGTTATCTGAGGTAGGCCACCACCAAAATGCTGCCCTAAATCCATATGGAGTTCTGGGATCCCTGGAAATCCCTGAAAAGGTAATGCCTGCTGCTCTACTAACAGGTGTGGAGAAAGCAGTTACTAAAAATGAGCTGGTGATGGCAAGGAAAGTTAACCTTTTAATAAAATTTGACAGCTACACCTAAATCTGCAAGTAAAAAAAAGAAAACCTTTAGCTGCTATATTGAGAGAGTAATGACCAGAGGCCTCTAGGATACAAAAATAACTCTATTTCCACCAAAAGAGCTACCAAGAAGGAAGATGATGTCCATGTCAAAGAGCATGGGAACAAAGATGCTCCTTTTGTGGCACTGAGCACTGACAGATCAACAGAATTCTCTGAGTGAAAACGTTTGATCTGTACCTGATGGTTTGATCCTGCACTTGGCCATGTCCTGGTGCTCCCAGGGCTCCAAGGAACCAAGGACACTTACAAGACTCCCATGGTCAAATGCTTTCTATGAAGAAACTCATGTAACAAAACCCATAAATGAAAACATTCCCAAATGAAACCTCCCAGCTGCTTCAAGTCCAAACCTCCAGACAGTTATTTGTGCAAAGGAATGACAACTCCATTTAAAAGCTAGTTTCTTTCAAAGGACACTTATTCACTATTCCTCCTCGAATTGCCTCCTACCCTGGTGATTTAAAGTTCTGGATGATATTTGGATGGACTGCCATGCTCTCAAAAGGTGCCTGTGCATTCTGAGACTTTTGAAAGCAAGTGTGGCTGAGTACATGGATCCAACATTGCCTGGGATTGCTCTGCTCACTGTACAGAGTATAAATACAGAGTATGGCTGTGCTAATTAACAGTTGCATATTCAGCACGTGTCATTTCACCAGCTAAATCAAAAGTGCAGTCCAGAGTGGGGCTTCCTGTTTATTTACTCCATTGCAATGATGAATATAAACCTTCATTTTTAGCCTGGTGCAGCATATAGGCAGTGTTCAACTAGTCTTTAATATAAAACAAATTTTTGAACCACAATTCACTAAAAGCAGTTTATATAAATCAAGTTAATTAGTTTTTGGCAGTTTCTTTGGACACAGTCAAAATGCCTCTATATTGTTTAAACTTCCCCATTTTTACTTAAATACAATGGGGATAACAAATTAGGACTCACACTTACCTGTAACAAACTCCAGAGCCTGGAATAACACCCCTGGACTCTGAACATTCAATCGACCCAACAAGCACTGCCCTCCCTGCCTGAAACACCACGTACATGAGTTGCATATAAAAAGAACAATGGAGTCAAGCTGTTGGAAGTCGAACTTGTAGAAAAAGAAGGTTTTGTTACAGCTGATGGAGCTGTGTCCTTTCAGAGACTGTTTCATGTCTTGGGGCAGACTGGAGTTTTTCCACCCGAGAGGCCGAGGGAAGCACCTGGGACTCAACGCCTGCCTTGTCTGCTTCCCCTCAGCCTCCAGCAGGACCTTCCCACACCTTTTCCTGGTGGCCCCATGGCTGGCCCAGCCTCCTCGACGGGACCTGCTCACAGCTTGCCTTTGGTTTGTACAATTCCTCCAGCTGGAAGCGGAGCAGGAGGGTAACTGCCAGGTCCCCGTGTGGCTCCTCGTGGTAAGGGGTGCAAGGAGCAATGAGCTGCACTGTGATATGTCAGACAAAACCAGACTGCTTCCAGCTGTGCAAACACCTGGAAACAATTCCCCTGCTGCTGGAAGGAAGGCTTTCAGCTGGGATGGGGTGGGTGCCCCACCAAGAACCATTCTGTGGTCTGTCACCCCACCCTGCTCAACTCCTGCTTCCCAGAGTCCCCCTGGAGCCTGGAAGGCACGAGTCGGGCTCGTCCCTACCTGGGGCACAGCACCAGCCACAGGGCCACACAAATGCTTTGATTGCACGTTCCCATTTTTAAACAAGAAAAATTAAAACATACAAAGAGCATGTGCTGGAATTCTAAGGTGTTTTCCAGGTGACACCTGGTTGCTCATCCCAATACTGAATACGTTTTCTCTGATATCAGGGCCTTACTTCTACCCAAAGAGGTCTCCATTTGTTTATTAACAAATAAGTTATTATTACAAGTCATAGCTCATCCTTTTCCATCATTTCAAATGCTTCTATATCTTCATTCCAGTCTGCTAATATGGATTCCATAGGCTGGACTTTACTATCCCAGTGAGCTTTGGAATTGGACTCTGTCTGGGTGTTTTGTTCCTGAGGCTGGCTGTCCTCTGGTGTACATGCTGGCTCTGGAGCACCGGCCTCTGCAGCTCCAGGGGTGTGGGGATCCTCATCTGCCCTGGAAACACTGGCACTGTCTGCGCTGGCAGGAGACAAAGCATCAGGGGCACCAACAGCAGAGCTCTCTCCTCCTCCATCGGGCTCCTCACTGACTGCTCCAGCATCCTGAGATTCTGAAGGAGCTTCCTCGGAATTTGGTTTGTGTGAATCATTTTCAGATGATTTCTGGTCCATATTCTCCATTTCCAAGTCTTTAAGAGGGAAGGAAAAAAGAAAAAAAAATTAAAACAACCGTAGGAATGCAGCATTTTATTATGTATTCCAAAATCAAGGTCACTTCCCTTGGCCTTATTTCTTCAAGGAAGTGCTGACTTACCAGTGATATGAAAATTTAATGGTACTAAGGAATATATTTTACAGGATAGGAGGGAAGACTTTTAAACACATTTTAAATGAGGGCAAACAATGCAGTGAGGCCCGTTTTGGTTCCTCAAACTTCAGGAGTGACTTGTGGGTCAGTGCCAGTTACCCTTCTTCAGCCTTAAGCAAATACCCACTGCGCGCACTGAACTTTAACGCTGGACTCTAAAGCGCTCCCAGATCCACCAGGATCCCACATCTGAGCAAGTCAGAGTTGGACACAGTTTCCTAAGTCTACTGAACTGTGCATTTGAGAGAGCCAAAGCCAGAGCCTCCCCATTCAAAGCAAGTAACACACGTCTCCCACGTCCCAGCTTAGCTCCCAACAGCTGCCCAATTTAGCCATGCAGATTTCTCGGGGTTTGATGTCTATAGCTATAAGCAGGACACTGATATTTCAGAATTTCTAGGGAATTTAACTGCACATGCCACTGTTGACATGGGATACTTACTGCTATCAATAATGTAGTTTGGAATCATTTTACCTTTAAAGATTGTTGCTGGGATTCCAAACGGAAGCACGAGGAGGGGGAAGAAGCAGATATGGATTACAAACTCTCAAAGGCAGAGCTATCTTATATTCAGCATTTTGTCAGAGCACTTAAGCACAGTTATAAACAGGAGGGATTTATAGGTTAGGAAGAAACAAGATGAGATTTTGGCATATCCCCTTTGCAAATAGGCTGATTTTCTAGAGATACTTGTTCTTACCTATTCTGCCTGGACACAGCAGTGCTACAGGGGAGGCTTACAAGAGGCAAATCTGGAATTTTCTGCTGCATTCAAGCATTTCAACTGGGAACGTATTAGCTTGCAATTTTCTTGCATTATACAAGAACACCCACGAAAAATCTGAGGTCAGCAGCCTTATTTCTCATGATAACCACTTCTCCTTAGATGGGCAAAATAGTTCTAGCACTTGTCTCTCTCCTTTTGGGTCCCAGGAATGTCACTGGGGAGCTTGGTGAGGGAGAGGCATTCACAATGTAGGGCACTGGAAACACTTACGCTGTTCCTGATGCCACTTCAAAGCAGCTGATGACAAGAAGGATTCAAAAGGAATCCAAAAGGCTGGATTTTCTCATTAGCCAAAGTGACATTTAACTTAGGAACAGCATTTCTGGCTGTTACCTCGTGGGGGGAGTGATAATGATATCTCTCAGATAATGGCTTTCTTAATAAAAAACTAATTCCAGTGTCACACAGAAAACCACAGCACCTCTGGGCAGCAGTGCAAATCATTCCTGTCCATTTTCCATTGTGCCACGGCGCAGATGGGAGCTGGAGTTACACAAATCACCTCTAACCTTACCTCTGTCTTTTGCTTTATCAGAAAGAAGCACCTCCACCGCCTCATACTCCCGGATGGCATCCAGGATGATGTTCCCTTCCTTGTTGAAGAGGAAGAGCATGGGAATGGTGATGTCATCTGTGTTCTTGCCATCCCCGGCCATTTGGAAGAGAGGGGCTGTGTCACTGCTGCTGCCCTCGTTGTCATCTAGGCAGAGCACACCAGAAGAAGGGCAAACTTCCCATTAGATCACCTGCATTTGGAGCAGCCTCCCCTGCCCAGTCGCTTCAGAGCAAACTCCAGCTTGGTGTGTTTTCCTGCACACTTTTCATTTGTATCCCCATTCTTCCTCAGCAGTTAGTACTGACAGCACCCCGTGATCCTTAAAGTAACAACTTTTAATCTGCAAAAACACTGACAATCGCCCAGCCCAATCTGTGTCTGCACAGAACCAGACAAACCCCAACCATCTCTTCAGCTTCCGAAAGCACATCTGCTGTGCTTCTCAGCTTAAAGCTTGTCAGCTTTCCTGTATCTTCAAATCTGTAAAATTAGAACAAATTAAGAACGTGGAATTGTATTTACCAATGACAATGCCTCCTATTGCTCCAGCTTTCTGAATGTTTCGTGCCTTTTCAGCAAACATGCACTGGCCTCTCTGCATCAAAGCAATTTTCTCTTTCACTGCCTCAGGATTAGTGATCTCTGAGCATCCATTATATGGCTTAATGGTTGCAACAAATCCTCTTGTCTGTTTGGAAAAAACAAAAATAAAGAGAATTAGAGCACTACAGTCATGCTTGTGAAAGATTCCCAAGTGTTTTTGTTCCTTCAGTCACTCTAATGCATTTAGTGTTGTCCTGTGTCAGTGCAATCTGTGCCCTGAAACTGGAGCTCTAGAAGCGAAGAATGACTGAGTGAAAACCTAATTCTCATAATCAGTGTAGTTTATCTACACCTGGTAAGTGTTGTCTCTGGAAATTTTTCTCCTGTGAACTGCTAGTCTGGGACTCCTCTTTGGGGCTGCAGTTTGGGTTTTCTTCCTGCTTCCCATGGAGACCACTGCCTCTGTTGGTACTGCCCTCTTCCACCTACACAGAACCTCCTAGAAAAGCTTTCCTAAGAACAACTTGCTCTAACTCTAAAAAGGCTTCTGCCAGCTTCTGGCTGACATGAAAGGAAAACTTCCCCTAAATCACCATCTCCTTAGCTATGCACTGCAGACTGGATAAGCTTGCTTCCCAACTCATGCTGTGCATGTGTTTTAAATCCTAAACCATGGCTGATGACTCAGGAGCAGAGCACAGACAGATAAGCCACTCATCCCCACGACTGTCACTGCTGTCATTGTCACCACTGGGGCCTGTCATTTTAACCACTGTAATTAACTGATCACCTGGATGCCCTCAAACAGTAGCAGTACTGTAAAGCTGAGGCTTGGGCACCAGGGGAAGGAACAGATCACACCCACATCTCACATACCCCTGCTTTGTGTTTGGACAAGTCCATCCCAAACTGTGCTGGCCCAGCAGTCAAGACCACCCTGCCAAAGAAGGGATGGGAAACAATCTGGACAGCACGAGGAGGCAGCTGCTGCTCTTTCTGCTGCTGGCTGGAGAGTTCAATCATTTCCTGCATGAACCGTAAGCCATCCTCAGCATCCAGGGAACTTGCTGCCTGCAGAGAAAAGAATCAATAAACAATTTTATCTTAAATGTTTGAGGAAATTGGGGGAAAAGAAATTGAAGTTGTGTTTGCTTGGACCACTGCTACAAAGCCTTTAATGCATAAGGTGGATGCTCACTTCCACTCATTCATCATTTCACAAAAGGTTCAGCACCTGCACCACCGAGGAGACTGAAAGTATACAAATACATAGACCTCATAAAGAAATGGAAGTATCTCACGCTGAAAGCAGTGTTTTCAGCCAAGATGCTGTTGGCTACATCACTTTAACATGAGCAGCCTCTACCTAATTTAGTGGAAGATTAGTTAAAAGTGTTGCTGACGCAAAATATTAACAAGCATCAGCCTGCTAAATATAGCTACATATCCAGCTCATGTGCTTCCTTCCACAGGGTGGCTGTCCCTCCTGAAGCTCCAGGTGTCAAATATCATTGCTAGGAGGACTTTGCTGAGAGCTCTAAAAACTAAAATCCTGCCAGGTCTTACTTGCACTGCGTGCTGTACTAATTGTACTCGTCCATCTTTCAGATGGATCAAACTGACTCCCATCTTCTTCAGGATCTCCAAGTGCTCAGGATTACTGGCCATGAAATCTCTGGCTCTCAACGGTGGTTTTGGTCCACTTCCCAAACTCTCTTCTCTGCCAAAAGATATCAGAGATCAAAGCTTTAAAAACCAGATTGTCCTTGAAACAGAACTCTAGTGTTATCCCTGCCACCACAGGACTGAAATTCTTGGTACACTGAGTGCATGCTTCAGTGGAATGCAATTTCTCCATCAAGTTATCTTTTTTTAAAGTTTTCTATATTATCAATAATTTTATAGTGCAAAACCTCCCCCCCAATATTGATAACAAAATTGCCATATTCTCTCTCATTTGTGAATAGTCTGCATTATTGCAAGACTGACCAAACCCAGTTTTCCCCATACAGCTGCAACTCAGTTTTATTCATGAAATACAAATATAGAAGAGGCGGTCAGGAGGACAAACTTCCTCAGGCTGAACACTGCCCCAAATTCCTCAAAACACGTGCAGTCATGTGTGGCAGCATAATTTCCTTACTACAAAGGAGACTTTCAGAATTGTTCAGAAGACTGCAGAAATTAATTTTACAAATCAGAGAGACACACTTCCTGTGATACTCCAAGTGAGAGCTGCAGCCGAGGTATGCGGCTCATCCAGCTCCTTCTGCTTTGAAAGACTTCCTAATTCCAGCTGGAAACAAACTAAGTCTTGCTGAGGATGCCAGAGAAAACCAAAGTGATTTTTCCTGTGACCAGGAATCATATCCATCCCAAAAGGACTGCCAGCTCCAGCACACCTCGTGTTTCTCCCTCCCCACAGAGCAGACCCTGTTCCACTCAGTCCTGCGCTAACCAAAAGAGAAGAAGTGTCCATCTTACGCTCTGGAAATGCCCCGGGGACAGCTCTTATCCACCACGTTCTTCAGAGGCTCCCGAATGCTTTGGGCAAACATGGGGTCATTTGGGAAGAGGATCTGGGTGTTTGGACAGGTCCAGTCAAAGTTGCTGTCGTCCAGCTCTGTGTACTCCGTGCTCTAAAATGAAGGATACAGAGTAAAAAAATGCAGGTTCTATTTTTACATAGAGAACATCAACAGATAAGCCTACCTTAATTAATCTGTGTACTGGGGACATGCAGCAGCAGTGCAATAGGGGGAAGCCAGAGCACTGCAAGCCCTTGGACAGATGAATACAACAGCCATTCTAATTTGTAATTTACTAAATTTATATACAGTTTCTAGATGGTTTTTTTTTTTTGCAGAAACAGCTAATCCTCTGCTGGTAGACAGTACTTCTCAAGCCTGCTCATGACAAAGCCAGTGCCCTGTATTTTATGTGCTGAACAAGTAAAGGAAGTAGTTCTGGTTTCAGCTGATCATGGCTTTACAGCAAGTGACTAGCTGAAGGCTTTAGGTCATTCTTACTAAAAATGTCACATTTTTTCATGTGAACAACAGATTCTCCTCCTCAGGAGCCACACAGACTTGCAAGTCTGGATGAGCAAGGATGAATCTCTACATAATTCAAACAATTTCTATTTTCAGGAAAGATGGAAGAGTGAACATCTGCACAAATTGCTGGTTTGTAACATGTGAAACCATGTGGAACATGTCTGGTGGTTTGGAGCCACATTTAGCCTGTCCTTAGCTTAACAAGTAACTGGTTATACATAACCAGCAAGCTCATTTTATAACCCATAAAAATAAATGTAGTATTTATCTACCTGAAAAGACTCACCCCTCCTGTTTGCAACATATTGGCTAATGAAAAATCAAGTATTTAAAGGCTCCCTAAAACCCAAGACCTAAGAAGGCTGTTACAAAGACATGACCTTTCCTGTTTATGAGAGCAAATACAAACAGGATGTTGGGTTGCTAGTACCAAGTATCTCTCTCACAGTTTGTTTTAACAGCACTGTATTTATGTTAAAAATCATTTACACATTCCATCCGTTCAGATAAAATTCCATACAAGAGCAACAGCCGACGTCACAGCCCTTCAGCCACCTGACACCATTTTCAATGGGTTTTTCTTACTGGGATTATGCCCATTTGCAGCTTCGACTCAAAGAGCTTAAAAAACTGCATTTGAGCAATTTATTCCATCCTCCCTACTGGCCTTTCATTAACATTTGCAGTTCTCAAGAGAACAACCCAAGTCACAGCACCAGCTGTGGGAATCCTGCCCATCAAATTCTTATATTGGGAACAAAAGTTACACAAAATGCTCCTTCAGATCCTTCAAAAAATTTCTTACTTAGTTAAAAAACCATCTTCTGTTTCCAAAACTCAAAGAAAAAAGATAAATTCTCAGGGACAGAACATTTCAGAGAGGGTGTGGGATCTCCACCATGAAGGAACATTTGACACCCAACCCATGAACCATTAAAACATAACCAGTGTTCGACATTACCATCAAATAATTAAAAATTTGTCACTGCTTAATGCTGAAGTCCATCAAACAGGGTGATTTTTCCAGGATACATGGCTTGACACACAATAGAAGCCTTTTCCTCTGATCCAGGCATTACTGTAAAACTCTTAGAAAATGTTAAAAATATAGGCACAAATAAGGGAATAAGTGTCCTTGATGTCTAAGACACAACTTCCTCTTTCTCTTCTTCCTTTTTCTTATTGCCTTACAGACAAATTATGTCACCTTACTGACCACAAAATAAAAAAATGTGAGGATTTATGATGCTTCATGACACACCTGTACTACTCCAGGTTATTTTGGAAGGTTAAGTAATTTATAAACCCCTAAGTGTTCTCACATTTACACAATAGGTGCCTACTGCATGGACTAAAGTGATTAAACATCCCAAATCTGTCTGCAGCTGTATCTTGTCAAATTAACTCCACAGCTGTCTCAAAAAACCTCTAAAAATTTGTTCATGTGCTAAAACAAACAAGAAAAACCTAGGATTTAGAAAAAAAAATAAAAAATGAATATGGGGACAAAAATATCCTACTGTGTTATTTTCCAATTTATACAGAAGTGGGGAATGATTTTCTTTTTAAATCTTGCTAATAATTCGTATCTTTTTTCTCAGGGTTCAGCAGTGCAGAATCCAGTCATTATTCCTACTCCTGTGACTGGCACTGTTAATATGACAAAATAGTGCCTATTAAACAATGTGTTCAAACTGGTGCACTTCCTCAAACTATGATCTTTCCTGATTTTATTTCCATTTCCCCTCAAAAAAAGGAAGTGTACCACAGAAACTGATTTAGACTGGAGCTGTTACATACTGTATTTTTTTTAGAGATGGTTTGGTTTGTAGTGGAGAGCCAGAGTGGCAATAGATGAGCTTCTGTAGTGAAGATATAATCTTCAATGTCGAAAATCATGTCCTCCTTATCAGCAAACAGCAGGTACAGATATTTAAACATCTCGGCCAGGAAGAACGAGTCCATCCTGTGGAGAAAAAGGGGATGTGCTTTAGGGAGATCTCCTCATTTCTAGAATATCAGTAAAATAAATATCCTTATTGCTCCATCTCTGAAGACTTCATGACTATTACTGCTGGACATAATTCCATTAGCATTCCTTCCACTTGGAAGAAGCTGTGTTTGGAGGGAAATGATTCAGCACATTCTGTACAAAACAGCATTATAGAAAAAACAAATAAACCTCCTGAGAGACTTACAGATTTGAAGTGTATTTTGTTTGAAAGTAATTCATCTATAGCTCTGAGAAAAATGAACAGTTATTAAACTAAAAATATTCTTATGGAGCACACTCTAACACCACTGAAACAGTTTATAGACTGCTTCAATGCATTTACAGTTCAATACAAACAGGTAATTTAAGACTTGGTTTTCAGACTGAAGACAGACAGCTCCTCAAACATAAATTAAATTCAATTATATAAACAGGGCAATTCGATTTTTTTTGTATTTTTGTATTTAGAAAAAAAACTGTGCAAACTTTACCTGTCTTCATGACTTCCTGTACGAACATCCTTCATTGCAGCAAACCCACAGGGAACTCTGGCATACTTGTTCAAGTTTTCAATGAGGGTTTTTCCTACTTCTAGGTAGTAAGGGTCTCCTGTAGCCTATGAAATAAAACCAAACCATTTTTGATAACCATTACATCTTGTTTATATCCTAAACTGGCTCCAGTGGATAAGTTAAGCTGGAGATATGCTACTCAATTCTATATTGAAATAAAACGGCAACAAAATTCTAAGTGCTAGAAAAAGTGCTCAAAGGTCAGAGGAATGAATGTGACTGTACCTTATACAAGAAGTAGGTGCTTTCAGCAAATTCAGGCCTCAGAGGATGCTGAGCCCAGTGAACTCTGAAGTCTGTTGTGAATGCCTGAGGATGAAAGAGAACAGACAAAAATAAATGTAGGAATGCAACCCAAACACAGGTTTATTTGAATTCTATGTTAACTATATAACCTAGCTATAAAGCCTAACTTTGATAAATATCATTTTTGCAAACATACCTACCACCTGACACCTCCAGTGCAGTCAAGTGTCACTGCACACTGACAGATGGTTAAGCAGCTGTTTCTAAATTAATACCACAGGCTAGAAGTCAGATATCTAAAAATTTCCTAGTCTATCTATTCACTCTTAATGTGCACTGGGAAAAGCCACTTCTGTCATATATTCACTATTCTTTCATACTAAGGTTTAAGTCTTTGCTTAAGGGATGGTCTGTTGGCTTAAATACAACTACCTGACCTTTTAAAGTTTCCTTCATAAATACAAAACACAAAAAACCCCATAAAGAGCCAAATCACACCATTTTAAAAGGACTCAAAAAAAATCATTCCAGTGCTCAGCATTCTTTGCTCTCAATAACCACAATAGGTGAATGTGATGTTAATTAAAATGTTCTCTAACAGAAATAAGCTTACACCAGAGGAAAGTCAAAATTAAACCTGGAGTCAGAAGCTTTCAAATACAATCTGGGTCATCACAGATTAAAGACACACACTTCAGCACGTAAACAAGCTTTTCTGTGCACAATGGATTTGCTCAAAGACTTGCAGCATCTGCATTAAGTTTGTGTGCTGACTTCCAAGGACATGATACAAAATTTCAGAACATTCTCTCAGTCAATTCAGCCTTTAGGGTCCTTCCCTGGGTTAATAAGGATGACTGTGATCTTTAGCATTAACACTATTATGTTACCAAGCAGCTACTATTACTTGTGATTGTACAAGTTTTGCACACTGAAGTGAGTCGAGGTCAGTTCTGAAAGACTGAAATATGAAGTCTAAGCAATTGTTAATAGCAGCAGCTTCCCACTGGTGTGTTAATAACAGCATAACTGAAGGAAAAATATTTCATATCCCGAACACAGCTGTCAGACATGCAGAGCCACAAGTCACATTAAGAATGCTGTGGAAATGAGCCTTTGATTTTAATAACACATATACCTACTGGTTTTTTAAATGGGCATCTGAGACTGCTCAAATTGAGGTAAAAATCAGTTTACACAATCAAAAAAGTACTACCTTACCTCTGGAAGAAAGTTATGCTTTTTTATAACCTGATACAGCATCTCATGTGTTTCAATAGCAGGTCTAATATCACCCTTCAACACCTAAAATTAAAAAATAAAATCAACGCCTAAAATTAAAAAGTAAAATTAACACTAATTCACTAAGCATAGGAATAACACTCAAAAACACTCAGTGTGTTCATGTAAAGCTACAGAGCAGTCACTACATACTGAAATTATTACTTCCTATCAATGTAAGTCACAGATACTCCTTAAGAGATTTTTAAGCAAAAACAGTGAACTCATTAAAATTATTGCCTGTGTAGAACAAGGACCTCTGACATTTGAAAAGAACTGGGGTGAAAATGTGATTTAGTTTGTCTTAAAGATGTCAATGGAACACAAACTAGAAAATCTGCCATGAGACTAGTAAAAAGGCAGCTTAATTGGAGTATTTTCATGACTAGGAGTGAAGGAAGCAAATTACATGGCCATACCTTTCCTGATACTCAGCACAGCCAGAAAAGCACATTAACTTGCACCAGAGTATTGAAGTGACTGAAAGAGTGAGTGCAGAGATCACAGAATCCCAGAATGGTTTGGGCTGGAAGGGACTTTAAAGCCCATCCAGTTCCACCCCCTGCCATGGGCAGGGACACCTTCCACTAGCACAGGCTGCTCCAAGCCCCCTCCAGCCTGGCCTTGGACACTGCCAGGGATGTTCCCTCAGTATTTCTGAAAATCAAATTACTAAGCTTGACTTGAAAATCATATCTCCAACCCAGTTAATAATTTCTTTGTTATTAAAGCCACCTGTACATGGGTTTTACACCTTACCTGCAACCCAGGGAAGAAAGCGAGCAGAGAATCCATCCAGGTCCGAGCATTTAGCATTGGTTTATGAATGTGAACATCAAGGAGAAGAGGTGGCTGGCTGATGTATCTCATTATGGCATCGTAGTGCTGCCAAACATCAGGAAAAGCAGGAGTTTGCATACCAGTTTGTTCCCCAAAAGAGAGATGGATCACCAGACTGGCATTTTATTTGAATGGAAAAACCAGCACTACACTCCCAATCATTGCTACTTTTGTCAGTGCCACTGATCTCTAGTTTGCAAACTAAAACCAAATGTAGTAAATACTGAAAAGCTCCATAGTATTACGCTTGCAAAACTTACCACATTTCCAAGGAATACACATAAAGTATATCCAGCAGCCATGTGATAAACCAGGAACTATCACAGTTAAGGCACATTTGTTTTGGCTGAATTTTAAAGCACACTCTAAAGAAAGCTGAAATTGCTTTCTCTGAGCAACAGAATTCCAAAGCATATCAATCTCGGGAGGAAAAGGACGTTAAAAAACCCAAACAAAGCAACTGGACCAGATAGTTCAGAAAAACTTTAAAACCCATTAGGTCACTTGCCACATTGCTGACTTTCAATCCTAAACTTTGTTTTCAGAAGGTGCAATCCCGAGCACATGAGCCAAACTGACAGGAAACACTTAACAGAGGTAGCCCAAGGAAAACTTAACACTGGGGGCTGCCCCTTAGGACCATGAAATTATCATTACACCTGAAGTGTTACAACAAGCCTTTAACTACAGAATTACTCCACTTCTAATAAAAAATCATGCTATATGATATAAAATCATTTTATGATCGGCAATATTTTTAATGGATGTTGCTATTTTCAAAAGAAATAATGCTTTTATGAAAGAATTATGATGCTGACAAATTTGCTCAGTAAATTATGAATTAAAAAAAATCTAAGCGTGGTTTTCAGCTTGTATACTTAAATGTATCCTGGGCCTGAGGATCTGCAGTGCAAAGCCAGATCCACATTTTGATTTTTCTGTTGCTCCAGGCCAGAATGAAATGGTACAATGGCTTGGAGTAAGAGGCCCTTACAGAAGGGCCTTTATTGTAAAATTCTTTTACAGAAACATTTGCAGTATTACACTCTCCCAGGTGATCTGGAAATACAGCTTCTCCCATCCTGGGAACATGGAGAAAGGCCAAGAAGGTTCTGATTTTTACTGGATGGGGTTAAAACAACTGCTCAGGTGGCAGCTAATCACCCAAGATTAGCAAAAACCCTCAGTAAAAAGAGCTGGCACTAAACACAGCAGAAGTCACAGAAATTCTGCTGAAGATCCCTTCTCAGGCTAACAGCTGACAACACAGTTACTCTGAAATCTGTATTGCAGAAGGTACAAACCTGAGCAAGGTGTTAACTTACCGTGTTAAATCTTTCCAGGAAACTGTCATCTCCCAGCAAGACATAGGCTTTTAATAAATATTCATAGTATGAATCTATTCCTGCTCCAACTCCACTATCTAGGAACAGGAGAAAATAAAAACGTGGGTTTACTTTACATAGTGATATGGGTATTTTCCATATATTCCCACTTTGATTTTAAAGGCTCTTCCACTTAAAGGAAAAGCCTCCTTTCACTGCAATTGGGGCACAGATGGAAGCAGAGACACAACATTGTGTGTCTATGCCAAAGGCTTTGCACTACCAGTGCACACAATAATATGGATAGACATGCATTGAAGACACTTACTTCACTTTTCTCACAGGACACCACTTCTCCTGTACTATTTATATTTTTCCTATGTATTTATAACAAAGTCTCTGAAAATTCACCCCAAGGCGTTTCCCTCTCGGTGTTAAAGAGGATCAGGGAACACTTTGCAGTGAATAAAACCAGTTTCTCTACCAGAGAGGGCTCAGCCCTCTCAGAGCAAAGCCAGGCTTTGGGGCAGCAGGTTTCTCCACTGCCTATCCCATTAATTAATACTTTAAACAGTCCAGGTAAGCGTGCTGGGGCTGTGCCAGATCTCCCCTGCCCCAGAGCACCCGTGGTCCCTGCCTGTGGGTCAGACCCCACCTTTGCGGACCCAGTCTCCAGTGTGGATGTTAATGGTGACCCCCACTAAGTTGCTGCTGCGCTGCCTCTTCTCCCAGATAAAATCCAGCGCCTTCCGGGCATACTCCTGCAACAACAACAGCAGGGAATGAGGGAAAAGCAGACATTGAACTCTGTCATTCTTCTGGCTAATTCAGTTAAGATGCTAGGAAAGGAATAGCATATTTCATGTCTAACGATTTCAGAACTCCTTCTGATCTTCACAATATTTATCTTGTTTACTTCTGTACTACTCTACTTTCAACCAAAATTATTTCCTGTGATTTAAAAAATGATTTAAAAAAAAAATCAAACCTTAGAAGAAAGCCCACAAACACTACAAATCTGAACATATACAAATGTTTTCGTGCAGCACAGCTAAGACATCCATTTCATGAACTCAGAAGGACTTTTCCAAAATTACAGAAATGTAACAGAACGCTAAAGATCTAAGCCAAAAAATAAGGTATCATGGAAAGCAAACCTCAAATATAGATGTTCCTGTGAATCTGCTTAAAGCTGCAAACTCCAGGATCAAGGTACCAGCACAAGCTGTACAGGTATCAGTTTCTGTTCCTGTTCGTGCTTCTGGATGTCTTACACCAAATTTCAAGTTAACCTAGAGAAAACCAGAGATTATCATCTTTGTTTTTCCTAGCTGAAAGAATTTACATTCCTGTAACTGTATAGCAAGTATATAATCTGTGCTCTTTCTAAAGACAAGAAAAAACAGATCCCTTTGGTTTTGCTCTGCCAACTTAGACATGCACAGAGAAATATCTACAAATACCCAACATCTCAATCCTCCCAAACAAGGACTTGCTGCCTGGTTCACTAGACATTTGAATAAGAGAATACACTCAAAGAATCAAATTCTAGCAATTTTTTTAGCAACAAATAAGGAACTCAGAACATCACAAGTGCTCCTGGAAATTTAGTTTTGTAAATATCTCACTACTCCTGGCTCCTGAGAGTACCTGCAATTTATCAGCTTTCGATTTTCTGTCCACTAAAGAAATACAGACATGATTTTGGAAACAGATATAAAATCAAAACAACAGAAGTCTTGACTACAGCTGTAATCCTGCATTACAGAAACAGAACTTACTCTTGGATAAGGGAGACCACTAGTGGTGTTAAAAGCAGGTAAAAGCTTGTAGCCCAGTTCCTTTGCCATGTGCAGGAGTTCACCATTGTACCACTGCATATATTCACCTTTTTCTTTCAGCATAATTGCCACCGAGTGCCCGCCCAGGAGACCCCTAAACACAAGAGAAATTATCCACATCTCAAAAGGCATGTTCATCTGAACAGCAAGGACAACTCTCTACAATTTAGATGACATGTACATAGCTGTGGCCCTAGTTTTCAAACTGCTGATGCAATTCCCATTATAATCAAGGTTAGTTACCAGTATTTTGGAAGCAATTCTTCTTGTTTATCACTGGAATCACTGATTCATCAATATTAGACAGGAATAGCAACCAAGACCTCTAAAATGGCACAGAATAACTTCAAATTACACGCTCTGATCCTGCATTTAGCCCCAGAGGTCCCTTCCAAGATGAAATAATCTATGACCCCAAGTATCAAAATCTGGTAAATCAAGTATTGAACAGAGCCATTTGCAAGCCTGTTTCTGTTAAGCAAACCCACTGCTCCCTCAGCATGCACACGGGGTTCTTAATCTTAATCAGCAAAGCTGTGCCTGCAGCAGTGAGATGGGGGGCAGCTTGATCCAGTACCCCTGCAGCAAGTCCTGCCTTGCATTTTAAAACTGCTCTCAGGTGAACTGACAAAGGTACAGCTGTTTCAAATACAGGGAACAGCACAGAAAGGTGTCTTAAAGACACTGACTAAAATCCACATTTTTAGGAGTTTTGAAAACAAAAGTTACTCACCCAAGGACTCTTATGTTGGTTTCAAAGACAGACACAACTATGTCATTATCTAAATTAACATCCTTTATTACTTTTTTTACAGCCTCTTCAAACTCTTTGGTTTTATTTAACACCTGGAATACAACAGTGAGCAGGTGTTCAGTTCCAGTATAGCTAATGCAGTCACAGAGTATTTGTACACAGGATATTTCAGTGCACACACAGTCACCCACGAAATACGTACACACAATTGAAACCAGAAATACATCAGTGGTTATTAAGAGGTGCCCACTACTAACTGAGCCTCTTGCTTCAGACTGTAAGAGAAAGCAAACTCTTTTGTGTTAAATTAGAGCCAAAAAAAGGCAATATTAAAAAGTATCAATGAAATGTGAAGGAACTGCTGTAGTTTTCTTATTACAACCAACTCCAAACTCCACCCTCACAGCACTTCAAAGTTCCTACGAGCAACAGTCACTTCAAACACAGCCAGAGATCAATGATCACAAAAAAGAAATCTAAAAATAAGTCTGAGCATCAGAAGACAATCTCCTTGTTTTATCAAAGCTTATCAACAGATTAAACTTACCACAAGAGTGTCCAAGGTATCAATTAAGGTCAGTGAAAACCTATGAAAGAAAATTTAAAACAGATTTACTATAGATCTGTATGTGTAGGAATTAAGTGATTTTTAATAGTAACTGATACCATGGAAGAAACTAAATTCTCACAGGCCACCAGCTGCAAAAAATTTAACATGTTTAATATCAAAACCTCCTTCTAAGTTTCTTCCCTTTGCTAGTGACCAGAATAGGAGCTGACAAAGAAGCTATGATTACAGATACATTTATTTACGGCAAAGCTTTCTAACTTCTGGTAAGCAAATTTCATTTTATTCTTTGTCTCCAATCAAATCTATTAAGAAACCCAGCAAAAAAGTATTTTTCCAACCTCTGTTTTACTTGTTTTTTTCAAAAAAAAGAAAAAATGTTGAGATGAAAAGCCATTCCAAGCTAAATTTCTCCTACCAGAAACTGCTCCAACACTAGCAAGTGGTAGGCTTAAAATAAAGAACTACTTTATTTACTCTAAAATAAAGAACTATTATAACAGTGTCCAAGGCCAGGTTGGACAGGGCTTGGAGCAGCCTGGGCTAGTGGAAGGTGTCCCTGCCCATGGCAGGGGGAGGCACAGGATGGGTTTTAGGGTCTGTCCAACCCAAACCAGGTTGGGATTCTGTGATTATTCTGTGAAAAGAGAGCATCAAGTCAGCTCCACAGTGTCTGAAACAGGAACATCCCAACGACGATCAGAGGTTTTCTCCAGGGCTGTTCTAGTGCATGCCAAGCTGAGGGGACCTTTCCCCATCCCAGGAATTATATCTGTAATTGTATCTTAAATATGTCTGATTCCAACAACTGCTCCTACGCTAAGAAACACCCACAACACAGAACAGAATTTACAGAACATGATGGTGTTAAAACTGAACACTTTGGAGCAGTTAAAATTGCCTATTGAGGAGCAAGCACCAAGGATTTCAGCAAGTTCCCAATGTTTGAGACCTTGTAGGCAACACATGACAATCAAAATTCTAATTAAGTTTTCCTGTATTATAATTTTCTTTAATTTGTAACGGCATAAGGGCATTCTGCGAGTGCTGTTTTACAACAGACAGAGATTAACTAATGACTATGCACAAGTGCCTAACAAATCCACAACTTCTTCCATACAAAAGGAGGGAAATGATGCATTTCACAGCTTCATGGAAGGTTTCTGAGTTCTCCAGGGGAACAGAACTGACCCAGCTGCCTCACCCTGTCATTTTGTGACTGCAAAGGCCGGCAGAGAAGACAATTGATGAGGCAGCTGGCAAGAAAAAGGATTAGGTAAGAAAACTGCTTCATAATAACATAACTAATTATAAGGTACAGAATAAAGCACGTATACAGAAAAGCAATAAATACATACAATAATTTAATGCATCTAAGGGGCTGAAAGGTATTTTTACTCAATATGTTACTTTTAAAAAAGGTCGTTATAAAGAATGCATGACCAGGATTCAAAACACATTTTCTTGACACTTTTCATCTGCTGTATCTTTAGATACCTCCAAGGCAGCAAGATTATATGGAAATCCCTAGACTAAGGAACATTTGTACACAACAAAACATAACCAAAATAACATGCTCAATATCCTAGAGACAATTAGAAGCAGTATTTAAGAGAAGGATTTCAGCTTTGATTAACACTATTGTGCTTAGAGACATTAAACAGTGATATTAAAAAAAAAATCAGCTATTTGTTATTAAAGAATTTGCTTTATAAACTGCACATATTCAAAGGACTCAATTACAAATTAATTTAGAGTAAGTCAACTTTGCCTTTGATTGTTCCATTTAGCATGGAAAAAACCCAGTCCTTAAATCTACATTTTGCTAGCCAAAGGATCAGTATTTTGTATTATCACCTCCCTTAAAAGAAAGAATAGAAAACATTTCCATGTCTGAAATAATGTTTTATACTTCTGCAAAGGCCTCAGGCTATCATACACACGATAATCATTTGACTGCTTGTTTTCAGAAAACTTTCTACTTAAGAAAAGCATTTTAAATATCATTTATTAGGCCAGCATCATGGATAAGAGTTTATTGCTCTGTTCAGCTGATCATTAACCCTTAAAGCCTCTACTACTAATACCAAAAATGTCAGCCCACATCTGGAAGGTTTTCCTATGGAAAATACTTGGAGAATGGTTAAAAGAATTATCTTTGGATCTCATTCACTGGTCAATTCTCTTCTTCTGATTAAGGTACAATTTCACATCATAATAATAAAAATACTTCTTGCAAGAGTAAGTTTTTGGCCGTATCAACTGAACAAACAAGTTTTATGGGCTGCCAATTGTACTTCTATTCCTAGATGTTTACAGTGACCATTTCAGACACTAACTTTCCCAAGGCATCATCCACATCCCCTCGACTTGGCTCCTGACCCCGCACTCGTCCACGACAAGTTAAAGGCATGAGTTCATCAGCTGGATACGCATGCTCCTGTTGGGAACAAAACAGGGGAATCAGTTACAGTGCTCAGAGCCGCTCTTGGGAGCCTGTAAAAGGAACCCTCATCATGCTGTTCTTCAGAAAAACTGCATGGACATCACAGAGCCTTACAGGCAGCAAGGGACCTCTAGAGTTCATCTTGTCCCAGCCCTCTGCTCGAGCAGGGCCACCCAGACACAGCTGCGCAGTACCACATCCAGACAACTCCTGAGCATTTTCAAGGAGGGAGACTCCACAGCCTCTCCCGGCACCCTGTGTCAGAACCTGGTCAACTCCACAGTGAAAAAGTGTTTCCTTATGTTCAGAGGGAACCTCCCATTGTGCCCATTTCCTCTGAGCACCACTGAGAAGAGCCTGGCTCTGTCTTCTTGTCAGCCTCCCTTGTTACATTCCCTGGAGCCTTTCCTTCTCCAGGCTGAACAGCCCCAACTCTCTCCCTTGTTACATTCCCTGGAGTCTTCCCTTCTCCAGGCTGAACAGCCCTCAGCTCCCTCAGCCTTTCCTTACAGGAAAGATGCTCCAGCCTCTCCATCACCTTGATGGCTGGTCCTTCACTGGACTCTGCACAATTAACTCAGCTGGCTGGGGGTGACAGTCAGGAACAAGTAAGAGAACTCAGAAGTTCAAACAAAAAATTGGTGAATTACTACATAAGGCATAAAAGACAACATTCACCAAAAAAAGCCTAACAAGACTGAGCCTTTTACAAACATAACTGACACTAATGTAACAAATGTAACACTGACGTCAGTAGCGATGAATCTTAAATATATCGAATTCCAACAAACATGAAATTGCCTCCTTTAGAAGCTCAACACAAGTGGCTTGGGATGGAGCTTTTCTCTTGATTTCAGCAGGAAACTGGCTGCTGTACTGACGTCTCCAGTTTGCCTTTTAGTGGAGAACTAACGTGGCGGGATAAAAAACTTCAATTGCTGCACTGAAACTGCAAGTAAACACATTCAAAATCTTTCCAAATATATGGTACAAAAATAATCTATATTCAAACATGAAATAAAAAGAAAAAAAGGAGCATTCCTCTATAAATAAACAGCTCTTACAGCAACTTCTTTTGAAACTGATGGTTTGTTTCCCTGTATACCACCCTCCTGAGTGTTTTGGTCTTTGCTCAACTCTTTGTTCTCCTCAAGTTTAACTACAAAAGGTAAAATCTAGATCATTTTAATACAGTTCAGATGTTTCTGAACATCTCTGCAAAGTATTCAGAAAAACAGATTAAAGAAGTACACAACAAAAGCNCCCGGCACCCTGTGTCAGAACCTGGTCAACTCCACAGTGAAAAAGTGTTTCCTTATGTTCAGAGGGAACCTCCCATTGTGCCCATTTCCTCTGAGCACCACTGAGAAGAGCCTGGCTCTGTCTTCTTGTCAGCCTCCCTTGTTACATTCCCTGGAGCCTTTCCTTCTCCAGGCTGAACAGCCCCAACTCTCTCCCTTGTTACATTCCCTGGAGTCTTCCCTTCTCCAGGCTGAACAGCCCTCAGCTCCCTCAGCCTTTCCTTACAGGAAAGATGCTCCAGCCTCTCCATCACCTTGATGGCTGGTCCTTCACTGGACTCTGCACAATTAACTCAGCTGGCTGGGGGTGACAGTCAGGAACAAGTAAGAGAACTCAGAAGTTCAAACAAAAAATTGGTGAATTACTACATAAGGCATAAAAGACAACATTCACCAAAAAAAGCCTAACAAGACTGAGCCTTTTACAAACATAACTGACACTAATGTAACAAATGTAACACTGACGTCAGTAGCGATGAATCTTAAATATATCGAATTCCAACAAACATGAAATTGCCTCCTTTAGAAGCTCAACACAAGTGGCTTGGGATGGAGCTTTTCTCTTGATTTCAGCAGGAAACTGGCTGCTGTACTGACGTCTCCAGTTTGCCTTTTAGTGGAGAACTAACGTGGCGGGATAAAAAACTTCAATTGCTGCACTGAAACTGCAAGTAAACACATTCAAAATCTTTCCAAATATATGGTACAAAAATAATCTATATTCAAACATGAAATAAAAAGAAAAAAAGGAGCATTCCTCTATAAATAAACAGCTCTTACAGCAACTTCTTTTGAAACTGATGGTTTGTTTCCCTGTATACCACCCTCCTGAGTGTTTTGGTCTTTGCTCAACTCTTTGTTCTCCTCAAGTTTAACTACAAAAGGTAAAATCTAGATCATTTTAATACAGTTCAGATGTTTCTGAACATCTCTGCAAAGTATTCAGAAAAACAGATTAAAGAAGTACACAACAAAAGCAATGTCAAAACTGAGATCTCTGGCTTAAATTTTGGATAAGAGAAGTGATAAATACTCTGGAAAAATAAACTTTTAGTTTTACAAATAAAGAACTAGAAGCATTTTGAAAAATAAAAGCTCAGCTGCTGGACTGAGTTATTTCCCAACTTGTCACTGGCCTCAAGTGACTGACATTTTCACATGTTCTGACAGCCAAGAAGAAAAAATATCCCCATTATTACAAATATTGTTGAAGGACTGAAAAAAACCATCAGCTTTTTCTCAAAGCTTCTGTTAACAACTAAAAAAAGAAAAAAAAAAAAAAAAGACAAGGGAGTTTCCCTTGCAATCAAACACGAATTTTCAGTCTTCTAAACACGCATGTCTAAAATATGTATTAATAGAAACAGAAAATCAAAACTTTTCAGCTGGCTGTTTCAAAAACACCTGCAAAAATACTTCATTCTCCTGCTGTCAGAACCAAGTCTGATACTCTAATCTTTTCTTCAACTTTAAACAAGCAAGTCACATTTCTCTGTTTGTTCAGCGCTCCAGCATACGTGGCAAATAAATATCCTTTTGGCTTCAAACTTTCCAGGATAGTTGAAGTTATTCCTCTTCTTCAAACAAAATTTTCTTGCTTCAGAGGTGGCAAGACCCCACCAGTTGCCGATTTATCACAGATCCTTGTAATATTTTATTCAATTTTGCCAAATACATAGGTTTTCCCTTGGGGAAACCCAAGCCAAGTGGAACCAGATTACAAAAATTACTACCAAAAAGCCTGATGTTTAACTGCTAAAGGTTTCAAAAGTATAGAGCTTATGGTCTGGAGAAACTACACCCCTTTGAAAATCCTCTTGCCTGGCTTTCTGTCCACTCTACAGTCCTGTACCTCTCTCATGCTGTATAAAGTTTTAAATCCTGAGATTTTAAGCTTGAATTACATAATTAAGTTCATACCATAACACAGATCCTGGGACATGTGGCAAGATGCTGCCAGGAGACAGCAGTTTGTGCTGCAGGAACTGATGCAACTTGAGAGGGGTTTCTGCAACAGCCACAAAGAATGTGCAAGAATGTCCATGTAAAGCCAGTAAGAATTAATCTTTCATATTTATCTAGGCCACATCTACAGTTTCTCCTCAGAAGTGTATTACTTATAGAATATTTGAAAGTAATTATTACTTGAGGAAGTCCACTCCAAGTAACTTATTTATTCTTAAGTTTTCTAAACTGAGCCATCCCAGGGTGGGTAGAAGGGGTCAGAGATCCAGAACTGGAGGACACCTGCACAGGAATCACAAGTCAGAGCAAAAGAAACCACAGCCACCGTGGCCTATGGTCATATGACAGTCACATCCTGGGCACAGCCTGGAATGCCTGGATATGGCACCAGATCCCCTTTCTCTTCTATGAACAGTTCGTAGAAGAGCCCCCAGACTGCATCTGACATGGCTTACCACTGAAGAAATATTAGATGTCATTTTTACCTACAAAATAATTAAGATCAACTTATGTTCTCCAGAATCTGATGCCTACAGACAGCTCTTCTCGAGCTTCCTTCTCCTAGAATTTCAAAGCAAATACTTTACTGTTCATATCCTGATGTGAGATAAACTGGTTTGGGAAAGATCAGGCACGGATTAGGAGAGTTACCACAAGCAATTCTTAGTTACCACTCTAAAAGCCACCACAACCCTCCTGAAACTAATATTTGTTATGCTCTTTTTAAAAGCTTCACAAGTGCTGTTAATTATTTTAGCTCTGTTTTCACCCCTCCTTCCCGGATATTTCTACAGAATGTCATGTACTGTAGGTTGCTTTCTTCCCCAGGTCAGCAACAACTCCTCTGAAAAACATCAAACAAGTATTTGACTTACCATATAATTGCTGTATGCATGATCAAACATTTCAAGCACTTGATTCCTAAAAAAGAAGAAACAAAAAGCATTAGTGGTCTGTCTCCCAATGGCCTTTAACACACCATCTTCCACGCATCACACTTTAATATCTGAGTATCAGGCACAGGTCCTCTACTAACATACTCTACTCAAGTAAACGAAATCTAGAATAATAATTTTTCTTGATTCAGCTACTCTGGTCCACACGAGAGAGGAAAGACTCTTTCTTCACCTAACATGCAATTATTTGGGGATCTCTTGGCAAGCAAATACTAAAGAAAACCCTTACATTTATTTCATATGTTTGAAAGGACAGAAATGCTTCTAGATATAAAAACTCCCCCAAAACCACATTGGTTTTTTAAGACACAGCACTACTTCTGATCATTCCTAACTGTTTCACTAAGGAGCCCTGCAAGCAAAAAAAATGCTAATTTCCACCATCAACATAATTCACAATCTCTGCTGATAAGACTGAACATAAAAGAGCCAAGAACACCACAATTATATTGTAAATATCCAATTTAGTTCAATGACTTGGAAATTCAAGAAGTAGTTTTAACTCATCAAGTACATTAAGGCATCAAAAGAGCAGAGGACGGTGCTTCTCCCAGGTGCCTCTCAGGTTGCAGCAGGTAAAATCCCAGATAAGCACACAAAGCTGCTGGATGACGCAGCACACAAAAAATTGCTTAAAACTTACATTTACAGGCATTTTCTGTGACTGACATGATCCTGTCGTTAAATACAGAGATCACCTTATCCAGAAGTGACCCAGCTCAGTGCCCCCAAACATAAACCACGGCAGGACATGGCCTGCACATGCCTGGGGCATCAGATGATATTTTAAGTGCAAGTTATTACTGCAAAAATTTTAAAACCAATTGGGGAATGAAATTCCAACTCCTTGTGTAGCCTCATGAGGAAAACATATAAAAGATTACACACACAAATTACCCTCAGAACCCAAGACGGAAAATCCCAATAACTGTAAACACTAGAGTTAAATATCAACTTATACCCCACAGCTAGACTTGATGATCTTGGAGGCCTTTTCCAACTCTAACAACTCCGTAATTAACAACTATGAGAGTATCCAGACTGTTTCTCCAGCAGACTTTTTGCATTATTATTCTGTACAACTGATCAGTGGATGGGAAGAGGACGATGAAACTGCCCCAGTAACATGCTAAGACAAAATATGCTTGACTGCCCATTTGTTTAAAAAAATCCCACTCCACGCAGGAAAATGTATTTCCACCTACGTTGTAATACTTACCCTTCAACTAAAAACTGCAATAAAACCATCAGCCTCTTACATGTACATGCACGGGGGACCGAAGCAGTTTAGGTTACGTACAGGAACTAGGCGGAACACACGTAAACATTTACCTTTTTTATGACTCCCGCACTCTCACAGAGGCACGGCCATAATTAAACCAAATGAGTATGGATTTAGAGTTACCTTTGATCACTTTTACCCCTAGCTCCACGCAAGCCCTGGCTGAAACCTCCAAGGCGAGCTCCCAAGCACTGGCGAGTTACAAGTTCCCACGGCACATGGATTGACCCCACACCGGAGAAGGGGCCGCGTGTCCCCAGCAGCCGGGTGACTTGGCCCGGAACACCCGCCGGGGTCCGGCACACGCAGCTCCAACCCGGCTGGGCACCGATGCCACGCGTCCCCTGGAGTGTCCGGGGGGAGAGGGACGGACAGGGGACGCGGTCCCGAAGCTCTGCGCCCGCAGCCGCCCAGCCCAAACCCACCCCAGCCCCGGGGTCAGCGCACACCCTCTGCCCAGCACGGCGAGGCCCGGCCCGCCGTCCTTCCATCCTTCCCTCCCTCCCTCTTNCCGGGCCAATGGGGGAGCGCGGCGCGGGAGTCACGTGCGCCGGCAGGGACGCGTAACGAGAGGGTCGACGTGGACAAAGGGAGGGGGGAACCACAGCTCCCGGCGTGCCCCGCGCTCCGTCAGGCGCCGCCGGAGCGGCTCCGAGCGAGCCCCGGTCGCGGAGTGTGCGGGGAAATCATGGAACGGCTCGGGACGGAAGGCACCGTAAAGATCAGCTCATCATGGGCACGGACGTGTTCAGAGCCCTGCCCAGCCTGGCCCTGCACACTCCCAGGGATGGGGCAGCTACGGCTTCTCTGGGCACCCTGTGCCAGGGCCTCACCACCCTCACGGGGAAGAACTTCCTCCTAAATACCCGGTCTAACAGTCAGTTTGAAGTCATTCCCCCTCACCCTGTCACTCCATGCTCCTGTAAAAACTCCCTCTCCGTGTTGCCCGCAGGCCCCCCTCGGGCACTGGGAGGAAACACCTCCGTCACTCCCAGCTGCCTGAAAAACATTTTTTTAATAAAATCCCCCAAATTATCTCACACTCACAAAAGCAGCGTCCCAGCAATGGAAGGGAAGAACGTCTTTATTTCCATGAGAAGCGTTTGTACGAAGTTCCAAGCAAATACAATGTGTTTCATCTCCTGGCATTTAACATCGGAAACCCCATGGAATTCCACATCCCAGCCCGCTCCCGTCAGGGCACCCGACCCTCGGCCATGGGCCGCGAGAGATTTGTTACGGTTCCCAGTTTGTGAAGGCAACTGCAAGAAAGCAACAAAACCGACAGAATGGGTGCATTTTATTATCATTTCTGGTCAGTGGTCCCATGTAACCCTGCAGATTGCTGAGCTCTTCTAGCCAAGCTGTCACTTCTAACCAAGTGGGGTAAAGAGAAGAAAAACACTACTTTATCCATTTGCAAAGGGACAGAAAATGCCCAAAACCGTGAAAACAGTCCCCCCTGTCCATGAGGAACGGCAATTTAAATTGCAGAACCAAGCAATGTACAGGCTGAATCTTCCCTCTCCTTTCCCATCCCACTGGTAAAAACATCTGAGCATCTGCATTCAGCAATGCAGCTCGTATCACAGGAAAATATTACCCAGATCTAGGCCTGCCACAGAAGTAACTCCAGAATTACCATGACGGGAATACTTATGCAAAATGCTCTCTGTACAGATTTATCTAATTCATATTAGAGTGAATTAGTTTCCTTTTGCAGGAGGCTGCAGTCTTTTTTGCTGCCATGCTAGTTGTCTTTCACAGCAAAAAAAGTATTAAAAACCCATCATGTCCCCTAATTTTAGCTTACAAAGGCTGCTGCTGCTTAACTCTAGAGCACGTTATAAATTTGAAGTCACTTAGCACTCAGTACTAATTAAAAATAGTTCATGATTTGTAGAAGTGAAGCAGCGGCAATGAAATAACCAATGATTTGTTAAAAAAAAATTGGCTGGCAGTGGTTTGTATGTTTACAAATTAGTATTTTTGCATGAAATATAAGGAGGAAACAAGTCAAAGTACTTCTGCAAGGAAAACATCTGTGACCTTCACATTTCCATACCACAGTACAACTCCTAGAATAAATAGGAACTGCATTTATTTTACTGCAGGGACAGAGCAGTTAATCCAGTTACTCAGCAGGGTTCCTTCCTCACACAGTAATATTTGCCTGTTCCTCTAGTGTCAATTCTCTGTTAGTATTAAAGAATATTTTGATAGCATTAAAAGACTTTGCACAGTTTGCTGAAGTTAAATGCTAACACATACTATGCTGCCAGGACTTTGTTATTTCTTCCCATGTCTTCATGGGCATAAATCCTGCAGTCCTTGCTGCAATTATCGTTAATCTTTGCTGTCCTCTACCTGTATGACATTCAGAAACAGGCTCAAAACACCAGGCCAGAATTTCAAGGTGCTTTAAACTGACCTCTAAAAGGCCTTGCATTTGAAAGGCCAATTTACTAAGGATTCTGGGTTTCATCTCCAAGCTTTTCTGTGCAAACTGAGATGCAAAGAACACATTTATGCAATGCTGTGCCAAGATCATGGCTTGATACAGATTGTGTGTATGAAAGCAGCTGTCTGCTTTTCATAACTGCTTTTGTAATGTGATTCTGCCCTCCAAAATCTAAGCACATGTAACAACCTCTGGCTGCCTGTCACTTCAGTTAACGTCTGCATTAGAAATTACATGAAATTATTCTGGTATTTCAAAACTGTTGCCACTTATTACATGATTTCCACACCTAAAAACGCCTACAGACCTGAGTAACTCAGTGGGAATGGGAATGGCAGGACTCAATATTCTGTGTTCAATAGCTGTAAGTAAATGTATTTTAACATGGGATTTAGACCAAAGAAATGCTGCCTAATGGTTATAGTTATTGTAAACATTCTCATCTTTCCCTTCCATGAAACATAACAAAACAAAATAGCCATAAAGTGCTCTGGAAGGCTAAATAACCCCGAAGTGCAGAGTGGGACTGAGAAACCTGCTCCCATACCTTCCCCTTTTTAAATACAGCAACAAGAGAAAAAAAAAATTAAAAATCAGAATATTTGCTTGTCTTTGATATCTGCCAAAACTTGAAAATAATTAAGTAATCAGTTTGCAGAGTTTGCACAGTGTGGCTTTTCAGCAATCTACTAAATCAACTATTTGGTTCTGTTTACTACCAAAAAATGTTTTTATTTCCTGTATATTGCATGCAAATACTATAAGTATCCTCGAGTATGTATGTACCAACCACCAGAATCTGACCAGTACTTGTCAAAACCATGCATTTAAAAATCAAGAGCATCCCTAAGAACAGCTAAGTTGTTAAAGTAAGTTGATGATAGTTGGGTGTTTGAAGCATTCAGTCACATTTTCAGACTTTTTCTCTAGCTTTAAAGGGGAGCAGATTTGAAGTGACAGATGAGGTTCCTCAGCAGTAATCTGGTTTTAACCGAAAGGAAACCCATCACCCATCCCTCAGGAAGGGATCCGTGGGAAACCTGCAGGAGCTGGGGACACCACAACAAAGCCCATTTCCTCCAGCCCCGACGTGAATAAGCATTCACAATTGAACAGGGATTACTGGAGTAAATAGGTCCTGCAGGGCTGGGCTGAAAGCTGCTTTTTACTCCTCAGAGTTTTGCTGTGCAGAACTATCTTCTCGGTGTTCTTCTGGGAGAATCGCTTTTCCTCCTGTGCTTTGAATTCCTGCGTGTGAAGATGACTGATCTCCTGGCTCCCCCTCTCGCCCCCCAGGCTCTGTGTGTGCCGTGCGCTCTGCCCTGGGCTGCTCCCGGCGCTGCTGCGGCACCAGGCAGACCGGCTCCAGCAGTCCTGGGCCCGGGTTTGCTCTATCCAGGATGGGCACGTCCCTCGTGGCTGCATCTGCAGCAGGGCTCGGCAAGGAGCTCTGTGTCCCTGCCTCCCCCGGGACAGCGTGGCTGTTCCCAGCCCCTTCCTCCCCATACAGCCTTCTGTCTTCCACCGCATTTCTCGTGCGTTCCTCTGGCTGCAACCTCTCACCTCCTGCACCCGTGTACCACGCACTTGGCTTGCTCTCCACCTCTGCCTTTGCCTCCTGAGGCGAAGCCGAGCTCTCCACCAGCCACGGCGCTTGTGCCCCCCTGGGCACGCTCTCTACACTCGTACCATCTGTCCCCAGGCTGGCTGAGGACGGTCGCTCCTCCTTAAACTCCACGCACTCTGCTGCATCTTCACTCCTCATCTTCTGGCTCACCTGAATTTCTGCCACAGCCACTTCGCTCAACTCGTACTTCCCATTATGGTGCTCTGGCAACTTCAGCACCTCACCCTCGCAGACCTCCATTATGTTCTCAGCTGGAGTATCTGCTGGGATCTCAACTGTCAGCATCAGCAAACTCCTTATCTCATTCACATCATCAGGGGATTTATAATCCTCTTCTTCCAACTGGCTTTCTTTTCCAGGACTATCCCCAAACCCTGCTTTCCCTGTCTTTTCATCCTGGGAAACAATCTTTGTCTCAGTACTCTCACTGCTTTCTTTTTTACTATCCCCTTCAAACCCTGTTCCTACTGCATTTTCACTCTGAGATAACTTTTTCATAATTTCATTTTCTACCTTGCTTTTCTTTTCCGTACTCCCTAAAATCTCTGTATCTGTTACACCCTCAGGTGGGGAAGTGGGCTTCATCTCAGAAACTTTTTCCTGTGCTGTGCTTGCTTTCTCAGTGCTGCTGACAGACGCAGCAGCTGTTACCGTTTGACTCTCTGAAGTCACCTCTTCCTCTGCTGCTCCTTCAGCTACCTTAAGTTCTTTTTTAGGGCTGGCTCCAAAATTTTTTACTGCAGTGTCAGTCCCAGAAGCTACTTTCTCCTCCACAGCTTCTTGTTGTGCCTTGAGTTCTCTCTCAGCACTCACTACACACTCTGATTCATTCTCCAATGAGCTTTTTCCCTCTGCAACTCCTTGTTCAGTGTGGCCAGCTGAAGGGGACTCCTGTTTGTCACCAATGTCTGTAACAGCCATTGCTTCCCTCCTGCTGGCCTGATCACCAGCTGCACTAACAGAGGCGCTCGCCTCTTTGTCTGGTGTCTTTCCCTCATCAGCATCCTTCTCCCACACGATTTTCCCTGTCACGACGAGCATTTCGTCCCCGTGGCTCTCGGTGTCCGACCCCTCGGCTCGGGCGGCTGCGGGTGCCTTGGCGGGGGTGCCCTGTGCTGATCCCACGGGGGTCCTCAGCTCCGTCAGGCTGGACACACTCTCGCAGGGCATGTTCAGGTTATCCTCAAACAGGTTGTGCTTCTTCAGAACGGCGGCTTCTTTGATCACTGAATAAAACAGAAACACGAAAATGCTTTGGGAAGGCTGACAGAGGCACAGGGAAGAATGTACAGTGCTTTCCCAAGTTTGTGTTGTGCATATTGATATTAAAGACAACAATAATGTTCATTTTCAGCTTCCTTGTTGTTCACATTTCTTTTCTGGAGATGGGGATTTTATTTTTTGAATAATGGCACTTTAGTATTGACCTAAGTGTTTCTGAAGCAGAGGACCCACAATGCACAAGGGTAATGCTTCAGTGCAGAAGGATTTACATTGAATATGCCAATAAAAGTGTGCTGGTTACAATTATTATACTGCCGGTTTGGAACAGGAGTGCCTATGGTCTATGAAAATGTCCTGTGCAGTACATCTGCTTGTCTTTTATCCAGGGTATAGACAGACACGTACATATAGAGAGATAAAAGTATTTTATAAGTTTTTATATACATATAATATTTATTAAGAATAGTTTCATTTTCTGACACAGCAGAGAGATCTGCAAGGAGTACTGCACTGGCATCAGTGAGTAATGGAAACTGCATCCAGCAGTTCATTTCATTTGGGGAAATTAATCTCTGTTGCCATTAGTCTTTGCAATTCTTAGTCTTGCAATTGGCATAGTCTTGCCATTTAGTCACCACCAGGTCTTTGCAAGTAAGGACAGAATTTCCCTCCTTGGCCCAGGGAATCGAGATCAAGTGAAGTTGCCATAATTACGTTTTGTTAGAAAAAGGCTTGTACCAAGCCATCACTCTGAGTTCCATGGGTTTAGTAAAGCTGCCCCATAACTCAGATTTTAGGGCTTGCAACACATCTTCAGTGAGCCAAATGAAAAAACACTGTAGGGACGTAACCACCAGTGTTGGGGAAAGTGGGACAGGAACAGCCAGGTGCGGTCTCTGGGAAGCTCTGAAGGAACAGCTCATGGGCCACAGGCTGCAATGTTATTCCTGTCACCTCAAGAATGTTCTCACCTTTCAGGGCCTCTTCAAGCAGTGTCTGATATAAAATCTCTTCATACACGTTCTCTACTTGGATCACACTCGTGTAATCAGCAAAAATGTACTGCTCGTATCTCTGCAGCTCCTGTGCAGGTAGGGAAGAAAGGAACAGATGGAGAAAACCAAAGGATTCTGAGTCCTACTGCAACCAAATAGCTTGGAGATGCCATGGAGCAGGTCTTGCTTGACAGCTCCTGGGCTGCATTGTTTGAACTATGACTCCATGAGCTACGTGTGTCCACAATCAATTACGTACTTATCAAACAGTGTTCCTGCAGTACAACCACAGTTAAAAGCACTGTAGATCACTGCCTGCTGAAACAAACAGCTGCTGAGGAAATGCCTCACAACTTGTTTGTCCAAGGAGGCAAATCCACGGTGCACGGGAGACGCGGGGTTTGGTTTTGTTTTTCTAATAGGTGTGTTTTGAGCTCACTGATTTATATCCAACAGGCTGTCTAGACAATAACTGAATCATTATTATTAGGTAGCTGCTTGGTGGTCTATAAAAAGTAAATTAAGTGACCTCTGCCCACTTCTGGAAGAGGCACCTACATAAAAACACCTGGAGGTTTTCACGTGAAAGGTCAGGACTTGGCAGGGCCCAACAGCTGTGCCACACTTTGGCTTCTAGAGCTGGCTGCCCATTTCTGCAGAGGCACAAACACAAAAGGCTGCTGGGAAACTAAACAGAAAAGGCTTGTGGAAGTTTGCTCCACCACTGCTTCCTCTGTGACAGAGACATGAGGTGTCTGCACACATACTCCAGGTGATGAAATGCTTGTCCCCATGCACAAACATCCTGTCTTGAAGGCACTGCTGACACTCTACAAGAGACTGTTACTTTGGGGATCTTAAGGAAAGGAGAGTGACATACAGAAGAGATGGATTTTAAATATATTCTTGAAAGTTGTAAATTTTAACAATCCCCACTCAAAGACTTGCAAGTGTAATTTGGCAAAATGCTTGGTTTTAAACTTGTTTCTGAAACTGAAACAAGCTGAGAGCATAACCAAGAGCAGCATACTGTGGATGAGAGCTCACAGCCAACAGGAGCAGATGAACATCCACAAAAACAGAAGGGCAGGAGGCCAGGACGGCTTGGGGCTGTCCCCTTTCAGCAGGCACAGGACAAGGCAGGAAGGTGTGCAGGGCTTTCAGAGGGTTCAGACTATTCATTCTGAGCCCAGGTGAACAGCATTCCAACCAACCCTGCTGCAGCCACACAGATACCACCCAACACCTCCACCAGACTGGTGTTTGCTGACTGAACGTGCCCTGTGTGATTAGGGGAACAGAGATGGTCTCTGTGATTATTCCCTGACAGTTGTGCAACACTTGCACTGAACACCACTGACAGCAAGGGCTGTCTCTTGCTGAAGGAATTAAGCACAGGGTGGGCACAGTCCTGGCCATGCCTCTGAGTGCTGCTGCAGAGGAATGAACAAAAGGCCCAGCTCATCCCTGTCTCCCAACTGTCCAGAGGAACTCAGTTTCAGGGACTTCCGATCTCTAGGGAAGGAACGAACCAGGGATGGGCAAAGGACTGCAAATGCCTTTGAGAAAGCAAGGTATATACACAGTGTCCCTGTTTCCTGAAATCTTCCTTGGGCTCCACACCTACCCAACCCATGAAGTGGCAAATCTAAGCACTGAGCAGGCAGGAAATCTGCACAGGTCTCCGAGAGAAAACAGCCTGACAGTGTTAAGGACTGACTGCCAAGGTGCTGTGCCTCCCCTGCCTTTCATTATTGGTTTTTGGGGTTTTTAGTCACAGACACCTACTGGTTTGCATGTTGAAGCCAGTGTCTTCTGCATTGTGGGCAAGGTAATCTGCACCAGTGCCTCTTGGAATATCTTCTTGCGGATGGTGCTGCTGTCGTAGTCATATTGCTGCCAAAACACACCGCAAAGAAACAAGCCCACACGTGCCTGAGGTTATTCACCACTCCCACAGGAACTGGTTCCTGTCAGCCTGTAGCTGCTGCATCACAGGTGCACAGGGGTTTGAATGGCCACGCAGGTTAGTCCAGCTTTTACAAAACCACTCTAAAATCTACTGTTCTGGGATCTCTTTCCATTCTTTTAACTCTTAGGCTAGAAACAGTGCCCGATTGCCCTCCCCAGGTGTTTCAGCACTGCCTTTTCTGAGAGTAACAAATCCTAGCGGCAGGCTAATTATAAAGTTAATTAAAAATTATTTATCCAGATCCACAGCATATTAATAATCTGATTTACCTACAATTAAAGGGACTGCACATGCAAATACTTTTCTAAGTGTCTGCCCAGAACTAGGTTTTGTCCCCCAAATGAGAGCTTTGCTAAGTGCCACTAAATTAGTATTTTCAGCTGGATGGTAAAAGGTTATCTTCTTTCAAATACTGAGGTACATTCATATAAAATATATTCACTGTTTCCAAAAAGGCAGCCTGAAAATGACATTTACCTTCAGCACTCTCAGCTTGACTTTTTCAATGGTTGTTGCAACTTTGGCCGAGTCTGCCTGGTGGCTTGGAGAGAACAACTGCTCAAAAGTATAAACTGCATTTTCCATCAGCTAAAAATAGTAATTAAAAAAAAAAATCTGTTAAAGACCAGCAACATCAAATTCCTGCAAACATGGTAAGTGTAATTGTTAATTTAAATTGTGGTTCTGAGAAGGTGCTGTGAAGAGCAACATGCATTGAAATGCTGCAATAACTAAATAAAATTAAAGCTGTGGTATCATTATCATGCTGTCACAGCTTTCTTGTAGAGATTTGATCTCATGTCACCATCCAAACTGATGGTGACAGAGCCAAAATGTAGAATTGATTATCTGTGTATACAGACCACAGTCAAAACTCATTATCCCTAATAAGAAGACTCCCATTGACTCCTATCATTAATCATTAATAAATAGTATTCAATAATAATATTTAATAATACTGCACATAATTTTCAGTAGTTTTCATTATAATACAAATAATAATCAGCAAAAATCGCACAGAGCGCAATCATTTCTCACAGAAGTATGCTAAGCTGGCATTTATCATATTTTCAGCTTATCTAGAGATAAAATAAGAATATTATGCCCCTACTCTGAAGATATTTCAGACAAACAGTTCTGCAAGTGGTAAATGAGTCTATTTAATGAGGTTTTGCCTTTTCTTTAGCTGTTCCCATTCAAATTTTAACATTTTCTTATTGGAGAAGTACAGGGAGATATGCAGGGGGGCCATTCCTTCAGCCAGTTGAGCACCGTGCTCCCAGATTTCCTGAAACTGGCCACTAGAGGATGCCAAGCTCCCAAGGCAAGGAATGCTGCTCCACCCTCCACCCGAGGTACATTTTAGCCAAATACTACACCAACACAGTCATGTCTGATTTTACTTACTTATGAAATAAATGTCCATGGACACAAAGGGAAACTACACAATACTTTTATGAGGAAAATGTCAGCCTTTTAAAGAGGAAAATGCAATAACAGCATGTTTAAAAGAACTCGTGCTGTAATTTATTTCCTGTTAATTTTGACTCGTGTTCTGTTCACAAAAAAACCGACCTCTTGGTTTATATGGGATTTATTTTCTGTCTACTTCTTTGTCTTGACTCATGCTCTTCACTGAGTGAAAGACACTTTATTTGGCAGCATTTTGGAATGCCCCCCCCGAAAGACCCAGACATGAAATCAGAGTTTTATTTCTGAATAATTCCTTGGCTGCTGGTCCTGGCTGTACTCAGAAGAGCTGCTCTTAGGAAAACCCTATTCCAGCACTGCCCTAGACACTTGTTTTCCATATTCATAACTCCCACTCCATAGATCTGGAACAGCTCCATTTCACAAGATTACTGAGCAGATTATTAAGTTTCCCAAATACAGATTAAAATCACAGGGTTCAATTTAGAGCTCCAAGGCCAAATGTGCCTTGTGATTTGGCAACTGAAATCAGTCTGCTGGCCAGCTCCGCAGAGATTTCTGGCCAGGTATCCAGGAGGAATCCAGGCAAAGCAGAGTTATAGCCTATACCAACACACACAAGAGGGGACAAAGAGGTGGAGTTCAGTTTTCATCTGGAATGATATCGTCATCTCCACCAGTGCCCTGAAAAGTGAGGCTGGATAAAGCACCTACACCCTGAGACATCATCTGTCTCCAAGTTCCTAACATTAATTGGTTTTCTTTATATTAGTGAGAAAATCAGCTACCAAGGGGGAGACATTCCATTTTGGTAAAACATGTTTAAGACCCTTCCTGAAAAATCGAACCTTGAGAATGGGAATCAGGTGAGTTTTAGCCATTCCACTGGTTACACACATAACTTTCTCAGGTGCTGACACACTGGGAATTCAGAACCTGAAAGTTCAGGGAAACGGATGATCCATCCAAAATTTTCATGCCCTGTTGAACAACTCACACACACAGAGCCTCACATATGTAATTGTCAAGCAGCTTCTAGCTGGTTTTCTCAGGTTTTGTTATCTGTACCTTGCCTGAGAGACACTCTGGGGCTCTTTCTGCAGCTTTTATCAAGATCACTTTGAAGTAGATTAGCAGGACAAACCTAACCTGTTCTCCCAGGAGGAAAAACTGGATCTTACAGTACCTCTTGCATGAAGTTCTGTGTCCTCTGAATCACAAAATCGATGTGATAGACCTTGAAGCGATTCTTGAGGTCCTGCAGGAGCTCCTGGAGCAGGTTCACTTTCAGATAGCAGGGCTCCATTTTCACCGAGTTGAAGGGCAGGGTCATGAGCTGATCCACATTCTGCATTCCCATGCAGGTTTGGAGAGAAAGCAACCAGAGGTGAATTTTTAATAGAGAATGTAAAAATTTGGCCTTAACCCAAATTCTGGTATCTGCACTCCAGTTGCACAAATACCACAAGACTTTCTAAACAACAAAACCAAGTGCTCATTGTGCTTCCACCTGGGAAAGCAAATCCTGCTGCCAGCCAAGATCTAGCCAGAACATCCTTGTGCTGATATAAAGGCTCCAACTCTGTTTTGTCTTACCTCCTTTAGCCTGGTCATGTCATTGGTCTTCTGGAAGTCCTGGATGATTTCATTCACTTCCTTATCAAAAAGTGAGCGCACTTCCGTGAATCCGGAACTGACAGGGCCCATGAGCTCCTCCAGGATGGAGGTGAGAAATGGCTGGATATTCTCTGAGCAGCACTTCTGGGCAGGCTCAGAAACACTGGCTGGAGGGTCACACAGGACAACGGTTGCATTTAGAGACAGAGTGAAAAAAAGTAATTGGAACTTATCTCTTTATAGTTAATTCAATAATTTCATATTTTTCCCTGGAGTCACACCTCCACAGAGGTGATAAGGGTGTGAAAGGAGCTCACAGCTTTATGAGTGACAATGAAAACTCTTCTTCCAAGCCTCACCTAAGCAAACACTGGCAACTGGGAGCACCGTGAGGGCGGAGGAAAGGGAAGCTCTGAGTATGACGACCAGCTATTTACTAATTTATTTGCCAGTTTAAGCAACACCAATAACATTCTGCCGGCCCTTTACATTCCTTTTTATATTCATAACAAAATTATGATTACTTCACATTAATTAAAAACCACGTAAGAAGCCCTTTGGCTTAAATATTCTCTGGAAGCCCATGGACTTGTCACATAACCAGAACCTGGTTTTGTGGTGCATTCCTAGAGATGAGGTCAAAACCACTCCACTTTTAATTATGCTCATGTGACCTCTATCTTCACTACCTAAGGCTCTGCAAGTGAAAATGAAAGCAGAATTAACAACTCTGATCAGGATACTCAAAACCTGTCAGCTCCGATTTGAGAAGACCTGGTATTTTCACAGACACAGTGGCCACATGTATCAGTTCCCATCAAAGGCAGCACAGGCTCATTTGTTTTCTGAAAATTGGTGTCTCCAGTCGGATTTCTCAGAACACACAAGGATTTCAAAACAAGCACACCTGGTAATTTGAGCAACACAATGGGAAACATTGGAGAATTGCTCCGAAGCACAGTTGTTCCTCCACTAACCTTTGATTTTTCCAGCTAAGAAGTTCTTGGAGTTCAGAATCTGATCCATGTCTGAACGAATGGTCCCTTCAAGAGTTTTTGCAAATTCTCTACATTCTTCTTTCAAGGTACTTAATCCTTCTGCCACCTGCTGCTGGACTAAGCCATAGGTTTCCTCTACGATCTGGACCCAAATCAAATTGAGAAGCAGAGATCAGAATCAGCACCCACAGAGAGCTGCTATGAGCAACAGCTACTCTGCAAGTGTCAGTCCTTACCCCAAACCAGGCCCGTTTCCTGTCATTCCTCTTTCCCTTCATTTTAGGCAGGATCATTGTCTGGAGGTTAGGCAGCAGTTCCTCCATCACCAGGTTGCTCAGGATCTGTATGGTCAGGAGATGAAAATGACAAGTTCACACTCTGTTCTTCACCTGAAGGCTGAGCACTGCAGCACACAGTGATGTGTGCAGGCAGTGGCTCAGCTGTCCCTCCCAGCTGCCAGGAATTACCCACAGAGGCTCTGCACTCTCTCTGCCTAGATTTGAACTGCAACTCCTTCCTTACCTGACCCACTCAAATGCACCAAATAAATATGCAAGACTTAATATACATCTGATTTTGGGAGTCTAGACCTCCCTCTCCATGTTTTTATTTACAGACACCGTCTCTGGCTTGAGAAAGCTGCACCAACAGCCCTGCACAGCCCACATTCAGGATCACATCCCTGCTGTACCCAGCTGCTGGCTGAGGCAATACAGAGTGCAAAAACACCCCTCAACTTTCCATTTTCATCATGCCAGGGCTTTTTCATTTGTGTCAGTGCTTCCAGACACTGCACCTCATGTATTACAGCTGCCAGAGGGATCTCAGGCATGCACCAACACCAGCAGAAGGAAATGGCAGGAACTAGAGCAGCACAAGTAAAGAAGGGCTCTGACTGCAGCCCAGTGTAAGACAGGGCATAAACAGCCCCTACAGAAATATAACACACAATACCCTGCTGTAATATACCTCCAGTATACCTCCAGTATGCAATACACTTTTACTGTAGTTTCATTTAAGTTAAGTACTTAGAGATAATGCCACAGCAGCACTTCAGATTCAGCTCTGCTGACTCAAATATCTGTCAAAAGTAATTCACTAATTCAGGTCCTAAACTAATGGCTCCCTTAAGAAAGACCTCATGAATAACCCAAGCTATCACAAATAATAAACGTGACAACAGATCAAACAGATTTAGGAGCCAAGGGAAAGGCATGAAGCTGTGTCAGGGGAGGGTTAGGTTGGCTATCAGGGAAAGGTTCTTCCCCCAGAAGGTGCTGGGGCACTGACCAGGCCCCGAGGCTGCCAGAGCTCCAGGGGCGTTTGGACACCGCTGTCAGGGATGCACAGGGTGGGATTGTTGGGGTGTCTGTGCAGAGCCAGGGCTTGGACTGGATGGTCCCTGTGGGTCCCTTCCAGCTCAGGATATTCTGTGATTTTATACTGTGAAGAATCTTGAGTTCTCTGGGAGCGTTTTTAGGGCATTGGTGGATCTTCCCTCAGGTGCCTGGGCTTGTGCTCCCACTCCAGCCATGCTGCAGCCCCAGTGTACGCTCACACTGTGGGGACTCGGCCACCACAAACAAGTGTCAGCAAATACATTTCTTGGCATTCTGCAGGGACTTTTACAGCAACAAATTGCAGCCTGCTTGCTCCAAACCACTCACTTAGCTTGGATATTTGCCTAAAATAATTATTATGTTTGGTCCAAGCAGGCCATGAGAACACACTATACTTACAGAATGAATTATTGCTAAGAAGATAATAGTGGAACTAGGCTGGATGTCTTCTGATTACAGCTCTCTTGAGGTATATGGGTTATGAGTAAGTTGTTGGCAAGCAATAGGAAAAATAGAACATAAAATGAAACTAGCATTATAATAGCTCCATAACATGAGGGAGGAGGGTGGAAAAGAAAAACCCTCATGTAACTCCTTAAAGTAAAGAATTTATCCTCAGATGTTAGCAGGGAACTTCAATCCCTAACTTGATGGCAGTGGGAAAGACACTGTTTACAGATTTTTGTCCAGATTCCACATTTTTCAGCATTTCAAAGGTAGGCTTCTTCTAAAACAATAATCTGGTTCCTTAAAACAAACCCCCCTCCTTAAGGTTTTTTCCATTTTCCCAATGGGAAGCCAGATTTCATCAAGGAAAACACCCAGCACCTGGCACTAAAGTAAACATTTGCTGCTGAGTGCTCAGTGTTTGGAAAAAAAATTATAAATCAGGGTGCAAATAATGCCCTAAAAGACGTGGAGTGATGCCAGAGGGATTGTGGGGTAACCTAAGCTACCATGAGTGCTCCAAAGCCAGGTGCCCAAGTATGGACCCAGACCCTGGGCTTAGCATTTCATTTCTGCAGAACTGACATACACAGATTTTTGGTGTTTAAGTGTAACTGTTACTATGCAAGACTCTGTTTCAGAAGTTTTTATTAAAAAAAGAATTATCACTTACATATGAGCAAGAGATATCTTAAAATCTCAGGTATTTCTATCTACTAAATTTTCTTTTTTAAGGTGCCATTTTTTGCCAAGAGAACTTATAATCTGCACTACCCTCAGAGTTGCCATACCCAAAGCCAAACCAACCCCATCAGGAATATATTCTTTTACCTCTTTTTCATTGCCAGTTATCATTTCCCACGTGCCATAGTGGCCTTTCTCCTGCCGGAAGAACTGAATGGCCTCTAAGAATGCCTCCCCTTCATACGTGGTCTGTTTGAGAAAGTCTGGAGAAAACAAAAAGTGACATAAAGAATTTACCCAGAAATAACCTTTAAAAAATAACCACCCTTTTCCGATCCATTTCCCACTCCACACGCACCTAGCAGTAGTATTTTTAAATAATTTACTAAACCGGAATGCCTGGAGGCCTTGGGCTTTCACTAAGATTTAGAAGTGCATTAACATAGGAAAGCTCATCCCTTGCCTTTACACCTGTGAGCATTGTAAGGTGGCACATGGGAAGACTCTGACAGCGTGTGCCAGGGCCTACAGTTGGGAATTCTTCCTCTTTAGTTTATGATAACAACAGGCAGCTCATTGTGGAAAGCTGTGTGCCTTGATAAATTGCTAAATCCTGAGTTAACACTCCCCAATAACCTTCTAGCTCCTTTGGTTTGTTAAGAAACTGATGATCAAGATGGTTTTTCATGGAAATACAACAAAACAGACCTCAACAAAGACAGCACCATGCTCTACCAGTTAAGAACAAAACCTCTGACAAGATCATGCTGATTTCCCTAAATATTTCAGGAATGTTCAACCAGAGCTCTGGAGTATCTGGTTATTGTGCAAGGCCACTGCTACCAGATGGGGGCTCTTCCTGAGAACAGTGTGGTGGCCTGGGGAGGCCTCAAAACGTGGAGCAGTGCTGCTGCTTGGCAAACCTGAGTGAAAAAACCACCCACAAACACTTCAGGGATTGAAGTGGTGTGTCTTCGCTATCAGAGTGTCAGGATTATTATCTTGTGGGAAAACAAAGCCACAAAGGCTTATTGTCCCCTCTCCAAGATTATCTACTGCAGCCTTGAGCACCTGAAGTCCTGTTGTGCACTCTGAGAACAAAGGAGGGAAGAAAAAGAATGCTGATTCTCTCAAAGGGAATTATGCTGCTTTAGAAGGTACTGATACATACAAACAATCGTGATGAGAGGAGTCAGGAGTAAGTCCTCAAGCCTTGCTTGTCAAGCAACACTTCTTTGGGCTTGTTCATGAAACTGTTCAAGAGAGAAGCTTTACAGGAGCCTTATGTAAATGCCAAGGGCAATGCAGGGATTAGAGAAATTATGGGAAACATGGAGGATTAACACCACAGTAATGCCTGAAATATCTCCTCCATGCACTTTAACAAAAATAAAAGCTACAGAAACCTACAATTAACTTCATCAGGGCTTCACCCCTGAAGCTTGAACACAACTGCTTGAAAACTGCATGGTTTCAGATCTGCTCTGAGCCCAAATGTCAGAATTTGCCCTTTCAGAGTTTCGCCTGGCCGCAATGACTGCAGAAAGGTTTGTTAAACACACTGAGGGGCACTAAAGACTCAGTGCCACTCTCCTGATACTGTTCTTCATCTGCAGATATTTGGAGATCCAAAGGCATCACACAAATTCTCCAAGCTCATACTATGATCAAACAAAAAAAAAATCAGCCAGGTAAAATCCCAACCCTACCTTCACTGCTACCTCCAGGATTTATAGCATTTGTCATAGCAAGTCACAAACCAGGGTGCTAAAATATCAGTATTAGTTGTAAGTCAGGCTGTTCAGTGCTGAGAGAACATCCTCTAACCACAGCTTTAATGAAAGAATGGAGTGTTCCACCTGAGAAACTGAGGTAGAGCATTGCATTCAAAAACTTCTGTCCTCCCAAAATAAAACCCAAAATATTTTGATGAGCAGAGGTCCTGGTTTGGCTGCGGGGAGGGAAAACTGCAGCTCTCACAGCCCTCCAATCCATGACTCACATGTTTTCCTCCCTCACAGCTGTGCTCCCTCCTAACCCAAAGGGACAACAGACCATCCAAAGGGCTGGATCTTGGACCTGCTGAGATGGTGATGCACCAGTGCTGACAAGAGTCTGCCCTCTAAGATCATCAAGTTTTAAATCCATGCTCAAGGGAATATTCTCTCTCTGTTCTGATTGTCCCCAAGCCCGTACTGCAGTGGGAAGAAGGTGCTAAAAATCCAAGAGTGATTCATTTGAATAGCTCATGGGAAAAACATCAAGCTGTAAGTGCCATAAAATCCCAATCACACATTCTTTCCTATGCCAGTAAACACAGGATACAAACAAAATCATGGCAGTCTTGCTACAAAAACAGCTCCAAGCAGAAAGGAAGCTTTATCCTTCAAGGCTGCTGCAACTGCTCAATTTAGGCAGTTTCATTCTCACTTTCCATAGCAGGAAAAGATTGCCTCAGTGATAAGGCTTTGAACAAGTAGATCCATCCAGTGTCGGGCTGTGCAGAAGCTGCTGGCGAAGCACACGAGACAGAACCGCATTCATGGGCAGGGCTCAAGAAAAGGGAATTGTACCCAGCTGAAAGGAGCTGCCGTGCACATCCTGCACGACTTCAGCAGGGCAGAGCCAGGCTTCTGCCGACCCCATCCAGCAGTCCAGGGAAAGGCTGGAGGAGGGCGGTGGCTTGGCAGCCACAGCAAGGCCAGGGAAACAAGGGCTCGGCTGTTGGGGAGCCCCGCTCGCGTGCGAGGGAGCGGCTGGGCCGTGGCAGCAGAGCTGCAGCTGCAAACGGGGCAGGTGGCAAAGCCCAGCAGTGCCAGGGACGAGTGGGCATCAGGGGAAAGCATGACAGGCACTGCCCTCTGCTGAAGCCCTCATAGGGGCTTCCCCTCAGCCATCCTGGGCCCTGTCCTGAGTGATCCATGTGTCCTGCTGGTTGAGGGAAGCAGCTTAGGGCAGCTTGGTGCAGTGCTGGCTGCAGTCTCCCTTACCCAAATCCCACACAAAGCCAGGAAGGTTACTGAGTGTCCTCCAGCAAAAGGCCAGTGAGGCTTTAAAGGTATCCAGACTGGTACTGAGTGCTTAATCCAGGATGCCTTGCACTTGGAAAATCACCCAAGCACTTTCTCCAGCTGCTAATGAACATAACATACCTTATGTGTGGAGATTAAAACAAAGTTCTGTTTGTTCTGTTTAATTTTTAAAAAAAGAAAACCTACCTAGACACTCTACATATCCAAGCACAGAGCCCAATTTCAGTAACAGATACTGTTAACCTCAGATTCCTTTTATAAATGCAAGAGTAACTGCTATAAAGTTCCCTTTGATTTTGGGAGATGGAAGGACAACTGGAAACACCATGACTTTATAAATCTTCCCAAACTTGCACATGTCCCAGTGGCATGGCTCAGTTTGTTCAGGACTGCAGAAAGCTTTGTGTAGGAAGGAACTTCCCTGCAGTGAATAATTTCTCTTTTAAAAAACAGAATTATGTCAAACCTTAACTCATCAAAATGATACCCAGAGGACCAGCCTACTGGACACCCACTGAGAGCACCTGCACCTTGTGCAGAATAGTTAAGAGGGTCCTGTTCCCAGTCTCAGCTGTCTCCCATGCTTGGGCTGCCCTGGGACTGGCAGTCTCCTAACAGGGTGCCCTGGGCTATGAGCTGCTCCTTCTGTCCCTTGGCAGGTGAATGTTTGGGGAGTGATGAGCAAATCTTCATGGCAGGACAGCTGCACCCTTGGAGATGGACATGGCTAAAGCCCCTCAGGACAGACTGTCCAGACAACATTTGTGACTCACCAACACTTCCCATGTGTCCAACAACAGCGGCAGGAATTAACTGCCCTGCTGGATTTGGTCTCATCCACAGCCACAGATCAACTGGTCTTACACAGTCAGAACACTGAAGAGCTCTATGCAAGAACTTCTACACATGGGCTTTGTTACCAGAGAGGCTCAGTGCTGCAGCTGCCTCTGGCTCAAACTGGATTTCCAGCAAATCCAGATAATATGAAATCTGCATTTGAACATTCCAGTTCAAACTGTGCATCTGTCTGTACTGCATACTGCTGCCTTGGGGCTGCTGGTGAGGTTTAATCACTCAGATGATGATTTTTCTTAATTACAAGTAAAGGAAGATGCCTTTATAACATTGACATAGCTGTTAAAAAGTGATTAGTTCAACCTCCCATTTAAACTGTGTGTCACTCTGAACAATAACTGTCACTAATGGCACTTGGGGACATGGTTTAGTGGTGAACACAGCTGGGTTAATGGTTGGACTCAGCTGCAATCCAGTAACAGTGAAGGGGTCTATTGACTGTGGACGAAGTGCTTTACCAAAGTGAGCTCCATCACAGAGAATAAACTCTGCCTTTTGGCTGACATTTCACACGAGGCTGAGGCCCAAAGACGTAGCTGAACAAGTGTTAAACCAGAATCCAGAAGTCTGAGCTCACAGAGCACAGGTTTTAATTAAAGAAGTGCTGACTCTGACATAACGGCCTTCATCTGACCACCAAAACTCGGGAGCAATCCACCCTGGCTCCATCTGCTTCCTGCAGCATCCCAGCCAGATTCTGCACGCAGGGAATGTAATTTCTATGATCCTGGAATTCTTCCTGCAGGTAACTAATTGATATTAAAGCAATGTGGCACCCAGTGATGGCTGTTTTTGTAGGAGATGATCATAGCAGGGCCCACAGGTCTTGCGAGGCTTGGGCCCACCAGCCTCAGGAACTGCAGCTCTCTGGAATGTCTCTTCCCAACACAAGACATTCACAACCGATACAAAAAACTCACGACTTTTTAGCTCCCTTCTACAAGACAGCAGGGCCCACGAATATCCCCTGAAATCATCCAAAGCCAGGCTTTGGACAAAGAGTGGAGAAGGCAGGAGAACAATCACTGGAAGGAGATGACCTTCATCACTGGATGAAGACGACCAAGGAGTCCAGTTTGGTGGCCTTTCACTGAGGAGGAGAATGTCACTTACTATTAATTTTTGGAATATGATAAATGAGTAAAAACTACATTTGATTTTAGGTGATCTCACAATATTATTTCCTTGCTTCCTCATCTATTTGATGGAGAGCTGGCTCTGGTGAAGGCAGTGCCAAAGCATCTCTCGTAACTCCTTCTTGCTGGTCACTTTATAGAGCCTTTTCCTGGGACACAAAAAATCTCAGTACAGGTATTGGTGCAGGGCCTTCCTTCTCGTGGTGTTACAAATAGATAGTAGGAGGCAGATAGAGAAATATTTCGAATTTGAAGTGCAGTTTCAAAAGCTGGTGCTTCCACCCCTTCTTATTTCCACTAGACACTGCTGCCCTCAAGAGAATAGATTTCATGCTAAGAAATGCAAATTACATTTTCCCAGTTCTCTCAGCCTTCCAAGTCATTCCCTTCTCACCTTGGCATCTGTCTCTTTTGAATATATTTAGACTCTTGCTTTTCCCCTGCTTTTCACTATACACACTCTGTAATTTAAAAAATAATCATTTTCTAACTGATTTTTTTTTAAATTTAGTTCTTTTAAGACAAAAGCTGGTAAAAAAAAGAAAATACATATCCCCAAACCAACTAAAGAGACAGCATAATGCCAACTCTTGTACTGGTACTTCAAAGATAGTGCTCCCACTCCACCAGCCCCCAAGGATTTGGGGTGGAGGCAGCTGGAGACCATCAGGGAGCAAGAGACATTCCTGCAGGGAAGGAATCACTCTGCCAACCTTCCAGCACCACAATTAGGGGATGCCCTTGAAATAAAAATAAATGAGCGTGATAAAAAATGATTTCCCTTTCTAAGAGCTCACGTGAGCTTCAGCACATTTTAAGAGCTGCTGCTTTTTAGATACCACAGACAGCTGGTAAAAAGGCCATGGCCATCAACTCCAACAAATTAAACTGTGGAAATTTCTCTCTCCAAAAATAAGCAGTGGTCCCTACCCACCGGGGACGGCAGGTAAGAAAAGGAATGTGCTTTGAACGTGGGGAGATGAGGAAAGCTCAGGAACTGCACCTCAGGAAAAGGGAGGTTACCTGGGGCTTGGGACACAGCTCAAGCACGGCTGAAAATGGCCCTCTAAATAAAAGGACACACATTTTACCCTCACAAAATGCTGTCCTGTGTTGTTAGCATCCAAACTGAGAACAAGGTGAAATATATATTGTGCCCTGGGCCTGAGAGGCATCAGCCTCCCAGCTCTGGGGATTTCCTGCGAGCAGTGTGCTGTCACATTATCCACAGAGCATGTGGTATGAAGCTGCTAACCACCAACAGAAGCTAGATGAGGTCACTTCCAAACATGATACAGCCCTGCAAGAATATGCTGTATTTATAGCAAATAGAGCTTTGCAGCACAAGTTCCCTCCGCAGCCACCAAACCAACACTGAGCAGGGTTAACTGTTTGGTTATCAGCACACAGCACCCAGATTAAAGCTGTTCAAAGCAGCACCAGACAGGGCACAAGGAACCTGCAGCTTTGGGTTTCACAGTCTAAAAAATTAATGAACACTGCATAAACACACACAAAGAATCACAGTATCACTTACTTCTAACTTTTTCCAAGTGCTTTCCAAACCAGCTACAATATTCCTGGAGCAGGTGGGAATTTGTAAAAGAAAAGGCTCTGGGGTGACTTTATTGTGGCCTTTCAGTACCTACAGGGGCTCCAAGGGAACTGGAGAGGGACTCTGGACAAGGGCTGGAGTGATAGGACAAGGGAATGGCTTCCCACTGCCAGAGGGCAGGGTTAGATGGGATATTGGGAAGGAATTGCTCTCTGTGAGGGTGGGGAGGCCCTGGCACAGGGTGCCCAGAGAAGCTGTGGCTGCCCCTGGATCCCTGGCAGTGTCCCAGGCCAGGATGGACGGGGCTTGGAGCAACCTGGGCTAGTGGAAGATGTCCCTGCCCATGGTAGGAGGTTCCTTCCCACCCAAACCATTCCATGATTCTGTAATTTCTCTGCTGCAGAACTTTGAAGCTGGAGCCTGAACACCACTTTGCTCTGCACAAAGGAGTCTTCACAGCTGCTAAAACAGGCTGGGTGGTGGGCTCAGGGCAGTGGCTCCCCTGCACCACCCCATGCTTCGTAGTATGTAAGAAGATAATCAGCCCGAGGTGAGAGGGGTAGGAAGAATGTAATGGTAATTACGATTTTAGCACATTCGTTATCTTGGTGTTTCAAAATGAATGTCACTCCTACAGACTCAAAATCCTCACCACAGTGTAGGAAACCAGGTTGGCTGGAAAGGCAAAAGCCACGCTGACTGAATGAACTCATGCTGTAGAGCAAAAGCATCTTAGAAAGAGGAGAAATAGTCTTATTTCAAGCAAAATATTCTAAATTACACAAAATTTTCTATATCATGTCCTGAAGGCTTTAGTGAGTTTTTTTAAACATCCCACAAGCCTCATCAAAGGTATTTCTAGTGAAATGGCTTTGTCTGTCATGACACCATTATTATTCCTATGGATGGTTACATATCACTTTGAAAAGTCCATTTGGACCTCATGTGTCTGGTGAAAGACCAGCCACGGTCTCAGCCACTCATGCACATCACAGGAGGTCTGATCTTATTAACCAAAAAAGGAATTTAATTAACCCAAGTGTAGCAGCTGCTTGAGAGGAGCCAAGACACAAGTCTTGGTAGATGAAGGGCTAAATATTGTCTCCATTTGTACTTTTTCCCACCCCAAATTACCACACAAACCTTCCGAAAGGCCTCACTTTCATCCCAGTGCACAAGGACATTTTTCTTTAATGTCATAAAAAGCAATTTCCTCCTCAGTTCTTCTTTAATTGCTCCTTCCACAACCATTGGAAACAGGCAACAAGAAAATCCTTCCCTTCATCTCCCTCTCCGGGGAAGAAAGGCCACCCTGTTTGTGGCACGAAGACTCAGAAACCCTTCCAAAGTGGTATCTGGACTCCTGACAGCTGCTCTGCTCTGTATAGAGAGATGTATAGACACATTCATCCCTCAGCTCAAGGATTTCATGCCAGCTTCTCAACCTTTATCAGTGCTCCTGGAATTATTCTGAATTCTAGTCCAAGAGCTGGTAAGTCCTATACAAGTACTATAGACACGTAACATAGGGATGTTAGAAACAACTATGAGGAAAACAACTGTCAGATAAATTCAGAGCTGAAAAAGGAGATGCAGACACTGATAATAGCAACCCTAAAAGTCAGAGATGGAGAAAAAAAAATCTGCCCTGCATGAGCTTAAAACTACATTTTGTCTTTCTCTCTTGCCTAATGTATTTCTTTATTATACTTCTTTAATATATTTATTGCTCAAAATAATCTTTGTTGTTGTTTCTGTTGAAATTGGAGATGACAGGATATGGTTTTGAAAGTCCCTCAGCTTCCTCTGTCAGGAGGGTGATTGTCAAGATGTGGATGTGAAATCAAACAAGACAAAAGAAAATAAAATTCTGAAGTGAAACTGTGTCTCCCAGAATGAGCTAGTTGTCATTTCCTTCCCATCATGCAGACTTCCCTCTATCCCAGCACCAAGTGGTTGGGGTTCTCCACTTCCAACAGCAAATACTGAGTGAAATTCATATAGGAAGCAAGAAGACCTCCTAAAAAATCAAATAATTCAAGAAGTACTCAGAAGATACTTCAGTTTCATTTTCAGGGCATGCAGACATAAAGGATTAAAACCTGGGGAATAGGAAATATTAGAGCCCTGCGAGTATTTTGAGCCTTTCCCTCACTGTTGCCATTCTGGGACTGACAGAAACATCCCCACTGGGGGCTAGGTGGCCACTTCAGCAGCAGATTTCCCCCAAATCTGAGGTGTGCACTTCTCAGCATTTCACTAAGGAAGTGGGGAGCGAGATGGAACCAGGTAAATCCAGGTTGTGGATCAAAGTGGATCATGGAGATAAGGCAAACCAACGAATCCCATGCTGCCATCCCCATCTAACCTGGCAGGAGCAGCTTAGGAAATCAGAGGAAAATGCTAAACCACTTCCGCCACACTCCACCTAAACTCAAGCACAGCTTCTTTAAAAAGCTGAGGAGTTTTAAAAATCCTACACTGCTGGAGGTCTGACCTGCAGAGACACTTGGGAAGAAGAGGCTCCCTGGAAGCAGCAGAGAACAGTCAGCAGCCCCCTCCGCGGACCCCCTGCACCTGCCAGGCTGTTGGGGTTCCTCTGCTGCTCCCTGAGTACTTGTCTTCTCACTAATTAGCCCTAATCACACCACCTCACAAATTAAAAGCCAAAAAGCATTTAATCTTCATGTTCCATTGCTGATGAAGGAGATCATTGTCTCCTCAAACCACCAAACCCTCATCAATGAGTATAAAAGGCAAAGACAAGAGGAATGTCAAGGGGGGGCGGCACAACAACCCACACTCCAAACATCTGAATACCATTTCCCAGTGGTGCTCACTACATCCCAACGCTTTTGCTCTGCCCAGAAATCCCAGAAACACAGGCTGGGCTGGGAATTTATACCACAGGGACTCTGGGGACAGGAAGCAGCTGAATGCCAGGGCGGCTCCCAGCGCTGATTCACTCCAGCTTTCCGTGTTTAACTGCTTCCTGGGAGAAAGAAAATACACTGTACCCACGAACTCCTCCAAGTCCTTGGCGAAAGCCCAGTGCAATACATTCCTTTCCAGGAGTGGCAGATCACAGCAGGGACAGAAAGGCTACTTCTGATCAGACATGACATTTGTCTTTGTCCTGCCCTTGCCAAATCTGCCCTGGCAAACGTGAACACGGCACTTTGGGAAGAGGTGAAGGGAGTATTGCTTTGGTCCGTGCTCCTCATCCCACTAAATTATATTTCACAATCAAACATGAAGGATTTTTCACAGTTCTTTTCTCTTTTCAACTATTTTGTAATAAAAGAGCACAGTCAAATTTTCTACCACAATCCTTACTACCCATTGTTTTGCTGCACATAGCTGTAACTTTGTCAGATTGCTCATACACCTGTTTTTGTCAGCAGAAGTGTTTGTAAAAAAGACTTTAAAAAGTATTAATAAACGAATATTTTTCAGTGATGTGAGAATGAATAGGAATCAATATGAAGCCCTTGGAAAAAAAATTCTCTCCAAGGGCAGAGTTCAGCTTACTGAGGTGCTTGTCAGTGATCAATTTTCCATTTGCAGCACCTAGGTCTCCAGGGGATGGCATAACTCCAAGAAATCCACATGAAAGGGGTTCCTGCTTCCCTGATAGCAGTTAAAACTCTTTTCCTGCTTTCTACTGGCAACAGTAAATCCTAATCCAGAGTGTCTTTATCTGCTTCTCACCCTGTTGGGCAGAAGTAAGGATGAGCCTTGAGGCATTGTCCGTCAGACAGAAACTGGACAACAGGAAAAGCTGAGAGGGATAAATCCTGGAACAGATGCATAAATGAGCAAGAGCTGAGCCATATGAAATATAATGAAGTGCAGACTCATAGGCTTTGGAGATGGAAAAGACCTCTTAGGTCATCTAAACCCAGCTTCTGCCAGTTCAGGATTGGCCCCTAGAGTGATGTGCTGAACTTTAAGGAAAAACCAGGCTGCCAAAAACTTTGTCAAACCCATTACACTTGTTCCAGGAGAGAAATGAAAATCCCCAAACATCATGAACAGGCTTCAAGTCTTGGAATGCCAGGAAAACTTGATTGTGTCCCCATCTCCCTACCAAATCTCGGTGAGGAGCCAAGTCCAGAGTGTCAGGGCAGTGTACACCACCTGGATAGCATTGGGAATGGGGACTGTACACCACCTGGATAGCACTGAGACCAGGAATGGGGACTGTACACCACCTGGACAGCATTAGGAATGCAATTAGGGACTGTACACCACCTGGACAGCACTGGGACCAGGAATGGGGACTGTACACCACCTGGACAGCATTAGGAATGCAATTAGGGACTGTACACCATCTGGACAGCATTGGGACCAGGAATGGGGTGTGTACACCACCAGGATACCATCAGGATCAGGAATCCCACATGTGCTTTGAAGAAAGCCCCTGAAAGCAACCACGGCTGAGCACCACACAAGTAACTGCACATCTTAGGAAACTGCCTAGAAATGCAGTCATGTGTGTTTTCCTCATGGGAATGGAGTCCTAAAGGAAACCAGGAATGCCTTTGGCAGTTGAGACAAGGGAAAAGAGATGGCAGTCGAGAATGATCCAGGGAGGACAGCAGGAGAAAGCTGTCTGAGGGCAATGGGATGAAACTGATGACCAGGAGACTAAAGTGACAGCTAAAACAACATTCACTGGGAGCCACTTCTGTAAATAAAAGGGACTGTTCACACCCTGCACTCACAATTCATTTATCCACAAGCCTGGGCTTCAAACCCAAGCAGCTGAGATTGCTGGAGAAGTTGCTGAGTGTTCCCATCTCTGACCAAGGACAGCAGGAGCAGATGGGGCTCCAAAGTGACATTAAAGGCATGGAAGACCCTGAAGACCAGTGAGGAAGTGAGGGCATCTTGGTGGAAAAAAGTAATCTGAAAATCAGGAAACCATTTCTTTTTCTGAAGGATCCAACTCATAAATGATCTTCCAATTTCATGGGAGCAAAGTTGTTTTTATAACCCTAGCAAGTTACAAATTGGGTTTTTTTTTTTAATTTTCTAGTCTAACCTACCCAGAAAGTGACATTTATAAATTATCTTTGTGCAGACGATGAATACTGTGTCCTACACACCATTTATGGACCAGTTACAAGGCTTAGCCATGGCTGGGGCTTGAGCTGCCTTTGAAACACCTGCAGAAAGGCCAAATGTTTGATCAGGAGTGATGTGTGTGTAACAACACAGGGATNACAGCCCCATCCCGCACTCACCGTGGTTGGGATGTCCCACACAGCCCCATCCCGCACTCACCGTGGCTGCAATGTCCCACACAGCCCCCATCCCGCACTCACCGTGGCTGCAATGTCCCACACAGCCCCATCCCGCACTCACCGTGGTTGGAATGCCGCACGCAGTCCCCCAGCACGGCACTGAAGCGTCTCTGTGCTGCTGGCTCTGGGAAGCAGTAGTAGCTGTGCCGGGAGAAGGGCTGCCACAGGTACACCGGGAACTCCTTCGGGAGCGGCACGAAGGCTGCAGCTGCCTCCTTCTCACTCGAGCCTGTACAAAAACACCTCTGTTTGAGAGCTGCAGATTTCCTGGGTGCCAGACTTTTGCCAGCAGGGAAATCTCCTTCCCAGTCCAGGAGGCTGGGCACAGAGGGCAGGGGGACACGGCTGGGATGGGCACACTCAGCTGGCACCGACCACCTCTCTGTGTTACACCACAGCAACTTGATGGCCTCTTGCTTTGGATTCAAGGTGGCAAAAAACGACAGAGTTTTGCCAAAATTTCAAAGGAAGTATTTCACTGGATTGCAGCTGCTAGGGAAGTGGTTTTCATGGCAAATAAGTAAATTAGTAGGGAACTCTGGTGTGTTCCAGATAGAGGTTATTTAGAAGCATATGGACTTTCTTATAGAAACAATCTGCATTAAATAAGCCATGCGGAACACCAGTGCTTTTCCAGGACTTTCACACACAACTGCCCTTAAAAACTGTCACTTCAAGCTCTTGCAGGTGATGTAAAGAAAGCACCAAGTGCCTCCATCTCCCACCTGCCCCACGTCCCTGCACACAGGGGATACTGGACAGCACATTTAGGGATGACCAAACCCAGTGTGGAGTCACTGACATGCATTGAGAGCCCAGACACAAGAAGCTCACCTCGGAGGGTCTTCAACATCACACAGACAGGGAGTAGGGCCATAAAGATGAAGTGATGCTCTTTTTGAAGGGAGAGCCATGGAAAGCCCATGAGCACCCTTGGGGTGCTCCACATCACTCAACCCCAACTGCTGCGAGCTGTGATGACACACACAGGATGCCTCCAAGCCCCTCTGACCACCCTGTGCCTTGGGAAAGGGTGTGAGGGGGCACCTAACTTTTAAATCCTAAGGATTTAAAGGACTCAAAAAATAAATCTTTGTCTTCAAGTTGCCCTTATCCCTTTTGCTGTGTGGCATCCCATTCTCCAAATCTGACTCTGCAGTGTGAGAACTGCTCCCGTAAGGCCTGAATTTTCTCCATCTTGCTGGAGCGGGGGGCAGGCAGGACCACAGCAGTTCCTGGCCTAGAAACAACAAACTCAGAAGCAGCCACCTTCCTGCCCTCTCTGTGGGACTTATTATCAGCTGTGAGTCAACACAGACAGCTGGCATCTAAAAATGGAAACAAATAAACCAGGAATATTAACAAAGGCCGGGAACAATGGTGCTGTGGTTCCTGCCCTGCTTCTGCACAGCTTCCAGCAGCTTTGTGCCGGTATGCTGGGAAGAAAGAGAGCCAGAGATTCTCTGAACGTTGGCTTACAGCATCTGCTGTGTTCATCCACTCTGGAGCTGTGCTTGGACTTGGGAAATGGGCTGTGGGCATCTTCAGCTGCCCCATTTTAAAGTGGAGCCTGAAAGCTTTCCCAGAGCAGAGTAAGGAACAGAGCCTGGGCTTTGGCCATTTAGCTTTGAGCAGGACTTACCAACAGGGTCTGGAAAATGTTTATCAGACAGCAAATTGTAATCTTCTTCTGAAGTCAGGACTTTGCCTCCTGCAGGAAGAATGTGATGTTTAGGGCTGGCTCCCTTCTGGTAGGCCTGGAAAATCAACAGAGAGGAAGTATTGTCAAATAGAGATTTAAGGAGAGAGAAAACATAAAATACACAATTCACTGACAAAGCCAGGAGCTGACTCCATGATCCTTGTGGGTCCCTTCCAACTCAGGATAATCTGTGATTCTAATGCATGGCGATATTGCCCAAAGGGNTCTGGACAGCATTGGGACCAGGAATGGGGTGTGTACACCACCAGGATACCATCAGGATCAGGAATCCCACATGTGCTTTGAAGAAAGCCCCTGAAAGCAACCACGGCTGAGCACCACACAAGTAACTGCACATCTTAGGAAACTGCCTAGAAATGCAGTCATGTGTGTTTTCCTCATGGGAATGGAGTCCTAAAGGAAACCAGGAATGCCTTTGGCAGTTGAGACAAGGGAAAAGAGATGGCAGTCGAGAATGATCCAGGGAGGACAGCAGGAGAAAGCTGTCTGAGGGCAATGGGATGAAACTGATGACCAGGAGACTAAAGTGACAGCTAAAACAACATTCACTGGGAGCCACTTCTGTAAATAAAAGGGACTGTTCACACCCTGCACTCACAATTCATTTATCCACAAGCCTGGGCTTCAAACCCAAGCAGCTGAGATTGCTGGAGAAGTTGCTGAGTGTTCCCATCTCTGACCAAGGACAGCAGGAGCAGATGGGGCTCCAAAGTGACATTAAAGGCATGGAAGACCCTGAAGACCAGTGAGGAAGTGAGGGCATCTTGGTGGAAAAAAGTAATCTGAAAATCAGGAAACCATTTCTTTTTCTGAAGGATCCAACTCATAAATGATCTTCCAATTTCATGGGAGCAAAGTTGTTTTTATAACCCTAGCAAGTTACAAATTGGGTTTTTTTTTTTAATTTTCTAGTCTAACCTACCCAGAAAGTGACATTTATAAATTATCTTTGTGCAGACGATGAATACTGTGTCCTACACACCATTTATGGACCAGTTACAAGGCTTAGCCATGGCTGGGGCTTGAGCTGCCTTTGAAACACCTGCAGAAAGGCCAAATGTTTGATCAGGAGTGATGTGTGTGTAACAACACAGGGATGTACTGGGGGACTACGCTCCCTCCATATTGTACACGCCTGGTCTCCTGCATGGCACAAGGTGGGATTCTTGGGATTGTCTGTGCAGGACCATGAGTTGGACTCCATGATCCTTGTGGGTCCCTTCCAATTCAGGATATTCCATGATTCCTGACTCTATAGCTGTGATGCATTTGCCAGCTTGCAAATGCAGGTGAGGGTTTGCTGTGCCTTAGTAATAAACACTTCTTAGGGATTTTGTATCATGACACAACTTCCAAAGCAATTCCCATGTTTTCTACCCAAGCTCAGCCCCACTGCACCCCAAACCCCAACTAAATGAGCTCCCAGCACAGCAAGCAGCAGGGCTGTGTTGATTCATTCCTTGGGGAGCTGAAGCCAAGCACCTTTCGTGAGTGACTTGTGCCCTTCTTGCACTCACCTTGGTTAGAATGTCCCACACAGCCCCATCCCGCACTCACCGTGGCTGCAATGTCCCACACAGCCCCATCCCGCACTCACCGTGGTTGGGATGTCCCACACAGCCCCCTCCCGCACTCACCGTGGTTGGGATGTCCCACACAGCCCCATCCCGCACTCACCGTGGTTGGGATGTCCCACACAGCCCCATCCCGCACTCACCGTGGTTGGGATGTCCCACACAGCCCCATCCCGCACTCACCGTGGTTGGGATGTCCCACACAGCCCCATCCCGCACTCACCGTGGTTGGGATGTCCCACACAGCCCCATCCCGCACTCACCGTGGTTGGGATGTCCCACACAGCCCCATCCCGCACTCACCGTGGTTGGGATGTCCCACACAGCCCCATCCCGCACTCACCGTGGTTGGGATGTCCCACACAGCCCCATCCCGCACTCACCGTGGTTGGGATGTCCCACACAGCCCCATCCCGCACTCACCGTGGTTGGGATGTCCCACACAGCCCCATCCCGCACTCACCGTGGTTGGGATGTCCCACACAGCCCCATCCCGCACTCACCGTGGTTGGGATGTCCCACACAGCCCCATCCCGCACTCACCGTGGTTGGGATGTCCCACACAGCCCCATCCCGCACTCACCGTGGTTGGAATGTCCCACACAGCCCCATCCCGCACTCACCGTGGTTGGAATGTCCCACACAGCCCCATCCCGCACTCACCGTGGTTGGAATGTCCCACACAGCCCCATCCCGCACTCACCGTGGTTGGAATGTCCCACACAGCCCCATCCCGCACTCACCGTGGTTGGAATGCCGCACGCAGTCCCCCAGCACGGCACTGAAGCGTCTCTGTGCTGCTGGCTCTGGGAAGCAGTAGTAGCTGTGCCGGGAGAAGGGCTGCCACAGGTACACCGGGAACTCCTTCGGGAGCGGCACGAAGGCTGCAGCTGCCTCCTTCTCACTCGAGCCTGTACAAAAACACCTCTGTTTGAGAGCTGCAGATTTCCTGGGTGCCAGACTTTTGCCAGCAGGGAAATCTCCTTCCCAGTCCAGGAGGCTGGGCACAGAGGGCAGGGGGACACGGCTGGGATGGGCACACTCAGCTGGCACCGACCACCTCTCTGTGTTACNCTGGAGCTGTGCTTGGACTTGGGAAATGGGCTGTGGGCATCTTCAGCTGCCCCATTTTAAAGTGGAGCCTGAAAGCTTTCCCAGAGCAGAGTAAGGAACAGAGCCTGGGCTTTGGCCATTTAGCTTTGAGCAGGACTTACCAACAGGGTCTGGAAAATGTTTATCAGACAGCAAATTGTAATCTTCTTCTGAAGTCAGGACTTTGCCTCCTGCAGGAAGAATGTGATGTTTAGGGCTGGCTCCCTTCTGGTAGGCCTGGAAAATCAACAGAGAGGAAGTATTGTCAAATAGAGATTTAAGGAGAGAGAAAACATAAAATACACAATTCACTGACAAAGCCAGGAGCTGACTCCATGATCCTTGTGGGTCCCTTCCAACTCAGGATAATCTGTGATTCTAATGCATGGCGATATTGCCCAAAGGGGGTATCTTTTTGTCAGGCTGAATTTTGGACATGTTCCCTAGGCATGTCAAATCTAAAACATGGTTATATGTGAAAAACATGTTTGAAAATATCCTCTCGGGATTGAAAGGAAAAAGGATGGGATTTTCTCCTGAGCCCAATTTGTTGGGATTTGTCAGCCAGGACTAGCTTGACTATGGCAGCTTCCAGACAAAAACCTCCACTGTAGTCAGCCTGGAGCCACCCAAACCCTGCTACTTCAGATCCAGCTGCAGAAGCACAGGCATGTATTGCAGGGATGTATAGATGAGAAGCGTTCTGGGACAGGCACAGGAAGGTTCAAGTGCTGTTACAAGGATTTGTTAGTTCTTGCCAACCTATCTGGCCAAGGCAGGGCACTTGCCTGTACCCTCAGCCATCCCTGTGGGGCTTCCACTGGAGCCACCCTGACAAGGACAAGGTTTCACCTCGTACTGCTGAAGGCAAGGCAGCAGCAGCAAATCCACTTGGTGTTGGTTTATCTGGGAGTATTCAAGCAGATCCAAGGAAGCAGCACTCACCTCTTTGGTCTCAAAGCAATCCACAGTGTAGTCATTTTTGATCACAACGTATCTGTCCTTCCACTTCTTCAGGTCCTCAGCGAAGTGCAGCAGCTCTGCTTCGTACAGAACTGTCCCGGCTTCCCCCGGGGGCTACAGGGACAATGGTGACATTTGAGACTCCTCTGCACCACTGACCATCTTGAAGCTTTTATTTCTACATTTCCATAATGCTGCTCCGAGGGCTTTTGAGCCTTCAAATGCAATTTGGAGTCATAAACGTCTCTGAAAGTTCTATGGACACAAGTAAATTCTTGTAGCTGCGGTAAGGAGGCAGCAGAAGAGCTCTGCCTTCCAAAACACTGCCAGATTTCTGAGAGAGATTTATTAACCTTTCAGCTGGCATGCTGAATGCAAGATCAGAGAATCCTACAATGGTTTGGGTTGGAAGGGACCTTAAAGATCTAGTTCCAACCCCTGCAAGATGACTTGGAGTTCACCATCTCCCATTTACCACTACATAATATAAATATTTCATTGATATGAAAAGCAGGGTTTTATTATAAAAGAGTAAATTGTTCCCTATTTCTTTGCAGTGCCTTTGCATCTGTTCTGTAGTAACTGATATGCATCTTTCTATTGTCCCACAGCTTTTCTGTTATCCCACCTCTTACATCCCACCTCGCTGCTTTACCTACTCATTTCAAGAGCATTGGAAATCCATGATTTCCAGTATGTTCAGAACATTTAAATTTGTATCTTCTTAATGTTGAAGGCTGGTTCTCTGCATTTTCCTCTAATAAAGAGACTTCTGTCTCTCTTTTCGTTTCCCCTCTAATGAAAACCAGCTTTCCATAGTTCACTCCACAGAGGGAATTATTGCCATCTTCTTTAAGGAATCCTGAGCCCCGGATGACAGGATTAATTACATTTCCTACATAATCTCTTCCCTGAAAGTATTATCTCTGTCCCTAGGTTTTGCAGAACCTCACAACCAGCAAGAAGGAACCAGTTTTGTCCAAATGTCCAACCCTTTGTACCAGAAAATCGTGTCATGGTTCTCCTTGTCCCATGATAAACAACTAAACAAGACCAAAATAAAGATGAATTTTCAAAAATAAAACTTCAAACCTGCACCCAGATGCAACTTTTCCATCCCAAACCAAACTGACCCAAATCCAATATCTGCACATGCAAACTGCTGTGTGCACTTGGGTCACAGATGGGAAAATCAGTGTCCTCCTACCCTGGTTTTCAGGAAGCGGGACTGGGAGTGGCGGTGCTGCTCCAGCTCCTCCTGCACATGCCTGCAGAAAGCCACGGCGTACTGGCGGCGGTAGTGGGGGCTGAAGTTCTTGATGGTGGCCTCTGTTTTCCCTGGGGTGAAACAGAGATTTAAATGTATTTCATGTACATGGCTTCACAACCTGCAACACAGAATCAAGGCACTTCTCACCAGTGAGCCAAATTCTTCTCTTTGAAGAAGAGGCGGTTCCAGGGTCACCTAATAGTGACCTTCCAGTACTTGAAGGGAGCCCACAAGAAAGATGGAGAGAGACTCTGGACAAAGGACAAAGGATGGAGTGACAGGACGAGGGGGAATGGCTTCCCACTACAGAGAGTAGGTTTAGGTTGGATATTGGGAAGGAATTGTTCCCTGTGAGGGTGGGGAGGCCCTGGCACAGGGTGCCCAGAAAAGCTGTGGCTGCCCCCAGATTCCTGGAAGTGTCCAAGGCCAGGTTGGATGGGGCTTGGAGCAATCTGGGTTAATGGAAGGTGTCCCTGCCCAGGGTAGGGAGTGGAACTGGATGGGTTTTAAGGTCCATCTAACCCAAACCACTCTATGATTCCATGAAAAGACCGCCTGAATGTACCAAGGGCCACTTGCTGCACAGATCAGGAAACCCTTGGAGGTGCATTCAGAGGGAATTTGTCCAGGAAAACATTGGGTTTGGGACTTTGTTGTTTCTTCTAAGAGCAAGCAAAGAATTCCCCAAATCCATTTCTCTAAGGAAAGATGCTCTCTGCCTCTCCCTGGGGCATGCTGTCCCAGAGCTTAGGGTGGTCAAGGGGCGAAGGGTTTTCAAAGAGAACCAGTGACACTGATGTTCATCCATAGGAGCCAATTTTATCACTTACTGAGATTCTAAAGCTGACTCAAAGCTCTATAAAAGATTTTTATAGGCTTGGGCAGTCTCATCTTTGTTTTAATGTAAACATACCCTCAGTCGTGCTGCAATAAACACTAATCTGGTATTGTCTCGCTGTGATCAAGATCTCATGGGTAGCAGCAACAACAACAAACACACTGAGGTCTCACTTCTGAGAATCTTAAAACAATTTACAAGCAATTAACTCATTAACCCTACCAAAGAAATAATGGTGCTTTGCAGACAGGGAAGTGAAGCTAAAATTAAAGGCATGTGTATATATGTGACCGAAAGAGTCTGTAGCAATGCAAAAACCAGAACCTGGCCTATGATCTCCAGAGCATCCCAAACATCCTGGATACTGGAGAGATCCCTTTCTTCTTGGTATTAGGGAGCTCCATGCCAAAGGGCTTTTTCTGAGCATACAATACAGAAATGTAATTTCACATCTCAAGCAACTTTGTTGCTTTCACAATTTCATTTTGTCTGCTTGTGGGGGGAAACATCAAATTTTCTGTATGAGAAAAAATGGTAATTCCCAAACTAAGATTTCTTAATGCCTTTATACGGACTCTAAACCAGGACTGGCACACAGCATTCCTGAAATTGAATCCATGGAAGCGGTCAAGGCCAGGCTGGATGGGGCTTAGAGCAATCTGGTTTAGTGGAAGGTGTCACTGCCCATGGCAGGGCGTGGGACTGGATGGGTTTGAAGATCCCTCTCATCCCAAACCATTGTGGGATTCTGTGAATTATTCCACAATTTCCTAACGTGGATGTGCATGAAAAGACAAAGCCAGCTCCTCTGCTTCTGCCACTGAATTTCCAGCGTGAAGCAGAATTAGATGCATCCCTCAAGTTCAGGGGCAATGCCAACGCTTCCGTTCCATAACACCGCCTTTCATTCCAGCCACTCCTGTGTAACCAGCTCAGAGGGGTGAGCTGGAGCCTTCTCCTGCCTAAGCACCAGCGGGATCGCTGCCTCCCACTGAACTGGAAGCCCCTTTTGCCCCACAGTGCTGCCCCGTTCCAATCCCACACCAGCACTGGTGGACAAACCTGCTGCCCTGGAGCCCTCTCCAGGCACATGGAGGAGCCGGCTCAGCGTTGGCACAGCCGTCCCACTCAGCTGGAGGGATGTCAGGAGCAGACTCAATTCACCACTTATGTAAGGCTTTCACAGAGTTACTTGTGGGACAGCAGCCGGTGACAATCTGGCCTCCAAACCTTCAGTTTTAAGATGGATTTTTAGAGACATACTGATTATAGGATGTGCTTGGGTATAATAGCAGGATATGGTGCTGCTAAAGCAGAATATCCCAGCCCTACAAAAACTAGCCTGCTTTGGGCAGAGGCATAGACTTATTTTCCAAATAAGGACAAAGTTTCCCAAAACCTTCTTTGTAGCTTTTTTTTTCCTCCTGGTCTCAGCCAGCAGTAGGATGTTGTTGGCCCCAGCCCCGGTGGAGTTTCCTGCTCAGGGTTTGCCCTGTTTTGCACCGCGGCTTTTTCTTTTCCAGCTCGCATCAGCCTCTTAAGCTGTTAGAGAGGGCTCTGGGACGCTGCACCTCACTTGACTACTGCCTGCATCCTGCAGTAAAAGTTTGTGGAGGAAGTAGGACAAAGAATAAAATTCTGGTGTTGGGAAAAAACTTGCAACAATCACAGGAAATACCTGTAATTTTGGCAAAGTCTTTCAATTAAGGCTAAATGGCCTCAGAAGTGTCATTCTTCACTGTCAGTACTGCTTAGATCAGCTTAAAGCACGATGACTGAAGAGAAAGAAACTCTGCCATTCAAAACATACACATCAGAAATAGGACATTGATGATGTAATTTTTATGTGCAGACTACATTTATGACAAACCAAAACATGAATCGAGAGGTAAAAGTTTCTGGCTCTTTCCTCCAATCTTCACACTACTTGTTGCAAAGGAGCTTTGCATTAAAAATACTCCTCCCTCTTAAAATTAGAAAAGTTTATTTAAAGAGATTGTGAGTGGCACCACAGGAGGACCTGGCCTTGCAGGGCTCGGCTGAACAGGAATTGCAGTGCTACCTGAGGGTGGGAAGAGAAGCAGACAGACCCTTGATCCATTGTTCCTCAATGGATCTTTAAACTCTTTGGTTTACAGAAAATAAAAATATGCTATCTGAAAATAAACATGATGGAAACAGTCCTGAGTAGCAGAAACTCTTCCCATGAAATGATAACATGGGGCAACTGGAGATAAATACTCCAGGGCAGTTGAAAAATGAGTTCCCCTAATTCTTTTCCAAATTTAGTGTGGTTGGCTTAGTCAGAGCTGTTTATATGGAGCACGGCCAACTTTCCCACTTGGCTGGTCTGGCAACAGCACAGCTCCAGCCCATATAAATGGGATCTGAATCCCAACAGCTGGGATGTTTACCCTAGGAAAATGAGCAGTCTGATCAGCTCCAGGACGAGCCTGCATGCAACCTCCTGGTTCTGTGCTGGGCCAGGAGTTGGACTCAATGATCCCTGCGGGTCCCTTCCAACTTGGGATATTCTGTAATTCCATGAACTGAAATTACCAACAGGAAAAGACAACTGTGATGGAGGTGGAAGGATTTCTGTCAAATTAACATGGCAAGGGTCTGTTCCTCCTTGGCTGAGGGTTTAGATCCTGCTCCAGCATAAACTTTGCTAATGCTTCATGATGCACCTCCTGCTCTGCAGAACTGCCCTTGCACATGACCACGAAACTTCAGCATGAGTTATGATACCTCTTTTAAAACTAGAAACAAACGTCACTGCACTGAGAAACAAGAAACATCTACCTGCTGCCCCCCTGGAAATCAGTAATCATCCCCAGATTTTTTTTTCTTGCTTTTCCACTGCCTTTGACCTTCTTAATTGTGTCACCCATGCTGGACGCTTGTATGTAACTCCAAGTCATCGGGCCCACAGAACGGCCTCAAATACCCAACTTTATGGTGTGGGTTTCACTGCTTTTATTGAAATAACTGACATACAGCTTTTTCAAACTAGGGCACTCTTCAGCAAATTCTCCCAGGAATGAATTCCTGCTGGTCCAGCCACTGGCTCCCAGTGCAGCTTACCTGGCTCACCCTGCCACACGTCCCTGCTCTCAACATGTTGCCACGTGGCCAGTCCAGGTGCAGGTCAGGAAAACTTGGGAAAAAAGGTCAGAAAACAGTAACTTCTTGGCTGGCATACAAGAGACGGATTGCTCACACTCCCAGAACTTCAGCCATTCGGAAGTTAAGAATCGAAAGAGGGAAGGAGTTGCCATAAAAGCTATTTCACTTAAATACTGGTGTTTAGCAGTAAGATGACCCTCCCAAGAGTAGCAAAATATTCACAATCCTTCCCTTTCACAGCACAATTGCCTGCACTCCGCACCTTTTGGAAAGGGTTTTCCAAATATATCACGATCAGTGACATGAATCTCTTTGAAGGTCTGGGGGCTGATGTATCTTCTTACACCATTTAAGTCCCAGCGGACTTGAATGTAAAAGAAGTAGATGATTTGCTGTATTAAATCCTGGACAATATAAAACCTAAAAGAAATAAGCACACAAAAACTGTGTGTGCTGAATGTCAGTACACCCAGCACTTCAACAAGTAAAGCAGTGAGACAGAACAGGAACAAATGACTTTGTCTTATTTCCTCTACCAGACCATGAGCAAAGCTGTCAGAACACAATCTAAAATGTTCGGCTGATCATACGCACACAGTGCTTCACAAGCCAGGATGTAACCCACAGCTCGGGACATGCTTTTAAATGATAAACTAGAAACCAGATAAACTATATATACTGTGTGCCTTAATGCAAATTGAGCTTTACAATTACTACTGTCCATCCATCCATCCATCCATCTTCTACCCATAAACACAGTCTTATTCTCATAGCCCATCAAGGTAGCAGCAAAATGAGTTAACAAAATAATTCCAGTGTTCAGCTCCTGGGCCGACTTCAGCCCAAATCCAAGAAAAACACAACTCTGATTGAGGTAAACATCTGAAATTGCAGATGCTCTACCTAAGCCCTGAAAGCTGGATGTCAGTACTGGCAGCTCTGAAATGGGCTGGATGCTCGACGGGAAGAGAGGGAAGCAGCCACTCACCATAAAATCTGCTTTTCCTCAGATCATCCATTCACTGCAAACACCATCATCAGTTGTTAAATGCACCTGGTAACCAGAAAACCTGTAAGAGTGATTCTGTTTGGCATATCCTGACAGTGCTCACCACCTTCCAGTGCTCTGGGACACGTGACAGTGTAGTGGGATTTACAAGTGGCTCCCTCTTTCCTACAGTCCTTGTGCAGTACTTACAATACCACCCAGGAAGCGTTTAAGTCCAAGTGCTCCCAGACTTTATCCAGGAAGGCAATGTAAACTACTCTCTTTGTTGTTGAAAGCAGAACTCAGTTTGATCTTTATTTGTAGAAATAGTATTTCAATTATTCTGAGTCATGACTTAGTACCTGTTATGACAAAAAGGGACGGCAGACATAAATCACAGGTTCTGATTTGGCTGGATCACCTCTCACAGGTTTGTTTGCACTCAGCCAAACCCAGCAGCTCTGGTGGAGCCACCCCTCTTTCCCATGCAGGAACGTGTGGTTTGCACCTGCTAAAATACTGAAACCAATTATTTATCCCAGCCTTGGTTTATATGAATGGAGACTGCTCTCAATAAAAACTTACAATTCTGTAACCCCAGTGGCATGCACACACCCTCAAATCACCTGTTTGCTGTGCTGGCAAAATCCCTGTTAGTCACCCAAAACTCAGTGCAGAGGAGTGGAGAACACCCGTCACACCTCGGATCAGCCTCTCCTCAAGCCTCAGCATATAAGCACTCCTCAGGTGCTTAGTCCATCTTCTCTATAGGAAAAAACTGCTGCTGTCTTGTGAAAAAATCAGATTTCTTTGCAAGTCTGGCAGCTGAGACCGTGGGTGTGAAATGTGTGCTCCACCAGAAGCACAGCTTCTGTTTCACAGCAAGCTAAACAATCACGTTTGTAAGTTCATGTAGATGTGATCCGTGGCAAAGGAGGTGCCAAAAATAACAGGCTCCATTCCAGCCCTGCAGATCTCCCTTTCTACAATTTTACCCCTACACCTTGCTCTTCCTCAAGAGCTCCTCTACACAAGGCTGAATTTTATACCGAGATGGACAATTATCCCATAGATTTCCATACGTTTACATACTTATGTTGTTCCCAGGCAGCTTCAGGAGCATCTCATATTCAGAAGGAGCAGATTGAGCTGAGTGAGACCTCATGCACTCCATAAAAAACCACCTGTTTTGTGAAGAGCAGCTTGTGATCTAACTATGGAGCTTGCTGGCTTAAGTTAATTCTGAAGGGTAGCTTGTGATCTAACTATGGAGCTTGCTGGTTTAAGTTAATTCTGAATGCTGTCTCATTATTAAAAATGAAGAACAAACAGCAGAGCACAGATCCTGCACAAACAGAGTGGCTCTTGGGTCAAGCTCAGAGACTCATTCCTGCAGCTGGCTTTCCCTTCCCCTGCTCCCACTGCACAACCCTTATGTACGGGAGAAGGAAGATTTCATGAGTTGCCTTTGCACTTCTGTCAGGTTAAAAAATCCTAATAATAATGAATTACATAAAGGCCAGAGCTTGTGGTTAATCAGGCAGAAAGAAGCCAAGGATTTGATTAACACTGTGTCAGATAAGCTTATCTCAAAGGCTGCTGAAATCTGTCCTTTCTTGGTAATGGGGTTAGAAGCAGCAACACTCTATCTAGAAACAATTACTCATGGTCAGATTCAACTAGAACAAGGTCTGACAATACTTTATTTATAAGCTTCTTTCACAGCACCAGAAGGACTTGGGATTTAATAACCAAATGAACCCAATCTAATTCTGGGGGAGGGGAGGTCACATGAAACTAAACTATGATCTGTGGTAAATAAATTTGGTGAAGGTCAATGGTTTTCAAGTTTTGCGGCTCCCTGAGCCACAAGTTGAGCCACTCCGGGACACAGACACCAGGCATGTCTTGAGCAGCTTTCTCCAATCCAGATCTCAGCAACACATTACACGTCACAGGAGGTGACACAAAAACGTTTCTTGGGAACATTTAAACAGCTTTCCAAAAATGTAAGCCAGTGCTGCATCACCCTTTAAATCAGGATGATGTATTCCCCCTTCCCTCCCTTCCGGGTGACAGTTACCTCACTGCCCAACTATCCACAAGACAAAGTAACAAAAAGACACAGAGACACAGATAACAGAAACAACCATCTTCATGACATTAGTTGAAGCTTTTTTCTGGATATATATATACATGTATTTATATATTTATACAGATACACACACCTTCAAAAGATTATTTCCATGCAGTGTTTGGTGTGTGCTCATACAGAGCTGGGAGATATTTTTACTGATTTCTTTTTTCTTAATTACTTTGACAAATTATGCCACACTACATGGGTCCCTCACAAAATTACTCCAGGGAGTACATGACACCGGCCAAAGTTATGAGTACACACACACCTTTCCATGAGGGGCTTCATTTATGCTGAGGTTTCCTTACCTTAAACTCTCTTTATTGCCTCACCAATCCAACTCCTTTCACCACCAGCCCAGACAGACTCCTCAGAGCACCGTATTTCCCACAAAGGCATCACTTTCTAAGCACTGTAGCAGAAGGCTACATTATTCCATGGCAGGATTTTATTCCATTTCTCTTTGGCAAACACACAAACCCCACAAAATGGAGTAACAAAATGAGAATAACAGTAACACTGGAGCCTCTTTTCTTGCGATTTTCCTCATCAGTTCTAAGGTGTTTGCTTCTCTTTTGGCTCCTGTATACACTGAAAATGAGTAAATATCATGATTTGCAAAGGTTTTTCAGCTAAGCCTATGTGCAAGAAGGGTAAAATCAAGACTAATCTCTAAACTAAACAGAGGTCTCAAAGCAAAGACATTTACTTTAATCACCTCCCAACACAACCATTCCACTTGATTTTATCACAGGAAATAATTTCAGCCTCAGAGCCCCTTCTTGCCATTCTGAACCCCACACCACCACATGGGTAAATACATGGATTTTAACCCCAACAACAAGCACAATTCAGATGTTTGAAGCCCAAGGCCATACCCACGTCACAGTTGTGCCAGTTGGGAACCACCTTCCAATTTCACCTGTTTTGCTTCACTTGTGCCAACACCTCCTCAGTTAGGTCCTCTGTAGGGCAGCAACTGTGAAAGGGCATTTTGAGGGGGACAAAGAGCCAACTCTTCGTGAAAATCAATAATTGATTTTATTCCTCTTCCCTCTCTTTTAAAAAGGACAAAAAATATTTATATAATATTAAGCTTCTAATGAAACTTTATAATACAGGAAGAGTATGTAAAATTCACATTCCAAAGAATTTTTTTACCCTACCTTCCACTTTACATCAAGCTTGAACAACAGAAATGGAAAAATTTTTCCTTTGCAGTGCATATTTAGTCATTTGTTCACGCTCTCATTAGTTTCATGTTATAATACTGGAATATGACTGCAGGAATATGTAATTGCTGTCAGAGCAAAACATTGGGCAGAGGATGGGAAACTTACTTTATAAAACTTAGAAATTCAAGTGAAGCTTAATCTCTTTAATATATTATATATTTCATTGTTACACAGCAGGGTGGTACAATGGGATCACTTTCTGATGTCACATGGACCTCTTTGGCCATGCAGATGCTACAGCAGGAATTGTTCAAGGCTGACACAACCTACAAGACAAAAATGTTCCACAGCGCTACACTGTGGTTAATCCTTCAAAGCCTTAGCTAAGACAAACTAGACAAACTCTCCTTGCTGGTAGTCTGTTCTCATGCTCAGAAAAATAACACAATAGCTCTAAAAATATTTGCTAAATCTTTAGGGATATATTGATTTAAAAAAAGGATTGCATTCACACTTTGCAAGGAACACTGCCAAGCATTAAAAGGGTCTATACTCATGCAACTGAAGGTCTCCCCTTTCACAAACAAACCCTTCTCTACCTCTCTGTGGATGGTAATGCCCCTCAGGAAACCCACACTGTTCACTGGACTTCCCACTCTGCAGGAGAGACAGGAGGAAGCGTTGGTGCCTCATCCTGTGGGAAAGGTTTCTTCACACGACTGCTAAAAAGCATCAATAGAGGTACAGAGTTTACAAGACAAGTGTAATTATTACATGAAGCTGCTCACCCAACCCTGTGTAAGACAGTTTTTTCTGTGCTTATTACAGACGGGGAAGGGAAACTACAGCTCTGTGACGCAACAGATCAGCTTTATAATTCAAATGAGTGCAGAAACGCTGGGAAGTGGTACCAGAGCACCAGCCTCCTGATCCAGGCTTCTTCAAGAAAGGGTTGGCACGAAGGGAGAAAGATGCACTGATGCTGCTGGAAAGGGAGACCTTGACCACATCTCCTCTCACTCCTCAGTCTTGGTCTGGTTCTCTCGCTCACACTTTACTCTGACCCTGCTGCTGCTGCCCCAAAGTCCCACTTCAGGATACGTCACAGCCTTTTGCTCTCTTCCAGCTGTGAAATGGGTGCAAAAGGAACAGAATTGGCCTCTTCCCTTGTGAAACCGATGAAACAATTCCAAAATCCCCTGCTAAACCTGGTCTAGGGACAATCCAAGGGAAGAAGCAGAGAAAATGAGGCAAATGAAAACAAAATAAATGGGAAAAGACAAGCAGAAAATGGGAGATGGCCCTCTGGCTGCCTGGGGCTTTGCAACATGGGAGACATGGCAGTGGCTTCCTTTTCCCTCTTTTCTCCCATTCAAAGTTGAACAAGGCTGTAATCAAGAACCCAGTATTTCCAAACCAGGAAATCTAAACTAAATCTAAACTAAATTTAGTGATCTAAACATCTTGGAGTTTTTCTTTGGCAAAGCTAAAAGGACCCATTAAACTTTATTAATCATTCCTTACTTGGCAGAGTTCATGCCTTTGATTCCTTCTAAATTAAAGCTGGGACCTGACTAATAACAATACACCTTCTGCTAGCAAATTGAGAGTAACTCCCGAAATTTTATCCTGAAAAGAGGTCAAGTAAAAATCCAAACAACCCCTAACTTGCTGCAGCTGCAGCAGTATCAAAGATGAAGGATTACCTTTACATTCCCCAGGTTTGCTGTTCCTACAAACCACCAGTGCCAGCAAACCACATCACCAGAGGTAGAAATACTCCCAGGTCACAAGGGCATAGGTTAGGGGAATTTAAGGAAAAAGGGAAAACAAAGAACCGTGTTCAGAAAGAATTTGATGTAAATGACACAGAGGACACACACAAAGGAAGACTCCTCTTACAGTCTCTCCTGTGCAAATGTGGGTTTAAGGCCTCTTTGTTCTGGCACACTGTTCAAAAGTATTTATTTTCTTTTTCAGGCTGCTATTTTTAGCCATAACCCAGAGAAAGGCCGGAGCCCCACTGAGTGTCTGACTGCAGCTCCCAGACAGGCAGAGCGACGGTGTCACTTGCTGTGACGGGAAGGTGGTGACACACAGCTCTGCAGGTCCGAGTTGCCTTGTTTCCTCCATGGGGCTGGTTTCACCAAAGTCCACTTTTATTCGGTGCAGTCAGCTCAGAGGGGTTCCATCCAGCCACCTGACATGCCAAGTGCTGCGCATTATTCTTCTTCCTCCTGGACCACTTTCAGTTCCTCAAGCACTCATGAAAACATCACTGAGAAGACAATGGTTACCACTGGTGTTTGTTTTCTCCATTTCTGAGAGGACTTCCCGGGAAGAAGCTCCACTCAGCTATTGTCCCTCTCACTAAACCTGTGCTTGAGGCTCCTTGGCTGCTCGGCTCTACCGCCCCAATGTTTCAAAGCTCCTTCCTTCTTGAAAAAAAAAAAAAAGGAGATAAGTTGCCTCATTTCCTCTCCATTTATCTTTCACGTTCAAAAGGGCTTGTGACTACATGACTTGAAAGGAAAAAACCAAATCCAAACCACGTTCTCCCTGTGCTGCGTTTGTACAGTGGGATCACATGAGGTCTGGGCTCAGAAAGGCAGCTGGGCAGGTTATTATTAAGAAGAGGAAATTTGTTCCTGAGAATTTATTGGGAAATGGGTCGGTGGGAGCTCTCCTGCTGGCTCACAATGACCCTGCGCCTCTTGAGGCCTTCATGGCCCTCCATGTACAGACACACCAAAAGGCTCTGCCTGTACACCAGGATCTGTGGCTACACCTAACCAGAAGATGTTCAAGGCTTGGGTTTATATCCATGGTGGCAATGCTTCAGTCGGTGCATTTAACAGTTTGCTTTCATCGCTCTTGCCTTTGTAGGACTGGTTATGGAGCTCCAGTTTTGTAAGTCTCAGCTCTTCCATCAAAGGTCTCTATGAAGTTCTCCCCATCAATCCAATCTGAGCTCCTGCCACTGTGGATGCTGATACATTCTCTCTTCCTGGAGAAGAGTATGTTTCACTTGTCTGTATCAAAACTTAAATTCTTCATCTTTCTGTGTTTTGCAAAGCACTTTATACACGGCATCAAGAAAAAAGCAGCCCTAAGAATGCAATGTGCAAGAGCTGTGTGATTAGGGTTTTATCTGGCAAATATATGTATATACCAACACATTTTCACTTTGTGAATGCAGAAGTAATCACTATTAGTGCGACTTTAAACATATTTAACCCCTGTCTAACAATCCTCATTTTGAGTCTGATCCAAACCTGAATTCCTCCAAAGGCTGCCTGCATTTCCTCACTAGAGCTACATTTCAAGCCATGTTTGCATTTTTCAAGGGTGGCTTAAAGGCAGCTGTGGCTTTCTGAGAAACAAATACAGAGAAACCCACATAAACCCATGTTCTATCTTCATTTGAGCTGATGGGACTTCACCAGCCTGATGAGCCCTGAATTCTATGAAATATTTTCTCACTTAACAGCATCCAGTGTGGCTTCAAAATACCCTCAAGAGCTCCTGAATCCACAACAACCTTGCAGAGACTTTTCTACCCCTTATTACTACCCCCAAACACTTTTACTTTACAATCAATCATCCCTTCCAAGGAGATGCTGCTCAGGCTGTGTGCTACTCATGCAACAGCATAACTTTTCGCTACCCTGAGACACTGTTTCTCTGCTATTTGCCCTTTCAAGCATCCCTGAGCCAATCGTTTCACCGTTTCACCACAGGTTTTGCATGTAAACCCAGCAGCCTCACGCAAACAGGCAGGCTCTTGATAAAGGAAAAAGCAGAGCAGTGAAAAGGGTGATAGAACAAGAACAAGCCAGGAATTCTGGAAAAGTGTGTTCACAAAACCCACCAGTACGATTCATGGGGTTTTTATAATTTCCAGTGAATAAAAACATAGACAGTGTTGAAAAAATGCATCTTATGGTCTCTGCTCTACTCTGAGCTTTACTAGCAAAAGTGCACCAAACCTTCAAAAACAAGCCAGTCAGGCTGAACCTTCTGGCTCCAAAGGTTTGGGCTTAAATGGAGTCAGGACTTTTTCCCTGCAAGTCTCAGAAATGCCGAGGTCAGGACAACAAAACACAGGCCTCAGATTTAACATCCTGGCTTCCACTTCTGCCTGCAGGCAGGTCCCTCTGAGGGACATGTGCCATAGCCAACAGCCACAAATCCACAGCCCAGGAGATGACAGTCTTCTTACAACCCCTTCTGAACAAGGTCAGGTCCTTCTATTGTAATTATTTCCCCTTTAGAAGCACCTCTGGCACTAAGAAGATACACACATTGAAAACTCAAAGGCATTTTTCAAAATTACTTTTGCTGCCACCAGTGTGAGACAACTCCTCCTGTTTCCAGAACAACTGGTACCAACCACCAGTGCCAGGTGGGTGCTCAGCACCACTGAAGCCAAGCTGAAGTTCTAAATGCCAGCTGATGTTCTAAAAATTACAATTTTTGTTTGAGTGTATCAAAAATATCTGCTTAGTGTGCTTAAGAAGAACCTGCTGAGAGAAACATGAAAGCATCAGATCTTTCCTCATTCAAGAATGACGAGTACAGAGCAACACCAACAAAGTCAGAGGAGATCATGCAGCCCTGGCTTCCAGACTGAGCAGACACCCTGACAGGCTTTTTAAACTCTTAATCTCCGAGGGTTCCTCTGATTTGTAAAATACCGTATCTTGAAATTGAAAGAAAACATAGAAATGTGCTCAAGACACACCCACGATACAGAAGTAAAACTGTTTCCTGAGCCAGCAAACATGGCTTGGTTTTTTAAAAAAGGTATTTAAATGAAAATAGGAATCTCTTAAGAGCATTAGATCCACTTTTTTTGCAAATCTGCTCTGGCAAACTCATTTTTGGAACATACACTCTTCTTTGCTTGTCTACTGTATATAAATTGCATATATTCTGATTAACATTATTCAGCCCAGAATAATTACACATCAGAGAGATGCCTAATAACCTCATCTTTAAACTCTGCAGAGCTAAAAAAAGATCCCAAGCATATTTTAGGAATATAGGATGGCGTCAGCTGACAGATATATGGCACAATCCATTTTATTGTGGTTGCAAACAACAGCCACATGAATTAATGTTATGGGCTTGTCTTTGCATTATTCAGGATGATGGGACTTCTGAAGGAAAGCAAGAGTGTGTTCTGGAATTGTGAGAATTCACTGTGAAGATAAAAGAAAATTAGTCACACAATATGGTAAAGAAAATACAGAATATAAGCAAAACTGCGTTTTACCAGTTTTACCACTTCACTGGAAGATTCCATAAGGCTTTCTGAATCAAACAGCTGCTACAAGAAGTAACAATGAATCAAAACACTTGGATTTACAACTGGAATTGACAAAGAAATATTTTCAGTTACTATAACCATATTGTTTTAGACTTACTTCAGACAAAAGCTATTTCAGCAGGAAAACCTGTCTTAGCCAACAGCTGGAAAGCTCATAGCCTTATTCTGGAAGGAAGGGGGACTGTTACTTTTTACAGATGTCTCCATTCTCCTCATCCAAACAGAGTTAAATCTCTGGATAGAGAGATGGGCCCCATCTGAGATGCAGCTCTCACATCCCCCCAAGGCTGTGCACACTCACACCCCTGGCACGGATTCAGCTGAGGCGACCGAACACAACGGCCACAGAAACTGAACACTGTGCAGCATCCTCAAACTCAGCCTGAGTTTTGGGGCAGCCCCTCATCCCTTCCAACAGCAGAACTCCAGACACTCAGCTGTCGGAGAGGCTGGATTTTATTTTAAAAGCAGCTCTTTTGCGGATGGTAACAATCAAACCCAGCCAGTGCTTCCCTCCACTGCTCAGCCCCAACATCCTGTGAGATCCAGGTTCAGGAGCACCCCCCAAGGCAAGCGTGAATTCGGTTTCTGATCACAAAAGTAACACCTGCCAGTGCCAAGTGCTATGGAAGGAGCACAGCAACTTTTCAGTTGACCACACTTCCTGCTGCCTGAGTATTTAAGGCACGCGAAGGAAAAGCCATGTAGCAAGAGATGAGTAACTAATGAACCACAAGCTCTTGCTCAGAATTACCATGTAGTATTTTACACTCTTAGCAACACATTGGTGTGGGACGTTTGTTTATGCTGGTAACTCCTTTGTCTCCCAGTGGGGTATCAGCTTTAGTCACCCCCATTCTGGTATGGGATGTGCTGAGCCGCTTCATGTTTTTTCCAGTTGTAAGGGAAGTAGGTGCTGAGTTCAGATGGGGCCTTCCTCCTTCATTCTCTCGGAACTCAGCTTCTTCCTCAAACAAACCCAGTGCTGCTTCAGTTTTTGATGTCATCATTATGTGGCCACAGCTCCTAAGGGATCACCATGAACACACCAAGCCCAGTCTCCAAAGTCATCCCCAGAAGCTTCTTTTGTCGCCTATCTCAGGTGTGTGTCACATCAAATAGAGCCTCAATTTTGTTCTGGGCACTCTTCCTCCCCACTGCTTCCCTTGGGTTTGGTAGGACATCATGGAAACACAGAATACTAGAATCATTCAGGTTGGAAAACCCTCTCAGACCACTGAGTCCAAACTGTGCCCGATGCCCACCTTGTCACCAGCCCAGAGCACTGAGTGCCACGTTCAGGCCTTCCCTGGACACCTCCAGGGATGGAGATTCCAAACCTCCCCGGGCAGCCCCTGACAATGCCTGACCACCCTTTCCATGATGTTAAACCTGCATCTCCCCTGGCACAGGTTGAGGCCATTTCCTCTTGTCGAAAGGACAGCTTTATTCCAGAGGAAATGTCCAAGGCCAGGTTGGACAGAGCTTGGAGCAACCTGGGATAGTGGAAGGTGTCCCTGCCCATGGCAGTGGATGGAACTGATGAGTTTTAAAGATCCCTTTCAATCCAAGCCATTCTATGACTGACCTTTTTTCCTCCAAAAGCTCCGTAAGAGCCACCATCAGCTTTGATCAGCTGACAATCTGGAGGACCTGGGGGCTCCTCCTTGCAGACATCCCCCCCCCCTCAGCCACGCTCACAAGCCATCACTCACCTCACACACTCCTCATGTCAGTAGTTCTGCTGCTTCTTCCTGGGCTCAGAACAAAGACTGAAGGAGCACAAACAGCAGGAATCAAAGTTGCTTTCCTTTACAATCACACCTAAAAATACCATCTTCTAATCAACCTCATAAGTACCTACCCCATTCATTGCAGAGCTCTGCAAGTTTGTGGCATAGTGAGCTGGAAATAGCAGGAACTTGATTTATATTTAAAAGCAGGTAAACACCACCCCAGAGAACCAGATCTATGACTACTACAGAATGTAAAGCTGGATGAAACATGTCACTTATAGGAGAAGCTCCCACACGACTTCTGCCACCTTCTTTTCCTGATTTAGAGAAGTGCTGAGTGCCTGAGCACACACAGAACCCAGCTGGAAATTTGGGGAGAGCATCAAAATCATCAGTTCCCAAAAAAATTAAGCACCAGGTTTGTCAAGCCCCAAATTAACAGCCATAACTCCTCATGCATGAAATCAAACAGCAGCACAGGATCTCAGCAGGAAGATCAGCTGAGCAATGCCTGCACAGCGCTTTGTAGCTTGGCAGGTGTACAGGAAATCTCAGAAGGAAAGAAAAAAACCCAAACGAATCTGGGGCTTCCTACTGAACGAGGCAGTAGAAAAATACACCGAAGATAAGCTTTTGCACCCTGGCCTCTGCAAAGCACCAGCGATGCGTTCAGGGCTTCAGATCCATGGAGCTTTTCCACTCACACTTAAGCCTGTAAGGTACAAAGTTGTGTTTGCTTTGCCCACGGGGGTGAACAGCTGCTGCTAGCTGTGGGCTTTGCAGCTTTTTCTAGCCTGCTCAGAGGGCAAACATGGAAACAACAGGGTTTAGTCCAGCAGGTGAACATGGGTAGTGGTCGGAAGCCTCCTTTCCCACTCGCCTCCAATTTCCCTTATTCGACCTCTTTGGCCCCCAAACCCATCCCTTCCCTGCAGGACATGCCCAAGCTGCTCAAAAGAACATCCAAAGAGAGGAAAACATGTTTTCTTTAGCTTAATTCACAAAAAAACCCCAACCAACCAACCACCAAAAAAAACCAAAACAAGAAACCGAACCAACCAAGCAACCAACCAAACCCCAGAAAAGCCCATAACCCCAAAACCCTCATCCATTTTAGCTGCAGTTTTCTCAAAATGGCAATTTGGGGCAGATGCTCAGCATGGAAACTTTCCATGTGGACAGCTGAAGACTGGCAAAGCCTCATCAGCAACTGCAAACACTGGAAAGTGTCTGGCAGACTAAATCACAGTGATATTACTTTACAGAATTACCCTTAAAGAGCAAAAAAGCCTTTTTTTCCTTTCTTTTGCACAGTCCTCACCATTAAATCTTTGCCTGGGGATGATGAAAACTTGCCTTTCCTCTAGTGTGATCACCGCAGTATTGGAATATCAAGTGAAAATACATAAAGATTCTCTGTATCATGCCCAATAAAAGCAAGCTGGTCTTTAGACAATGTTCACCCAAGGCATTTAACATCCCCAATCCTGCTCCAAGGATCATGTCTCCAGTTACCAACGTCACAACAACGCCCTGCAGAGAATCACAGCACAAACAGCAACTGTGGTTTCATGCAGAGGAAGGGAAATACCACGTGAAGCTTTAGAAAAGCCTTCCTGAGACAGGAGATGAGAGGGGCTAAGCAAGATGGATGCTGAGTGGCACGATGGTGCTGGCATCTTCTGTAAATTTGAAGCAGCAATGCCTGTGTACCTCCAAAAAGAGCAGGGAAAAGCTCTTTAGCAGGCAGCAAATTTCCAGATACAGCACATGAGGGTGATTTTTTTAGCTGAGGTCCCAAGCACAACGAACCAAGAATCAGTAGTAAATGGGCCATCCGAGGAAGTGAGCAGGGATCTGGTGTGCATGGCCAGAGGTGGCCTCCAAGCCCTGCAAAACCTGCAGCTCCCTTCACACGGAACATAAACCTCCAGGAGAAACCCCTGATGGTTTTATAACATACAGAAGCTGTAGGTATTTTTTTGTAAGGTTAGAGGTGAAAGCATTTCGTGACAGGCTGAGAGAGCTGGGATTGTTCATCCTGGACAAGAAAAGGCTTCAGGGAGAGCTTGTTGAAGCCTTTCAGAACTTTAAGGGGGCTTATAAAAAATGAAGGATGGGGTAGATAGTGACAGGACAAGGAGGAGTGGTTTTACATTGCCAGAGGGCAGGGCTAGATGTGATATTGGGAAGAATTTGTTCTCTGTGAGGGTGGTGAGGCCCTGGCACAGGGTGCCCAGAGAAGCTGTGGCTGCCCCTGGATCCCTGGAATTGTCCAAGGTCAGGCTGGACACTGGGGCTTGGAGCAGCCTGGGACAGTGGAAGGTGTCCCTGCCCATGGCAGGGGGTGAACAAGATGGGTTTTAAAGTCCCTGCCCACCCAAACCATTCCATGATCTATGATTCCATGACCCTGGGTGCTTAAGGGCCCAGCTGGTCCCCAGCACGTGTGTCAGTCATTGACTCTGCCTGCCGGGATCCATCAGCAGGGTGCAGCTGGAGCTGCTGCAGGGGCTGCCCTGCTCCGAGGTCCTGTGTCTTGACTTCCCTGGATCTCTGTTTTAGCTTTGCCTACTTACACAGTAAAGAACCAGGAACAACGATTACCTTACGATGTCTGTGCCACACTCCTTGTGAGGACCAACATGCCCCCCACACAACAGCCCACGTGGAATGGAGGTGTAAATGACCTTTTCTGCAGGCTACCTGTTGCAATGCATGAGAGCCATACCCAAAGCGTGCCCTGACCCTAGAAGCACAACACGGAATGAACCTGGAAAAACACCAGCATTTTGGGGAGCTATGAATAGACTGTCTTACAGCATTACCAAAAATCTCCTTACAAGATCTCTGTGGTTTGAGAAGGCATCACTGGCGCTGGTGGTGTCGGGGAGAGCCCACAAACTGCCAGGCACAGCCATGAGCGGCTTTTCTCGGCAGGAACCGCTAGCAGAAGGATGCCCCACGCTCACTCTTTAAGCAGCGACACCTAAAGAGCCCATCCTGGAGATGAGCTGACACACTCACTTTGCAAAAAGCTCCAAAGCAGAATTCCTTCTGGAGGACAGATCGTGGCTCGCTCGTGGGAAGGTACAGAAGTGGGCTGCAAGCCAAAACCTGCTGCTCTTTTCCACCGAGGAGTGGAGTTGTTGCAGCCCGTAGCCGCAGCTGTGCCAGCCCTGGAGCAGCTTGGCTTGAGGGGGTCCCGCAGCAGCACACACTGCTCCGCCCCAGGGGCGGCACGGCCCAGGCCCCTCAGGGCCCTCAGGCCCCGCAGTGTGACCAGGCACCTGCAGCAGCACACACCCACCCACCCCTCCGTCGCGCTCCGACGGCTGCAGCCATGCCTCCCCTGTTCACAGCCCAGAAACCACCGGGGAGACCCTGGGCAGGTGGGCACCCAACAGGGAGTGCACAAAAGCACTGACAGTGCCGTGCACGACATGGGTGTCGTCCCTGCGGCAGTGCCCGCGCCGCAGGAGCCACGGGCTGCAGGGCACGGCACAACTACAGGCTTAGGACACACCTCATCACAAACAGCACCCAAAAGGTCATTTGAATCACTAGTTTCGGCTTAGAAAATTTACTTATGAAATAACTGCTCTCCTCCTGATCTCACTTGTTTCCTAAAAGAGTATCAACCATACAAAAATTATCTACATACTTTTGAAAACTATACTGCTTTTAACCTCTTACTCGTGTTCAGAAGAGCCCAAGAGTCAGCCTTGCTTTTATTTTCTGCTTCCTGCACAGTAGCTAAGACAACTCCCTAGCTTTAAAAAACATGCCATAAAAAAAGATGCAATAACTAAGTAACAACTTTGGTAGTACTACAATGACCTAAATATTTTGGCTTAAAGCTTCAGTACTACCCAAAGTGTAAGAGCAACTACTTGGTCAGACCTATGAACAAATATCACAGAAGCATGAAAATGAAAGGCTTGTGAATTCAAGATTTAACACTTAATTAAATACCTAGAGAAACGAAGTCACTAAAATCCTAGGTTATGCATACCAAGATAAGCTTCAGTATAGAATCAGCAGCAAACTTTTTTTAATATACGTAAGACTACTAGAAAGACACAGGATAAAGATTTTAGGAGATCCAGGCCTTTCTTCACAGAAGTTTGAGCCATTTGCACATGCTCTAATCTTGCTTTGATGTAAGAGTTGGCCTCGTTTCATCACTGTCCTTTAACTGCAAAAGCAAGTAAAATGCTTGCAAGTATGTTCAAAAACTTGAAACCACTTTTAATTGTTCTCTAAGTGTGAAGAGAACAGTGTGGTTATTCCATGCAAAGGAAAAAGCTGTACTTTAAAAGCACATTCCTTATGAATATCATTCTTCCTCACCTAGACATTGGCTCTGCAGCTGCCACTGCCCAAAGGCACTATCAAAAAAGCTGCTTTCATCATCTCAGAGCTTGCTTTTCCTCCCTTTGATACCAATAAAATGTCTATCAGATGCAAAGATTGTCTTACAATTTGTGGCCAAGCTGCATTAATTTAAGAACTTCCAGTCTTCAAGATTTTGGAAAACATTAAGTACAAAGGCACAGCACACTTACAGTGTGTCTCTCAATTACAGATACTGGGGCAAGGATGAGCCTGTTTCTCACTTTTTCTATTAAGATATTCTTTCCATTGATCCCTGTGCCTGATTCAACATTGCACATAGTTTCTTCTACAAGTGACAAGAAAAGCATGAAAAATGCCACGTGCCTTCCCCTATAACCCTGTGGTTTCCCTTCCCTCACATTACCCAAAAAAAGACCAGAAAAAAGCCGCCTTTCGTTTTTCAGGCCCAGTGATGCAGCACATCATCTTTAAGGGTAGTTCTTGTATGTGGGTTGCTGTGGTGTAGAGGCTTGAGATGATCCTGCTGAACAGGCACGGAGACTAACACAGCTCTGGGACACAAAAGGGGGAACTGGGATTTCTGGATTTAGGAAAACCTCAAGCCATTTACAGAAGGTAAATGGGGTGTGATCACAGACAATCCTTCTACTGACAAACTAATGAATGAAAACTGAAAAATTTCACGTCCTGCTTTGATTAGGGAAATCTTGACCATGCCTGTTGCAAGATAACATGACTGGAAACTTCCAAAATTGCTCATGGAGCTTTTAAGAGAAGTTAATAACGGACTATTTGAGCAATGGAAATTGAAGAGAGAAGGTATATCCTGCCTTAGTCTCCCAAAGCTGAATCTGAAAGTCACCAAGGACAGTAAATTCTGTTCACATGGGTGGCGAATACCTTTCCCATCAATCACATTCCTGGATGCCTTTTGCTTGCATTCAGTTGAAAGGTAAGAAAAAGCACTTTTCCCCTTGAATTAAAGGCTGTAAAACCCCAAGAGAAGCTACCTCTCCTTTCCAGCACAGGCAGGCATCATTTATCAAAACTATGGGATGAAAATCTGCCACTGGCTCCAAAAGCAACAATCTCTCTGAGCACTAAAACTTCTCAGAAAACGAGTAAAGCCAGAAGTATTTTCCTTTAAAAATCTCACTTCTTACAATCTTCAAGAACTTGGAAACTTTGCAAGGTGCATATCATAGAATCTTACATGCTTATTGAAATCTGAATTTCCTGTGCACTTTACTTCACTTCTTCCTTCCGTGGGTATTTATCCATATTTGGATTGGACTAGATGGCACTACCGTGAATTCTGGATTTAATACATGCTTGTGAATGAAAATATTGTTCTGCCTCTTCCTTAGATTTTGGGAGTTGCAGATAAATCCAATCAGCTTTTACCATAAACCTCACCAGGTGAAAAGGAAAAGCAGTCTCTAAGAGCTACAAACTAGATGCTGTTAAGTCCAGAGAGACTCCACGCTCATAGAATTTGGTTGGAATGACCTTAAAGCCCATCTCATTCCACCCCCTGCCAGGAGCAGGGACACCTTACACTAGACCAGGAAGTTGCGCCAGGCCTGGCCTTGGACACTTCCACGGATGGGACACTCCTGCTCTGTATGATACCACAGCCATGCTCACCTGCAGAAAATGGAAGAGAGAACTTCTGGAGCACAGCACAACCCAGCTTGGAACAGGCTGGGAGCAAAGGCAGGGAGTGCAGCCAGACTTGTACAGAACCCTGCTGTACTTGCAGTCAAACACCAAATTAGAACCAGAAGGGTAAGTGACAGTTTAAAGCAGAAAATCCAACATCCAGTCTGAGTCCCTGTCCAAAAAAAGGCCAGCTTTTCCACAATTAATTCCAAGTCATTCTTCCGTCCTCCAGCACTCCTGCTCCCAGCTCTGTGTACATTGGCTGAGACTTTCACTCCAGAGCTGTATCAGGCACTTGGGTGCTGTCCCTCGGAGTCGGTGGGACTCATCTCCATACCATTGCTGGAATTTATTCAGCTGGTTTCCTGGAAAGCTAATGACCCATTTCCCATCTTGTCTTTCAAGTAAAGAGTAAACAAGGCTCCTCTTCAGCCTCTAAAATGGGACAGAATAGGAGTCTCTCTGCTTTTTCAAGCATGCTGCATCTTGTAGGAACACACCTACAGCGTGTGATCGTTGTGCAAAATCCCGACTTAATTAACACCACACTGAAATTCCTAAGTAAAACAAATGGCTAGAGAGAAGTTTCTTACAGACATTAAGTAACAGCTTTCACTGTCACCTCAAAAGAACAACATCTGGAAGGTGTGCCTGGAAAAACTTCCTAAACAATGAGGAAATCCACAGGGTGCATCCCGGGTGCTGCAGGGTGACAGCTCTGCCACTGTGCCCTGAGCTGGGCTGTCCCACCTGCCTGGGGGAGGAAAGAGATGGAAAAGAAGGGAAGGAAGAAACTGCATTTAAACAAAGAAATCCAAAGCAAATTACTACAACACCTCATCCTCTGGACAGATGTCTGTTTACAGAAATGGGTAGCCAAGATATGGTCAAGCATACCAAGCACCTTAAAGAAAAAACAACCTTCAGAGAAGTTCAATTTTTCATATGCTGAACTGTTTTGGAGACACACCTGCTGAAATTACTGGTGTTGGGTGCTTGAAATTTTTCCACTTCTGCAAATTTAAAAAAAATTAATCCCAACACACGACATGTGACAGAACAGAGCTTGGTCCCCTACTGGTTCTGCTGCTGAGATTGCAGAAATGGAAAATCATCGAGACTTTAAGGGCATTTCCATCTTTGCCCGCTGTGAGATCCTTGTCCTTGATTGTTTCCTGTCTGCTAGTAGAGACACTAAGCAACACTTTGCCAGCAGCAATGATGACACCTCTGGCACAATCTCTCAGGATGTACCACTACATTGCTTTAGCAGGCACTTCCAGCTGATTCCTGAATTTCATGACTGCAGCCCAAGCCCATAACTCTCCACCACCACCCTGGACCGCTCCCTCTTGGGTGTAGCACTCCTTAAGCATCATTAGACAATTCACCCAACAAACAACTCCCAACATAAGTTTAGCCCATGCCTCATCAAACTGAGAGCACAAATTTTTTTAATAAACTCTTTTCACATGACCAACTCCCAGTCTCCTAATTATTACTGCCATGTTTTAAAATCCGTTTCACTCACATCCTGAATAATCCCCATGTAGTCCCACCAAAACCCCACAAAGCAGGATTATCTCTGCCACAAGTTGTCTTTTTCAAGGCCCCAGTCCAAAACCTAGAGGAATTACTATAAAATTTTCTTTTCATTTCGGAGGGCTTTAAATCATTTTACTGCTTACAATGTGTGTGTATTTAAAATATCTTATGGATCTTAAATAGGTGGAAAAATGTATTTTTCCATAGCTCTGGTTAGAAAAACAGGCTTGTGCTGCACAGCACAGAAGACACCTTTGAAACTGCTAAGGTTTCCAGACTAGCAATGCTGCAGTGCATGTGGTCTGGCTTTCTCCCACTTCCCCCTAAATATCCTCCACACACCTTCTCCCAGAGACACAAACTGTCCCCACTGCTCACAGGAGTCCCTGCTGACTCATTTTTCCATTATTTCACTATGACATTCATCTCCTTCAGGTAGGAGTAAGGAATATCAAGTCTTGACATGTTATTCACAATTTCATCCCCCAACAACGACCATTTTTCAATTATTTCTACTTGACAAAGACAAAAGATGGTGCGATGGCTTGCAAAATGTAACTTCATGAGATAGAAACACAAACAGATTTTCTGAGTGTAAAAATTGTTTTGCAAGGCATTTTCATCCCCAACTAAGTGTTTAGGCAGTTGATTCAAACTTCACAAGGAAGATCCCTGCCCTTGCAGTTTCAAATACAGCCTCGATTTCCCTGGGAAGACCACCTGGAAATCACACATTGGCATCATCTATTCTCTTCTTAGGCATTGTTTACTGCACGGGATGCACATTACCAGGTCAATAATTACATTTACTGACTTTCAGATCATGCTATTGCCCAAGTATTGCCCTGTGTACAACCACACACAGCTTTGTGAGTTGGCTGGTTCAGTCCTACCACATCTTCCCTAAGAGCAGGGGAGCTGGAAGCAGTTTTAGGTGAAAATCCCAGGCTTGGCATTCAGTTACCGAGACGCCGCGTGGGATGCCTTCCTGGTTTTCTCTGGGATTCATTTCTCCAGCTGGTCTGACAAGGCTCACCCCCATTCACCCACGGGGAACCGCAGACAGCAAAGCAGCTCCCAGGCTCTACCCAGGGGTGCCAGTGCTGAGGGCAGGTTCTTGAGGGGTTATAGAGGCACCTGTTTGACTGGGTTTGCATATTTTCTGCATAACTTTACATCTCACATAATTCTTGTTCTCGTTTGGTTCTCCTCTCATCCCACAAACAACGGGAGCAGACAGACTTTCAGAAGTCAGAAAACCTGGAGAACTATACCTGTGTTGATGTAGAAGCTGTAACATGGAATTGTGGAATATCCAGAGTTGGAACAAACCCACAAGAATCATCAAGTCCAACTCCTACCCTGCACAGGACATCCACCGCCTTTAATGCTCAGCACCTCATTTCCATTCATTACACTGCGCTTTAGCCTAAATGTTGTCTAAGTGAACTGCAAGGCTTTACCACCCATTTAATTTCAGACAAATTAAATTATCATTACGGCAACAAGAAATTAAATTACACCATTATGAAAACAGCTGTGAACTACACCAAGCTCTCACCTGAAGTAATACTCAGGATTTCCTGTCTTGAGGCTACTGGGCCAATATGAGTGGGCATCCCAAAATACACAAAATTTGGAGAGTGTTGCTGGCTTCTTGGGCTTGCTGTCTCCCCATCTCCCTCCCTCACCAGTGCTGTCCCATTCCAGCACTATGGACTGACAATCCTCCTGACAAAAAGCAAGTCTTTCCCTTTCCTTCTTACTGAAGACACCCCTCTATCACCTGTGGAGGAAAAGAACCCCAAAAGCTGCCACCCCACCAGAAAAACCCAACTAAGCTTCACAAGGCCAGCTAAAAAATGTACTGCTTATTCGAACTACAGGCTCAGTGCTTCCACAGAGCTCCTCTTCAAATACATCACACCCAGGTGCGTAAGACAGAGGCAAGGCCTGAATCTCAGACTCCAGCCTAACATCAGCACTAGGTTTGGTGAGTTGGCTGGATCGCACTCTGTTTCCATTTAAGATGCTCTTCACAATTCTTTTTCCTCCTCGGAAGTGCTAATTCACAGGCAGCCTCTGTATAAAGTGCCTCATTAATTATACTTCCAAGCAGGAGCTTAGAGTGGGGGATCCTCACAGCACAAACAGCAGACGTGAGACAGGGGATGAGCACAGGATTTCAATTCCTTCTTCCACAATGATTTCCCTCTGGCTCTTGCCTGTGCAAAGATGTGATGGGCAAACAAAGGCTGTGTCTGGAGTGCTGCAGAGCTCTCAGCATGACCAAGGCACCCTCCCTGTGAGCAAGTCTCAGACACACACATCCAGCCCTACTTCACACATAGGGATTTCCCAGCCTTTCAGCATTAGCTCCCAGTTCTAATTCTAGATGATGTCCAGGGCAAAGACCTGCATGATCTCCCCTAAACTAATAAGTTGCCTGAATTTCCTAATTTTTTTTTTTTTTCAGTAAATAGACATAAACCTTTTCAGGTGCTCACAACTGAGGGACCAGAAACTTGAAATGCTGAACTGTGGAAATGCAATTTTGGCTGCAGTGTGGGGATGAATGTAAAGAAAAATAGAAATCCATGAGGACTGCACACTCATGGCTCTGATGGGACTTAAAACCACCCTCAATGGGGCAGGAAAAAATGACAATACTGATAGGACACTGTCGAAAAATCTCGGCATGTGAGGTCAGTAGCTCTGCTGACTGCTTTTTGGGTAAAAGCCATTTAATAACTGAACATCCTTCCCAATACAGGAATCTCTTGAAAGACCCACTGTGATTTCAAAAGTCCTAATAGAGGAGTGGCTCAATGTTTGCACTCCCTCTGCACCACAAAAAAATCCCAAAGCAAAGAAATCCAAGGACAAGCTGGGCTGTGGGCACCACCCAGGAGTCCCCGTCTGGCCCGAATCCTCAGCACAGAGTTTGATCTCCCAGCCCACAACAGAGAGGGCTCTTGCAGGCTCCACATGCATCATACATCAAGTGCTAGAACTGGGCTTCCTTTTCTCATGCAAACTTTTATCCCACTTGTAAATCACCAGCCTTAAAATTTGCTTCGTAAATACTCTACCTGCTGCCTGAGCGATAAGCAGCACAGGTAAGAGTAAGCTGTGTTTCATACTGAACTGCTCAAGAAACAAAGACTCCCTAAACGCCAGAATTACACTCTTTTCCTTCACAGTTTAATAGCAATATACATAATTTAAAGCCTTTTTTTTTGTTTGCTGTCTCTCTCCTAACATTTCAATGGGATAAACAACTGCCCTTACACAGTCAGACTGGTTTACCTCAGTACGCACCTAGCAGTGCTGCCACTGCCTCCAAGGGGCTTGGCAAAGCATCAGCCCATATGGTGCCGGTTGGATTCACACTGGCAAAGCCCGGTGCCTTGGAAGCTACCGGGTCTGGAGAACCGGGATCTGTCCCGGGCAGACTCAGCCGCAGCGCTCCACGCTCTCTCAACTTTCACCGTCTACTTATCACTCCCTCAGCGGGAACTTCTAAAGCACCACCCTTAAGAAAGTGCTCCAAACTCCATCGGACGCTGAGAATCAGTCCAACCCGCGCTGTCCCCCCGGCTGGCAACCCGCGAGGCTCCCGGAGCGCTCCCGGCGGCTTTCCCGAGTCCCGGGTACCCGGAGTGCTCGCAGAGGCTTTCCCGAGTCCCGGGTACCCGGAGTGTTCCCGGCATCTTTCCCGAGTCCCGGGGCTCCCGGAGCGCTGCCGGCGGCTTTCCCGAGTCCCGGGTACCCGGAGTGCTCCCGACGGCTTTCCCGAGCCCCGGGGCTCCCATAGCGCAGCGCTGCCGGCGGTCCCCTAGCCCCGTACCTCGGATGTAGGCGCACTTGCCGTCGTCCAGCGGCGCGGAGGCAGAGGCACCCATGGCTCGGTGCGGAGCTGCGGTCCCGCCGAGCCCGAGCCGCTCCCGCCGCTTCCTCCGCAGGCACCGCCCCCGGCCCTGCCCCGCCCAGCCCGGCCCGGGAGGGACTCGGGAGGGACTCGGGAGGGACTCGGGGCTGCCCCGCGCCCCGGGGCGGCTCCGGTCCCAGGCAGAGCTGTCCCCGGCAGCTCTCTGTGCCCCGACTGTGCTCTGCCCCACTGTCACTCGTCACCGCAAAATCCACATCCCCTTGGAGACACGGTTACAGCCTCCGGAGTTAAAGACCGTGCCAAAGTAAAAGCACAGTTAAACAGGACCAAAATACCTCTCCTGGAGGTATCCAAAAGGCAGCTGGGTCTGGCGCTGGGTGATGTGTGCAGTGGCTTAGGGGCGACAGTGGAAGTGCTGAGGTGGCGTTTGAACTCGATGATTTTAAAGGTCTTTTCCAACCTTCATGATTCTATGATTCGGTGATTAAAGGCCCTGGCACAGGGTGCCCAGAGAAGCTGTGGCTGCCTCATCCCTGGAAGTGTCCAAGGCCTGTCTGGATGGGGCTTGGAGCAACCGGGGATAGTGGAAGGTGTCCCTGCCCGTGGCAGGAGGTGGAATGAGATGATTTCAAGGTCCCTTCGAACCCAACCCATTCCATCCTTCTGTGATTCTGTGATTTATGGCTCAGTCTTCAGGGCCGTATTGTCCCACTCTTCCCAGGAATATTGCATATTGCTATTGCATGTTTGATTCCAGGATGAAAAATAAACCTTACACGAGCAGGCACTAAAATACACATCACTTCAGTAAATATTGTCCAGTGATTGAAATAACTTTCTAAAACAGGCGAGAGCACCAATCTGCAGATCCTCAGCACAGCAATGTAAGACAGTATGGAACAGATATCTGAATTCTCCTACACCTGAATAATAATTTCACAGCATACCCAGACGTGACTTATTAAGGTATTTCCTTCTTTTTTGCTGTTTTTATTACATTAATCCAGCTGACTGGCCCTGGGCAGGGTGCCATCCCTTATTGTGCCTCATATGTTTTGTATGGAGCTGATGAGTTGCAACGAATATGGATTTTGCTGACACACTGGAGGTTCACAGTGACTGGGAGTTATGCATTTTACCCTTAAATACTTTTCATTCAGCTTGTACACATCTGCCACTCACTGTGAAATTGCTTTCACATAGTTCCGTGTTGCTGATGTGGGCTGTAGGGTTGGTAGGTTTAATGCTATGCCACTCAGCTGATCACAGAATGGTGAAACATTTTGGGGTTGAATCTTTTTAAAATAACACTGAACTTGATCAGATTTGAAACATTGCAGATGATGTGTGACATCGAGTTCAGTATTGTGCTAAACAACCTCTTTCCTTCCAAAATTCATGTTCTCTGGGCACACACCGGTTGTAACCAAGTGTGGTGGAGCACTACCTCGAGGAGAGCAGGCTCACCCAGAGTATCACTGAGCCAGCATCTCACAAGTCTATAGAGACCTCAGTTGAGCTAAAACATTAAATCAACAGCACTTCTAGAGATCAAATGTGAGCCAGGCTCTGTTTTGGATATATTTGGTTGTTAGGCTCTGCTTGAGAGCTCTCAGCGAGGTGGCTGCTGTTGTTTGCTCATTGCACCTCTGTGAGCTGTGTGAGCAGACACCAGTGAGGAAATACTGGTTACTGGTGTGCATTTTGAAGGCACTAACTCAGAGGAGAATTTGGGCTCTGCTCAGCATAGCGTATCTTTTATCAAATGTAGCTGAGGAGCTTTGCATAACATACAGTCACGTGTAATGGGCAAGTCAGCTCCAGGAGTCTGGAGAGAGAAACCATGGGGAATTAATGAGCCGTGAAGTGGATTGCAGGTCTGTCCTGTCATTTAGCAGATGAAAATATGCCAAATCCCAGAAGCTTCATACCCCAGAACAGATGTCAGAGTGTGCACTGAATGGGAAAACTCCCTGTCTAAGTACAGCTAGGGTGAAAACAAAATGAGAACTGAGGAGTTTATTTAGTTATAACATTCTATACTTTGGTACTACCTGATCCCGAAGATCCCCAGGCATTTCACAAACACTTGCTAATTAAAGACTGTGATTTCCTTTTTAAGATAGGGAAATGCTGTGTTTTGATGGCAAAGCTTGTGTCTTTAGCATCTTAAGAAGACACCATAAGAAATGTGAGCCAAATCAGGAACAGAGATAAATGATCGTCTTTCTGTAGTGCTTAAAATCAAACCCATCCTCTTTAAGATAAGGAATTTGCTATACTAAATTTTAAGCTGATGTGACACCTGCACTGCAGGTATCGATGATAAAGTAACACAATCAAAACAAAAATACCACCAGAGCCAAAACAAGTATTTTCCCACTTTTTCTCCTATAAAATCCTGATCTTTGAGGGTTGTGTTTATCTTTACACACCCCAAAATTCCTTCTCTAAACACCTGTTCTGTACTATATCCTAAAGGTTGTATTATATCCTAAAGGGCAAAATGAAAGTGAATTCCTGAGTGAAGAGCATCCAAACAAAGGGATGAAGATCTACCTCTGCTGCCTCTGTGACTTCACGTGTGTAAGAGTGACATGGAGAGAGAGGTGGTTTCTTACATCACTGCAGTCCAGGCTTCTTCATGCTCTGAACCCACGAGGTGGCCAGTGGAAGTACTGGGAGCTCTGGTACCCAAAAAGTGCAGTATTCTGCTGTATTCTGCTTCGGGAGGGAGGGAGGCAGGGAGGGAGAAGGAGGCTGTCTCCACAATCTCATCTATTTGATCTCCCACTGTGATGGAACCCTGATGTGCCCCAGATGTGACAAGATCCATTCCCAGCGCCATGGGCACACCATGGAATGAACTTCCGGGGGCTGTTAGTCAAACACACAGTCCTTAACACAACCACAGAGCTGACAAACTGCAGAGGTATCATCAGAGGGACTGATAAAATCTTGGCCACCTTGCTGGCTGCTTCTCCTTGTGTGACTGTAAAGGGGACGTGCCAAGGAAGCAGCTTCTTAGACAAGCTGCACAAGAGCACTTGGCTGTGCCCTTTGCTCTAGAGGGAGCACAGGCTCACCCTGTGTGTGCTCCCCCACAGCCCTCCTGGTTGCCTCAGAGACATGGTTTGTTATCAAACAGAAGCATTAAAGTGAAAGGTGTGTGAAATCCATTGGAGAGATGATTCATTACCCAAAACTACTATATAGTATTTCTCCAAGGGAAAGGAGCCATTTTAAGACCTCTGACTTTGCAGGCAGGATAACAAGGTGTTGTTGACACAGCCAGCTGCAAATGTCATGAAACTGTAATGAATAAATAATAATTATCTATTGCTAGAGGAAACTCTTAATCATTATTGTCTGAAAGTCAAAATCAGGTTGCAGACAGTAGTCCTGAGAGATGTGTGATAAAATAAAAACCGCCCTTTTCTCAGGACAGACTGTTGGTTGAAGTATATTCAGAATCCTTTCCATGTAAGTAAAACAAAAATGTTATGAGTTATTTTCAAAAGGTTAGGAGGTCTTAAAATCTAGCTGCAGAAGATATTCTAAGAGAATCACAGCAGTTCTGGCTGGAGAACCAAAAATAATGTTTTGATAAAATAGCCTTTAAAAAAAGGTTAAGAGTTGGTTATGCTTTAGCTACTGCCCTGATTCTGAGACCAACCAGGATGGAGCACTGAAAACCCACAACAGAAGAGTGAATTTTGACAGGTTCCTAATCCCAGAATCATGGAACAGCCCAGGCTAGAAGGGACCTCAAAAGATCCAACCTCTCCTGGGAAAGGGAGTCTGTGGAGATTATCTAACACCCTGCACCACTGCACCTTGAGAACTTCAGCAAGGGAGACTCTGCCACGTCCCTGAGGAGGTTGTGCCAGTGCATGGCTGTTCTTGCTATGAAAAGTATCTTTCTTATACCAAGATAAAATGAAAGAGCATGGTGAGGAGACAGTATATGAAGTGCTGCTTCATATATGAACTGAATGTTCCAGGAAAGAGGTTAAAATGGTGTTTATGATCATTATTCAAATGAAGAAAACACATAAAACCCCTTATTTTTGTAACTGAAAAGTATGGATGGTAGTCTGAGCAACTCATGAAGTAGAAAAAGCAAGGCAAAGGAATATTTCAATAGCAGATGGTGGCAAAATATATCATTTTATCTCTAATTCTACCTTCAAAGGTTATGTGGATCAAAATATAATCAGACTGCTGAGTGCACAATTCAATGCAGAATGAGGCTTTGCTGGTTGCCTCTCTCACTCCTTATTTTCTTCCCAATTATGTTTTATTATGTTGCTCACATTCAACATGTCAACAACATTCATTGGAATACTCACTGAAAACCAGTGCTCATAAAAAAACAAATTATAGATGACATTCATCATTCTACCCCGCTTGGTTGCAAATTGTTTAGAAATGTCGTTTTTGCCCACAGAATTGAATGTGATCCATAATCTGAGAGGGTTTTGAAACTCCTGCAATAGAATGTTCTGATAATGCATTCTTGATGACATGGCAGAGTTCAGTACTTCTCTACTTGCATTTAGTAAATACATATACACAAGCATAGCCCTAGCCCATAGCAAGGCTCAGCTAGACATCAGCATTGCTACAAATCGAGAATTTCCATCCTCAGTGTCCAAACAACACACATCTTGGGCCTCAAAATATAAATACTTCTGAGTGGAAAGGCAGAAAACTTGGGGTTAAAAAACTCTCTTTTCTTTGTTGTCCAGGAGTGGGGTGGGGTGATGAAAGCTTCCCAGTAATGAGGACGAGAAGCTTCTCCCTCTTCTGACACCTGAGATTTTGCAGTGGGAGGATTTGAGCAGCTGGGCCTTTAAGACACCAGGTATGCACAGCAAAAGAATGCTGCTTCCCTAGAATTCCTTCTCAAAACTGAGGGGCCAGCACAGTGCTCATGGTACTCACTTGAGAGAGCTCTGTTCTTTTGGTTGCTATCCACAAGGGCCCTTCAGTGGCTCTTGGGTTCCCAGTTCTCATGGAGTACAACCGAGCACTTGCAAATCTATTCTGAGCAAGTGATACTCTTTACAACCAAATACACAATCTGTTAGTACTTAGGGCACATTACCAACTTGCATGTCGAGACTGCTTTTTAAAACAGATTCTAAAATTGATTTACTGCAAATAAACAGATTCTCCCAAGTACAGCACCAGGCAGCAGCTGTGGAGAGGGAAAAGCACTGCACACCTGGAGTACTTAAGTGAAAAAATCCCCTGAAACCAGTAACCCCACAAGAACAAGAGACTCAGCCTTACCTTAATGTGAAGTAATTTCTCTTCAAGCCCTGTGGTGAAAAGTTCCCCTGGCCTTGTCTCCTCCCCTCCCCGGTTTTCCTGTGGGAGTGCTGCTGGCCCTGTCACTGCTATGTCAGGAGTCTGATGGGAACACTGTTTAAGCTTGCTCTTTTGATGTGAGCCTTGTGGCTCTTTGAAGTTGGAGTCTCCTTCTGGAAGGCTGGAGGGGCAATGCTGGATCTAGAAGAACAGGAAAGTAAAGAGGTGCAGCAAACCCAGCACCACTGGGAATCGGTAAGGGAGTGAATGGATTGTGAGGACATGCCACGGCACTGAGGGTGTCTGGGACAGGGATAAACACTCTGAACAGGGATGCAAAACTCAGAGTCTTGAAGATGTGGTTCTGGGTTTTATTTCCTATGAAGTAAGGAATCCTAGAGCTGAGAATCACCTCCAGCTGTTGCACACTCCATTCGCCTTCCCCAGTGGCCAAGAAATTACATGGTTTTGTGTAGATGTAAATTAAAATAAAATACATGTGTTGAACTTTCCTGTTTTTTAAATACAGAAAACATATTTGGTAAATTCAAACACCATTTCCTTCTCTGCTTAGTAACTAGTTATGAAATCTGTTAAATGACAAATGAGGTGATCATTCCTGCTCAGCTGCCATTAGAGGCTGTATTTTAATTAGTTAGGACATTCATGTCAAAACAGCTAATGCACAGGCCCTCACAAATTCATTGCTGAAGTTCCTTCATTGTCAAACGACTCATGGGTCTGTTCCCTCACGTGAAAATAGAGGTGGTGCACAGAAACCAGTGAATAAACCACGGCTGAGTGCCCTTCCCACTGCCCGCTGCTCCCACGGCTACAGAACAGCAAACGAGAAGGCATGGCCCAATCTGCTGATCTCAGCAGAAAATCCAGAACAAAAATCCATCTGTTGGAGATCCAGTGGGTTCTTTACTGCTTCAAATGGGCAGCCACACCTGCCTGGGAAGACCAAAACCTTCCTAAGTGATAGAAATAAGTTTATAGGGTGGGATCTGTAGGAGGCAGCCTGGTAAGAGGGGAAGGCTGAGGCGTCTCACTGCATCTGAACAGAGTTTCGTGAGGCAAGATGCTAAATCCAGAATCTAAACCTGTCATTTCCCATCTTAACTAAGGAAATCTCAGTGACTCTGCTTAGAGGAGTAAGAAATTCTACTTCGATTTGATTATCGAAGATGTGACCGAAACTTTCTTCCCTAGTGAGCTGCTGTTCCTGTATTATAAACGACCCCTCAAAAGTCCAGCAGGCGTAGGCTGCAGAAGCTGAACGATCCTGCAGACATGATTAATGAAGGAGAGGGCTAAATCCCCATGACATCTGGATTTGCTTCTTCTGGCCACAGATGGTTTTGGTTGCTTTTTATTCCAAGTAAATTCGTTAGGACCAAGCATGAGCTTTAAACACAGCTTTCCTGTTCCAAGTCTCCATTTTCCGTGGACGAGCTCCTCCTCGGGAACCTGTCCAGGAAGGCATATGTAGCAAATGAAGTGGGATTTGCTAAACCATCCTTCACAGTGAAGGGGACTGCACGAGTTCAAAAGGAGACACACAAAGGAAAATTGAATAGTTGGGATTTTTGATGTATTTTCCCCTCTCTGAAGTGATTGTCTTGTCTGCTTCATTTTCCTTCCAGATAATTTTATAAAAACCTTATCCCTCCGAGGTTTTGAACTTACAGTAGATGGATCACAAAGTGTTTACAAGTTTTTGAGTGTAGATGCTGAGAGCACAAGTCCATCCACTCAAGCCTGGCTCCTGGGCTGGGAAAGGCACCCAGCGAGCAGCCTCACAGCAATCCCACACTAATCCCGTCAGTGGGTGAGGCACCCCTGACCCCTGGCATCCTGTCAGCCTCCTGCTCCTCTCCAGCTCATCTGCACTCACCCAAAGTGGGCCTGGGCAGAAGGAGGACATCACCTCCTCAGCAGCACCAGCACATCCGCATGGTGGAGCAGCCAGCAAAAATCTTTCCAATTAATTATTACCACGACTTATTTGGGTGGTAAAACCTGGGCACAAGGTTTTTCAGTATCCTTTAGGAGTGCAGATGTAATTAACTGGTGTTATTACTGATTTTGCTACACTCACTGTCTTGCTTCTCTAGTCGCTAAGGTGGGTAACAATTAATCTGCTTTTTTAGCACAGTACCTGCCTTGGGTTCTCTCTTGCCTCTCTAAATAACCAACAGAAGAAACAGCAGTGGCCTTGGTTATATAGTAGTGATCTACTTAGAACTGATAAACTCTATGAAATCACTAGTAATTCTGGGGGTTTTTTTCAAAACCATTTAAATGCCAGTGTTTATTTGGCTGTTACAGGAAAGCATAATACTTATTTAAAAACTTGCTTGCTTTCAGACACATCCACCATCGCAAGCCCAGCTGTTTTGCTGTGCAGTATTGAACACTCTGGAATATTTACTGCATTAAAACAGCCCTCTGCAGATCAAAAGAGATGATTTTATTACTTTTTTTGATGATCTTTAGCAGAAACCTATATACTCCTGGTTATCTATGCAGTTCAACTTTACCAGATTGGTTTTGACCACCATCAGTTGCACTAACGTTTGTAAGTGAAATGCAACTATTGCTTTTCCTTCCTTTTCCATTTCATAATAAAGTTAGTATTTCCGTAGGCACTGGAATCCTCATTTTCCTGACATGAGAGAAAATAACAACATTCTTCTATTATCCCAGCTTTGAAACATGATGATTAAAAGTATTATCATAGATCACAGAAAAATCCGGTTTGGAAGGGACTTCTGGAGCCCATCTGCTCCAAACTTCTGCTGGAAGCAGGACCCTTGAGTTAGGCTGTCCAGGGCTCTGTCAAGCCAAACCTTGAATATTTCCAGTGAGGGAAATTTTACCACTTCCCTGGCAACCTAGTGCAATGTTTAATTGTTCTCACAGTGATTTTCTTCCACTTAAACCCAGACAGAATTTCTCCTTGGGGCAAGTTGTTTGTATTAGCCTTAATGTGTTTTCCCTTGATGTGTTCAGATGCACAAATTAGCTCTTGCCTGTCTAAATAACCAACAGAAGAAGCAGCAGTGGCCTTGTTTCATTTCTGATGGCACGCTGGATGTTCAGCAGTTGAACTACCTTAAGGCTGGCTTTTGCCACTTATTTCTGGATGGATAATTCTATCCACTGCTGGATAGAATTGGGGGCGTCTTTCAGTACTCTGTCAAGGACCAGAGAGCCCAGGAACACAGAAGTGGGCAGGAGGCTGAAATTGGGGGTGTTAATGTTCTCTGACAGCCAACTCAGCCCATTTTAAAATGAAGCTTTTTGAGCATTTTGTCTGTATAGAATAATTGAGCTATAAAGATCCCTGCTGTGGACTGAAAGCAATATGCAAACCAAACCTCGGAGTCCTGCCAACAATTACCTTTTACTTGGCACACTGCCCAGAATTAAAATCGTGCAAAATTTTAGTCTCCATTTCTCTGGTATATTTCTGTAGCTACTTAAACAACCAATAAAATAAAGGGGGAAAAAAAGAGATTATTAAAATGTTTAGATTATGGACTAAGCATACATAATGGTCTGGCTTTGTTTCCCTTCTCTTTCCCCAAATACCTAAAGAATAACAAGAGGAAATACTAAAAAGAACCAGCAATTTAAACAAAAGTCGTGAGGTCAAACTCTCCCTTGCTCCTCCTTCCTTCTCTTTATCGCTGCTCTGCACTTGGCTGCTGGCCCCCAGCTGAAGGCACTGGCTGCATTGTTAGTCCATGGACAAGAACAATACACCACAAAAAAGCCTGGAGGGGGCTTAGTGATAGCTTGAGTCTTTCCAGAGTTTTGCCTTGTGCAAAGCAAAAATCCTCTGAAAAGAAGGAAAAATAAACCAAAGTTCACGTGGAATCACAGAATCAGGGGATGGTTTGGGCAGGGAGGGACTTTAAAGCCCATCCAGTTCCACCCCCTTCCACGGGCAGGGACACCTTCCACTATCCCAGGTTGCTCCAAGCCCCGTTCAGCCTGGCCTTGGACACTTCCAGGGATGGAGAGAATTTCTCCCCAACATCCCATCTAACCCTGCCCTCTGGCAGTGGGAAGCCATTCCCTGTGTCCTGTCCCTGCATCCCTTGTCCCCAGTCCCTCTCCAGCTCTCCTGGAGCCCCTTTATGCACTGGAAGGGGCTCTAAGGTCTGCCTGGAGCCTTCTCTTCTCCAGGTGAACACCCTAAACTCTGCCAGCCTGGTTCCAGAGCAAAGGGGCTCCAGCCCTGGGAGCATCTCCATGGCTTCCTCTGGCTCCAAGAGGCTCACATCTTCCCTGTGCTGTGGTCCCAGAGCTGGACGCAGTGCTCCATGTGGAGCCCATGAAGCCCCAAGTGTGGTTGCCATAGATGACAACTGTCACAGAATGAGCTGCCCAAACCACAGCTGTGTCTGTATTAGATGTGTCTGCAAAGGAGAGTGAGGGGAAGCAGCTTGGCAGGGCTGTAACTGCAGCTCTGGGTGAGGTAGCGGTGCAGGAAGTACACCAAGAGGGTATGAACCTTCTCACTAGTGGTGCACAGGGCTCTTCTTGCCAGTAAGCTCTCACAGCAAGGAAACGGGATTGGAGTTTGAATCTTCAATTTAAAGAGAGCCCAGTGGCAGCTTGGCCTCAAGCGAGCACCTGCACCAGCAGGTGAAGGGCAGCCCACCAAGCGGGAAGGTGCTTAGGAAGAACACTCTGTTTGAAGACAGGATGGGTAGAAGTAGCTGCCACTCAGTGCAGTTCCCCCAAATGCTGGATTTGCCATGGAAAAAGAGCCAGTAGATCCTGACAGTGCTCCAGTGTTCTGGCTCCTGAATGTTTCTGCTGTCTGCAAAAGCCTTGCACGGCTATAGCCCTGAAAATAAACACAGCCCAAGTTGTAACCTCATCCCGCATTCTGGGAGCATGGGCAGCCAACACTAACTGTAGGAACGTGGAGGCTTTTTAAGGGGATTTTCTAGTTTAACAAGGAACTAGTTCACTGTGGAGGCTAGTATCCATGGCTGGGATTGAGGTTGTGGTGTGACACAAGAGAAATAAAGGCAGCTGTACACTTCCTACCCAGTTTGCTCTCACACATCTAATTAGAGAGGACTGGTAAAGATTATACTCGTCACTGACTGAAGGCTGGAGTTGCTGACATGAGTGACAGCAATCCGATTTTCACTCATGTTGAATGCACTAGCTACCAAAACCATGGATGCTCAGTTGGCCACTCTAAGTCTCTGAGGTTATGCAAAATATAACCTCAACCAAAACTTTAAACCAGCTGTTCTCTCCCTGTTTTAATGAGATGTTGTCACACCAGAAGTTACTCCTTGCTGTCGGGCGCCCTCTCCTGCACATTTACCTCTGTAGCTGTTCTGGTGACAGAGAATCCTTCCTCCTCTTCCTCCTCCTCCGGTAAAATCCTTCCATATAAAAGTATTTCCTGACCCTGCACACCTTTTTCTTTTTCAGATACCCAACTTGGGGCCACTCACTACACTACAGAAAGCTGCCAAGCAATCGTAGCTTGCTAATGAAGAGTTATCAGGCAATTAGTTTTCTTTACAAAGCAAAATCATTCCAAGTATCCTCAACTTAAAATCATAGAATCCCAGTCTGGTTTGGGTTGGGCGGACCTTAAAGATCATCTCGTTCCATCCTCTGCCATGGGCAGGGACACCTTCTACTAGAGTCGGGTTGCTCCAATCCTTGAACACTTCCAAGGATGGGGCAGCCACAGCTTCTCACCACCCTCACAGGGAAAAATTTCTTCCCAATATTCCATCTAACCCTGCCCTTCTTCACCTTAAAACCATCCCATCAGTCCTGTCCCTCCAGGCCTTTGTCCACAGTCCCTCTCCAGCTCTCCTGGAGCCCCTTTAGGCACTGGAAGGGACTCTGAGGTCTGCCTGGAGCCTTCTCTTCTCCAGGTGAACACCCCCAGCTCTCCCAGACTTTCCTCATAGGAGAGATCCACTCTACTCATCTCCATGGCCCCATGTGTTGGTTTTGCAGGGCCTGGTTTTGGGTAGCGCGGGGGCCACAGAGGTGGCTGCTGTGAGAAGCTGCTGGAAAGTTTCACCATGTTCAACAGAGCCAACCCCTGATAGCTCTGATGTTGGACGTGCTGCTGGCCAAAGTTGGGCCAATTAGAGAGGCTTGTAACACCTCTGTGATAACAGATTTAAGAAGAAAATCAAAACAAAGTGGGCACATGCGGTTTTTTCCTAGCCAGAGAAGAGGAGGAGGTGAGAACATGTGAGGGAAACAACACGGAGACACACCAGAGTCAGTGGAGAAGGAGGGGCAGGAGGTGCTCCAAGGGCTGGAGCTGAGATTCTTCTGCAGGCCGTGGTGAAGACCATGGTGAAGCAGCTGTGCCCCTGCAGCCCATGGGGATCCACAGGGGATGCAGCGATCCACCCACAGGCAATGGGAATCCAAAGTGGTTACAGAGATCCATCCACAGCCCATGGGGATCCAAAGGGGGATGGAGAGATCCACCCACAGCCCGTGGGGGAGGTGCCCATGGCACAGCAAGTGGATGCCTGGAGGAGGCTGTGCCCCAGTGGGTGACCCGGTGGAGAGAGNCGTCAAACCACAACACCCCATCATGCCCCTTCCAGCCTTCTTGCTGCTCCCCGTAGTGAGACAGCAGTAACTATGTGATATAGTAACTCAGTGATTGTCCCTGCACTCTGGAGAGGCAAGAAGAAGCAGGAGATTTGGTGTCTCAGTTCCAAATCTGAGTGTTTTGGCCAGAAGGAGTTCAGAGAGGTGGGATGCAGCCTTTGCCTCCTGACAGCAGCAGCTCAGCTCATCCAGCCGAGATTATCACAATCACCAACAGCAGCTCTGGAAATCTGCTCCAGGTATGAGTCCTCTTGCCCTGCTGTGACAGAGAATAACCCACCTTTTCATCTGCAGAAAAACATCTAGGTTCCAACTCCTACAAAAGGCAAAGAACGGGGCACAAACCCTGAGAAATTTAAGCATTTGTACAAGAGGAAATAATGAGGGGCTAACACTGAATCACCACACTTCTACATCCTCCTCTCACGGGCTGATTACCAAACCACTTTCTCTCCTGCTTCCTTCCTTCTTGTCTTTTTTACACTCTGTCAAGTTGTTCACATGGCTTCCTCATCCCCACTCTGTGTTCCAAGACTTCTCTTTATCATACTTTCCTAGTTTATCATCAAAAAACTGCCAGAAACCAAGAGAATTTACGTCCTAGAGACCACCAGAGAGTGCTTTGACTTTTGGCCAATGCTCTGCTGCAACGTTTATGGTATTTGATGCATATGTTTTAGAAGACTTTTTATTGTAGGTTGGGGATGAGGAGTAGATGCCTGTTTTCTGTAACATTTCATAGACATTGGCTATTCATGGTCTGTAGGTGCCTTTGACAAATCCTTCTGCAGGGTGGCCTGTTTGAGTCTTCTCTGATCAATGGCTACACTATACTACTGTCATTTATTTCACAAGAAAGGACAAAATTTGGGTTTGGTTGCTTTGTGGAATCAGGTGTGTACTCCACAGTTTCATTGTCCAATAACTCTGAATCCCTGACTTGTGTAGACACAGATGATTTTTTTTTCCGCTGTTCCTGCTGGAGGTGTTCAGGACCAGGATACATGCCAGGCCTGGAAGTTTGTGAAAGCTGTTCCTCCACTTGTGCTGTGGATTTAGGTCCCCCCTCCCCATGCACACCAACCCACCAGACTTCTGCAAAATCAACCACCGAAAGCATTGGGAAAAGGAACCCACCAGGTTTCATGAATTGAAACTGCCTCCTGTGAGATTTACTTCAGCATACCTGTTCCTGGAACATGACAGGTAGTTCTCTAAAGAACACAGAAGTATGGAACAAAGCTCCCAAAAATGCCTACTTTTTTATGGTATCTATTGACAGTTTCATCCCACTGCCCCTTACCTTATCACTAGAGATGCCTGGAACTCATTTCAAACAGTACTATTTAAATTGCTTCTGAGATTTGAAGTAGGCTTGTTTGAACTTGTTTTTTTCAAGGTAGTGTTTTCTATTGTTGCTAAATTATCACCAAAAAACCTGGTTTTTGTGGCACCTGGAAAAACTAAGATATTTAGATTGAATTTCAGAAAAAGTTTTGCAACTGGGGTGCTTACAACATTGAGGCGCTGGCGCAGGGTGCCCAGAGAAGCTGTGGCTGCCCCTGGATCCCTGGAAGTGTCCAAGGCCAGGTTGGATGGGGCTTGGAGCAACCTGGGATAGTGGAAGGTGTCCCTGCCTATGGCAGGGGGTGGGACAGGGATAGCTTTAAGGTCCCTTCCACCCCAAACCAGTCTGGGACTGTCTGACCAGAGCTATCTTGTTAGCTTAGCCAGTTCAGAGGCATGTAAGAACAGAGAAGGCAATGCAGAACACCTGAAGTCGGTGCTCAGAGCAGACAGTGTGGAAAAACATCTCAGCTTAATGTCATGAGTACAAAAAAAGGCTTCTTTGAGCAGTAGTCACCCTTGAGCATCCTCCTGTTGTGCATTCATTGCAATGTCTGTCATTCCCAGTCACACCAGCCACATAATAGAGTTCTTCAGTGCTTCTAATTTTTATTGTCATTGTGCTCCCACTGTCATGTTAATTAGATTAAACCAGACTCCCACTGAGGCTGTAACAATGATAAACATTGTAGTAATCTGTCAGCTCTCTCTGAAACCACTTTCCACGGCTTTGGAAATGTGCTGCCCCAATAGACCACACTGCTGTGTATTGTAAATAATCTGCTTTGATCACACTTGCTCACATACATTGTAATAATCAACACTGAAAAATAAACTCCTAATGACTCACAACCTGAGGCACATTATTGATCTTTCCAATCAGCTACCATGCAGGGGGTCATGGAAGCAGAATGTATTAATGCTGCCATTTTTAACTATACAAGACAAATATTGTGGGGAGAGAGGTCCTGCCAGAAATCTAAAATGACTGTACATTATTACTCATCATTTTCTTTGTCTGGAAAGACTGGCTTGTTCCATCTTTCCCTCTTTGCCTGAAATAGGTTCTAGCCTTTCCACTGATTGTTTTAAAGATAGCAGTAAATTCTGACAACTTTTAACATAGACACTCAGTTCTGTGAGATTTTGCTTCCAGGCCATTAACTCCTAAATCCATATTCTGACAGATTTCTTCTGAGGAACAAAGAACAGTGCAGGAATAAGGGCTGAACTGCTTTTCTTGTCTTACTGCACAGAGACACTCAGCAACACAGCTCTCCTCATTACAGACCCTGTGGAGAATCAGGACTTCACAAATCCAGGTTCTTTACAAGTGCTGTGGAAACCATTATTACAAATGGTTCTGTACTTCTCACTAGCCCTGTGCCTCATTTCAATGAATCCCAAAAGGTCTTCTGTATTCAGAGTGTGTGTGCGTGTGTTGGTGTATGGACATCTGCTGTGTCCATAAACCTGCATTACACATCCCATTTCTCCTCTTGCTGCAAATCTGAAGCAGATGTGTGAGGCTGCAGAGAATAGGTATAGGCTGTATTTCTGCAAACTGTGTTCTTGCTGCTGTTTGGAAGGCAGCAATTTGCCAAAGAGCAGAACCACAGACTTTAGAAGCAAATAACAACATACAGCCACAATCTCACTTTTCCATCCCTTGGTCTGAAAATAATCAAAGAAGAGTGGAAATAGAACCCAGAAAGAGACATTATGTGGTTTTTTAGACCTCTATCCTAATATAATGCCTGCCCCCAGCACCTACCAAAGTCCACTGCAGATCCCTAATTCATAAGGCTGGCAACTGTGATCTTGGAAAGAAACTCCAACTGCAAAATCCTGCTTGATATGCTGGGCTGAAATGTGTGTACAATATGCTGCAGCACTCCCAAATAAATCAGAGCTCAGATCTATAGAACCCAAGCCCAAGGGCTGTCCAGGCTGAAGCAGCAGAGTCAGGGAACTCCCACCATTTAGAGAGCAGAGCTGTGTTATGAAGAAATGGGCACAGCTGCTTTGGTGAGTCACATGTGGGTTTGGAATGAGGACTCAGCTGGCAAACACCTATTTTCCATCATTTCTTGAGGTCACTGCTGAATTTCAAGTAATGGAAAAAACAGATGAGTTAAAAGCAAACCTCCCTAAGTTATGTTTGAAACACACAGCTCAGGGATAGTCTGGCACAATTTAAGCAGCCTCTGGAAAGTGTGGCACAATCATCCACTGAGCTTCTCCACTCAGGGAAACAGTCAGGTTGGGGATCACAGGCTTTGATCAGCTACAAAACAAGGTAAATCTGTGCTACAGGAAATCTAAAATAAGGTCTAAAAAAAGGGAAGGACTAGTCATTAATTTCCTGTAACTGATGCTTAAGCCAAGAATTGCTAAATGTATCCTGATTATTGTTTTCTAGGATTTTTTCCCTCTTTTTTCCCTCCTTCTGCCCTCTTCTCTTTTTGCCTTCTCCTTTTGCCTTCTCCTTATCCTTGTCTCTTTAAAAATATGCTTTTGGTCACTGCTTTTTAAATTTTGGTCACTACTTGTAAAGATCAACACAACAGACCAAGTCATCCTCATACTTATTTACCTTTTGCGAGATTTTCAGTGCAAGCATAAACCTTCAATGATTTCAGCAAAGGTTCTTGGTTGGGCCGTTTACTGAAAGAAAAATAAATCTGTTTTTGCAGAAAAAAAAAAAAGTCTGATTGTATCTATCTCACGCTCCACGAGAGGGCACCAGATAATTATCTTAAATATCACCCAGGCAGCTGTTGTGTACAGGCTGTTAATTGCACCTAATTAGAGATCAGTAGATGCATTAATCAACTACAAGTCAGGCCTCAATACAGAAACATTCAGTGACACTGTTTCCATCTACACTCAGCCTCCAGCTCCTAGCTGGATCCCAAGAAGTTGTGTGCAGGTATTCCTCCCAATATTCTCCTATTTCTAACCTTGCTGCTGTGCTGTCTTGTGTCACACACCTAAAACATCGCACATATTTAAAATATTGCCCACAGCCCTAGGATGAGAACAGCCAAATTTGCGAAATTTGTTTGCCAGGGCACAGCACAATTTTTTCACCACAAATGAAGAGTTCATCAACGCAAGAGACAACTTTACTGTAGGTTAGTCTCAGCCTGTAGTTAATCCCACAAACACCCTCCATGCCTGGTAAGTCTTTGATTTTAACTTTGCAATATTTTCTATGTAATTATTTCTCTAAAAAACTATTTCAAAACATTGTGTGCAGAACTTCCCTTCATTCGGCAGGCTTTAATCACCCTTGTTTCCTTACTGCAGAGAGCAGGACATTGATTGTTTGCTGAATGACAAATGAAAAAGTTGTAAAGAGGGTTTAATGGTGTCCCTATTTCAGTTCAAACTACCTCTGCTAGGCATCAGAGCTGGAGCATTCTGCTTTCTTTGCCCTGACACTACTTAGACCTTTCTGAAAGGATGTGCAAAATATTTTGAGGAAGCAAGGTAAAAAACAAGATTTCTTTCCCCTCCATTCACTTACTATAATAAAAGTAGTAAACAAGGAGTTACAAGGAAAACCAGCTGCAGTTTGACACCTAAGCTGGGTTCTGTCTTATTCACTGCTCCCTTTGCAGAGCACAGAAGCAACATTTTCTTGCTTTCCCCTAGTTACTTATAATGAGTTCCCACTCTTTTGTCTTTATCTCCGGGTCCTGGGTTTCTGGGAATGGAAGAAATTAGCTTATCTTTTGCAGCCTGAATTTGGTATATCCATTGGCTACAGGGGACAGGCCATACACACAGCACCCCACAGGGGCAAGGCAGCCACGTGCTTGGAGTGCTGCTCCCATCCTATGGAACAGAGGCCATATTTCATGTCTGTGTAGTCCCACCTGTGTCAGGGTACGTGGGTGGCTCTGAACACTGGCACAAAGATGGCACTTTGGGCATACAAACAGCTGCTCTCTCCTCAGCTCTGGTTTTCTCTGGCAGCATATGCAAGCAGAAACAATTATTACCTTTTGTTTTGTAGTGGCTGAACAACGCTTTTTAGATAAGTGGAATTAATTCTCTTACTGCATTAAAGGGATAAAGGTAAAGCCTAAAATAAAAACCCCAACAAATGAAAATATTTGTAATAAGCTAATTATCTGATTAAATTATTACATACTCTGTCGCCCTACACCTGTTAATACACTGTCATAAATATCAAATACAGAATTAATACCAGCCATTAAGTGCATGCTACCCCTCTCCAAAAGTCCAATTAAGCATGTGTTTACAAATGATGCAACTAATTATCCACCTCTTCTATTTCAGTCAAATGTCTTAATGTGCCTTAGAGACATTTCCAAAGCTAAGGAGACATAATGTCTTCTCAAAGAACCAATACTCTGAAAACACAGTGAATTTCTGAGCATAAGCCCTAAGGCTATAGATTTTGTAAATACATTTTTTTTTCGTCTAAGTGAGTTTGGTGTTTTGCCTCAGGCAATGTTGAAGAATGTGAATTTCAGATACTTTTTCAGTGGCATGGCCATTTCTGTGATTTGAGGGTGTGCTACTTGGAACTATCCTTCATTTATTGAACAGGCAAAACCCTTTGATCACTAGCTGAAGCTTCACTTTATGAAGCAGATAATATTATCTTGCAGCTACTCCTCAAATTCTTGGCCAGTTTTGATCTGTGTTTTTACTTTGCTGATACAATCACATTCTGAACCCTGCAGTTGAATGCTGCTATGAAAACACTTCTGAGTTCCTACCAATCACTGATAGCACCGTCCTGCTGTTGTTCCCAGCTGTGGCTGTGGGATTGTTCAGCTTGTGCCGACCCTGCAATGCTTCCTGTCCCTGAAGCTGCCAAAGCTTTTGGGCTATATTGCAAGTTTAGAGTTGAGATATTTGAGATCTTTTTTCCCTGCCTTCTTATAAGCAATTTGCATTAAACATCAAAGGTGGAAGATTTGGTGCCCCTGCTTGCTCACTGCCTGAGCAGTGCATTTCTCCATTAATGCCCTGTTGGAATCAAGTGCATTGACATTTTTGGGACACACTGGAGGGGTAAAAATAACTCTTTGACCCTTCCTAAACAAGATCCACTGTTTTACTACCTGCTCCTTTCTCTGCCACTCCCACCTCATTCTGGATTTACCAAATGCTGTTTTTAGCAGTATCTTTCCCTCTAGGGTCAGCACTGACTGTCCAAATGCTGGCTACATACTGGTTTTAAGTGACTTTTTTGAAAGCAAGTACTTAATAATGGCAGGGCCTGAATACTGAAGAGCCTGTAATGTCTCATGCCAAACTTCTTTTTCAGAGGACTACAGCCAATAGAATCCCTAATTTGTACATTTTGATCCTTGAGCAATGTGGGTTCTCTTACAATTCCAATTTATTCATGTTACCTCTGTGAGTAGTTAATCTGCTCCAACTCTCTCCCTCTCATTTATTTTGTCTACAAGCCTCAAAATAAAGCCACAGTCTGCAAAGTTCTGCAGATATATCACTGGGGTATTATCTTGCAGCTCTCTTATGATCCAGAAAAAGATCTTTTCCCCTTGATTGCCACTGGGCATTCTCACCAGACTGCTACAGCTCTGGCAGGAGGAAGAGGCACATCACAGTTACAACCACAATACAAATCTGTGCTGAGCAATCTTGTTTAATTTACCTTCCTTCCCATTCACAATACCAAACATTTTTCATTAAAGATCACGCAGCTTGCTTGCTCTGCTTTATTTTTAAAGACTCTAAATCTTAAACTGTAGCAAAGCCATCGGTCCTGAGCCAGTGTTGGTTCAGAAGAACAACCTCAGTGCCTTTTCTTCCTGCCCCATTGTACCTGAGTTGATCCTGAGCAAAGCTGCTCTGCACACACTTTCTACCCTGCACAGAGGGTAAATGCCTCAGAAATCCCTCCTGCTGTCTCTGACAGGGACACTCAGCATGGGAAAAGGATTATTTTACTACTGCTAGGGCAGACCTTACCTCATCCTACCAATGCCCATTTAGTTTTCCTTTGCTATCATTTATTTATACCCTCATCTGTCTTTACTGTAATGTACCACAGTGGAGTAACGCACCAACACGGATATTTTCTCCTGATTTTTCCCACCTTTTGCCTCCTATTTACAGTTCCCTGCCTCCAGATTTTTAAAATGTGAGTATTTTTTTCTTCATTCCCTCTATATGCTGGTTTCTGAAAGGAAGTGAATGGGTGACCTTCAATCACTTTAACAGGTAATAAATATTTTACCTGGAAGGATGACATGGAAACAACATATCTCAGTTGAGTAATTTTCTTTACTATTATTTTGCTGCTGCAAGGAGCAGAAGAAATGTTTCCATTACAGCAGGAACAGTGGAAAGCAGCAGCTGATGAAAGCTCTCTGAGCTCTCACGCTGCATGGTTCTGCTACCTGCTGCAGAGAACAAAAATGCTCCCAACACAGAGCATTGTATTGTATTGAAATACAGTATTATCCATCTCCCAGGCTTTCTTGTCTGCACTGGAGAGCAGAATCACAGGATGATGGGATAACTTGAGCTGGAGGGGCCCTCAGGAGGTCCCTGTCCAAGCTCCAGCTCAAAGGAGGTCAGCTCTGGGGTCAGACCAGGCCACTCAGGGCTTGAACTGCCTGGGTTTGGAAAACCTCCAAGGATGGCACAGCTTTGCTGGGCAACTGTGCTGCTGTTGAGTGTCCTCATGGGGAATAGGTTTTCCCTGTATTCATCCAAAGCTTTCTTGTTTTGGCTTCTTGTCACCTCTCACCTTGGCTGAGAGAAGCCTGGCTCAATAACCTCACAGGAAGGGGCTGGATGTGTAGGGTCCCCAAAGCCTTGCCTGCCCCAGGCTGACCAAGCCCTGCTCCCGTGGCCTTTCCTCTCAGGGCAAGTTCTCCTGTCCCAGCCATCCTGAGGCCCTCCCTTGCCTTCCCTTCCTCCAGTCTGTCAATGCCTTTCCTGCAGTGAGAGCCCCAAACTGGGCACAGTATCGGGATGTATGTAGGGAGTGCTGAGCATGAGGGACACGGCCCTGATCCCCTGGCCATGACAGCAGCGTCCCTGTACGAGCAGGGCTCCTGCTGGGGAGCACAGCTCTGCATCTGCACCACAGCTGCCCCCTGAACACAAAACCCTCATGCTGATGTCTTGGCAGGGGGACAGCCTGCACTTGGAAAGTACTTGGTTGCCTTTTCTCACATCTTTAAAAGCAGCAACACCACATTGCAGAGGAGATCCACGGTGCCACTATTAAATCATACAGGAAATATAAAACAAAATCAAGTAAACATTCTTAGAAATATGGTGAGCTGGACACCATTAGCGCAACTTAAGTGTGTTCAATTTCTTTTTGTGTCTCTTTCAGCAAAAGATTCCTAGAAATGTTTATAGTTTGTTAATTTACATGCCAGTGTATAGTTTTGCATTTTACCAGATTTTTTCCTGTGAGGGTGGGGAAGCCCTGGCACAGGGTGCCCAGAGAAGCTGTGACTGCCACTGGATCCCTGGAAGTGTCCAAGGCCAGGCTGGATGGGGCTTGCAGCAACCTGGGCTAGTGGAAGGTGTCCCTGACCATGGCAGGGGGTGGAACAAGATGAATTTAAGGTCCCTTCCAACCCAAACCATTCTGGGATTCTGTGACTCCAACTCACCTTGCACTCCATCTGCCTTTAGAGATCTGCATTCCTGACAACTGCATGCTCTCATTTTGCAAATCTTATTTTTGTAGCATTAAGCTTTTCTCACATAGAACAAATTTCACTAACAGTGGTACATTAGTGTCAGAACTTCTTCACTCACCTCAGTGCTGCAGGCAATTAACAAGTGAAACAATTTTTACCAAAGGGCACTTCTGGTATCGCAATAACTTGACAGACAACATCTTCCTTTCCTTGGCACTGATGAACAGCTGAAACTTCAGGAAAATTTCAGTCATTAGTTCTGACTGGTGTCATTCTAAAGAGAAGAATGTATCAGAATCTCTTATTCCATTCTGTACCAGCTTTGAATTTTAACATTGAAAGAGTTCAACACAACCCACTTCAGAAAAATAATTCTTTAAGAAACCCAGTCAAGAACAAGAAAAGGACTGTTAAATCCTGTCCACAGCTGACTCCCTCTGAGATTTATCTGAGACATTTGCTCACACTTAGAAAACAGAGATGTTATCCCTGACTAACTTATCACCGTCTTGTAAGGATCAATTATATGGGCTGCAGTATAAGTCATAAGGACTGTGAGGGAGTGAAAGCTACTCCATAAAAATAGTTATTTAGGAATAACCTGACTTAGGCTAGAATTTCTTAAAAATATGTGAAGTTTTGCAAGGAGAGGTGAAAGTCCAAACCAGGACTTTTAAAATATTCTAATTATAAGAACACTAACTATAACACTCTATGAAAACTTACAATACTTCATTCTGAATTGCCTTAAATACGCCATACTGAATTGCCTAAAATACTCCATATAGAATAATCTTAATTATCTTGCTGCATGATTAAAGATTGAAGTATTAATTCAGACTCACGTGCGATCTCTGTTCACTTTTTACTCACACCAGATTTAATTACACTAAGTGCACTGCCTTGCTATCGCTATAAAACAGTTAATGCCAAGACCAGTAAAGGCACCTCTGAAGACCTAAAGCTCATAAAAACAATGTTCATTTACCAACGTTAAAACGCAGACACGGGAAGACAACTTTTATTTCACGCTAGGACCGCAGAGCAGGCTGGAGATGCTCGAGAACACCTAAATGTGTATTTTTGTACCGTAAACAGAAACACCACAAGTCTTGCTTCAGCTTCTGACCCGTGTCTGAGGGGTGTGGGGATGGCGCTGGGCTCGATGCCACGCTGCCCTGCCTGCCCGGGTTCAGCTGCTTCCCACAGCCTTCGGACTCCGGGCACGTCCCTCTGGAGCGGTGTCCAAGAGCCCCGGAGTTCAGGGAGCAGAGCCCAGCAGAGGCCGGCCCGCTGCCACGCATTCATCCTACGGGGCTGTGCGGTGGCGGATCCGCTCCTGCCCGCAGAGCGGGGAATGGGGCAGCAATAACCCAATTCCTGGAGCCCGCAGGCTCACCTGGCCAGGGACACTGGGGGCTGCCCGGTGGCAGAGCCGCTGCTGCCCGCAGAGCGGGGAATGGGGCAGCAATAACCCAATTCCTGGCTCGCCTGGCCAGGGGCTGCGGGGGCTGCTCGGGCCGGCCCCACTCCGGCCAGTGCACCGCCACCCACCCGCCCTCCGTCCCCGAGCTCCGGCGCTGGCTGCGGGAACCAGAGAGTCACCGGGGCTGGAAAACATCCCTGGCATCATCGAGGCCAACCTATACCCAACATCACCCCGTCAACCAGGCCATCGCACCACATCCAGCCTTCCCTTAAACAGCTCCAGGGACTGACTCCACCGGCCCCCTGGGCAGCCCATTCCAATGCCTAATCACCCTTTTCGGGAAGGAATTCCTCTTGATGTGCGACCTGAACCTTGCCTGGCACAGCTCAGCCGCCCCCGCCCGGGAAGGGCGGTCAATGGAGAAGGGCCGTGGTGCGGAGCGAGTCCCGCAGGGCGCGGTGCCGCATCCTGGGAACGGGAAAGGAAAAGGGATGTGGAGCGCTGGCGGCGGCGGGGCCGGAGGTGT
>VZRS01012781.1:0-57376 GCA_013398055.1 Ifrita kowaldi
CGTGTCAGCCGGCCGCTCGCCATGCCCCGGCGCATGCGCGGCGGGGGGGGCGGGAAGCGGGCGGTGCCGCCCGCTCTGCTCCCCTCAGCGTCGCGGGGCCGCCGCGCTGCTCCTGCCCGCGCAAAGGTACGGGGACCAGGGACGGAGGACACATGGTGTCCCGGTAACCGGGGAGGGGGGGCCGCGGAGTAGGGTCCTGGGGACCGGTAGCGTCCTGGCTCTCGGGGGGCTGCCGGAAACGGATGTCCCGAGGACCCTGCCCCCGCACCCCGCCCGGTAAATGGCGGGGAGGCAGGGAGGGAGCAGCTTCACAGTTACCGGGCTTTCCCTGCTCCAGCCGAAGCTTGTCCGCGGGGCTGCGGTGCCCCGGGTGCTTACGGGGTTCACTCACACTTTGGGGCGTGCCCAGATCGCCCCCGGGGCGGGTGGCACCCGCGCACCGACGCCCACCGGAGGCTCCGGGGCAGCACGGGCTGGCGCGGCCACGTTATCCCCGGCCACGTTATCCCCGGCCACGTTATCCCCGGCCCTGCCTTTGCCCTGCCCCACCAGGCCTGGGCCCGGAGTTTGCCCAGGCCAGGCCCGGGCCAGCATCCCCACCTCGGGGGTCCCTGGGGTCCGAGCTGGACAAGCGTGGCCGTGGCCACCGGCCCGCGGGGCAACCTTTGGGGCAGGCCAGGCGCAACTTTTCGTCCGGCACCCCGCCCACCCTGCCAGGACGTGGGGAAAAGCGAGTGGTAAGGGTGTCTGTGTGCTGCTGCGTGGTTTTGGGTGGGGACGCGAGGGGACACGCTTCCCATGGCCACACCGAAGCCAGGGAGGTCACCGCAGCAGTTCCCACCAGGACGGACAGCTGGCCGTCGGCCCCCGGGATGGGGCGCTGGGGTGGTTCCCATTCAGGGCGGGACTGGCCCCCATCGGGGAAGGCCTGGGTCCCCACCATGTCCCGGCCGAAGCAACGAACCAAGCAGGGGGAAACCCTGCCCCATCCTCTGCCTGTTCCCTGCCGGATCCTGCTCGAGCCCCTGCAAGCTCCCCATCCCTTTGAATCTGCCGGCAGGATGTCTACATGCTTCTGCCGTGGCTTCATCGCTGGCTGTTCGACCCATATTTGGTAGCAATAATTGTTTACTCTCTTCTCCTCTCTCCCCGAGCCTCGCTGCTCAGAAGGGGAGGGCACATATTTTTGGGATCTCTAGTTTTGCCAAAACCTGTGAGTTGCCAGTAAAGGGTCCAGACCACCTGCCTCCCCCCAGGCCATGGAGTGAAACCCCCCAGGTGCTAAATGAGCCTGTGATGGTGCGTGGGGAGCATCAGTCAAACACTCAGCTTGCTTGCTGAATGGCAGTGGCAGGCGTTTGGTGCTTCCCAAAGTGACACATCCCAGCAGATTTGGGGAAGGGTGGAGTGGGAAGGCTGAGGAAAAGGGAAGAGGGTCCTGTGGGGCTCCCTTATTCTCAGAACTGAGCTTTGCTGGCTGCTGGATGAAATTGCCCCACAGCACAGCCGTGCTCTGTTCTTTCTTTCGCCTTTCTGCCTGTCCAGCAGCATGGAGCTGGGCAAGTTGCTTGTTGTGGGAAGTGTGGGTGCCTGGATCAGGGCACCCAATGCTCTCCAGAGATCATGAGAGCATCCACCGCACCTCAACCCCTGCTTTTGGGATCCTGTGCCAGAGGGCCAGCTTGCAAAGGATGCAGGAGGGACTGAGGCTGGAGTCCCACTTGCCCCCATGCCTGCCTTTGTCATGGGCAGTCTGGAGGTGCCATGATTTGTGCTTCATGACTTTGGAGGTCAGGGGATGCCCAGCAGGAGCAGACAGGATGTGGGGCGTGTGCGAAATGTGGGCAGTTACTGGCCGGAGCTGCTTCAGCCCAGTGCGTGTGAGCTGTGCAGGCTGCGGCTGTGATCCTCCAGCCCAGCTGCCCGGCCCCTGCCCATTTCCCACGCAGAGCAGGGCTGCCCTCCCTGCAGGGGTCAGAGGATGCTACTGTCCTAGCCAGGGGTAACAGCTGAGTGGTCATAGGGATGCTGTGTCTGTCCTTGACAGCCACTCATGCTCCCCAGGAGCAAGCTCGGCCTCAGCTGGAAGAAACTGTCCTCCCATCCGACGTGGACATGCAGCTGGGAAAGAGGAACTGAGCTGAACGGGCTCGGCAGTGTGTGACACTAAACCAGCTGGGGCTGCTGGCTCAGCCTTCCCATTGGTGCAGGACTGAGCCACGTCTGCCTCGGTGCCTGCTGTGGCTGCATGTATTGGTCCCATACTGCAGAACGCAGGAGAACCCAGCCAGAGCCTAGTCTGGCTTCTCACTGACTTAATTTTTGTCCCAGTTGATGGTGCTGGAGCGCAGATGCTGACATGCCAGCCAAGCCGCTGCTGCAGGCATCACATTTTGGTGGCCTGGTATCTTCCTGGCTGTGCCAGTGGCTGTACTGACTGGGCCATGCCTGTGGAAAACCCCAGCACTGGGGTGGTTTGCAGCTGATAAAGCTTCCTGCAGCCAGCTCCTGGTCTGCAGTGGGGCCTTTCCCAGGTGAAATTTGGTATTGCCATTAAAAAAAAAAAAGGAAAAAACCAAATCCTACTACCAAACCTCTTTCAGAGTATCCCTTAAGAGAGAGCATAATAAAAATGGCAAAACTGTTGCATCTGAAGATTTGCAGCTTGTTCTGGAAACTTGCCACAAGTGTTCCAGCTGTCTGCAGTTGAATTTTGGTTGATTTTTTCTGTCTTTTAAGGCACAAGCCCTCCTCCGTAACCGTTATTGCAGCAGTGAACTCGTCCGACACAAATATAGCAATTACATCACGTGACGGAAAACTTGCTGTCAGTGGTCCCTGGCAATTACACAGTGGTTCCTTGGGCCACAGGATGCTGTCTGCCCACAGCCCTGCCTGCACTGTCCCTGCCCTCAGGCAGAACCTGGAGGCCTCCACCACCATCTTGGTTTTGTTCACCTTGCGTGGGCTGAGATGGAGGAAGCCACAACAGCTCCTGGGGGAAGTGGTGGGACCCCATCAAGGTTACCCTCTGCCCCCTCATCATCTTGGGATTGGCTCAGAAACATGCCCATGGTTCAAAAAGGGTTGCACGCAGCTTGCTATAAAATACAGAAGTGTGTTAATCCGGCTGCTCCAGTGTCTTATCTGACTTTGCATACCAACAACATGATTGAGAATAGGTTTGACTGAGAATAGGTTTGCTTTCTCTGGAGGTGAGCCAGCAAAAATTTCGTGTGTGTTCGAGACTTTGTTTGGATTTTTTGGTTTTTTTTCTTTCTAGGGGGACAGCTTGAGTTTCACTGTCCCTTTCCTTTATTTTTCTGGTTTGCACTGCCAGGCTCCCACGCTGTCTCATCTGTTGCGTCTAGTCCAGCTTTTCCCTCTCCACATGGTTCCCAGAGGGGAAGGGTCTGTAGGAGCCGAGCCCTGCATTGGTGCCCTTGCACCAGGCAACAGATTTGCAAATCTTGTGTTTTGCTGACAAACTTCACCCTGGTTTAAGGAGGTGTCCTTTTGCAGCAGAGGGCATTTCTGCTCTAGACCCTGCTGTCAGCAAAGTTCAGCTGCTGAAGCCTGGACTTTTTTCATGGAATATGGCAATGGAAGTGAACCATCTCCCTTTTCCCTGAGGTCTTCCTTGATGTCATCAGCATCTTCCCTGCTGAGCTCTGTCATTTTTCTAAGTGTTCGGGAGTGGGAAGTCTTGAGCAGTCATCTTCTTGTGGGGTCTTGGGAAGCGCAGTGACCCCTGTGAAGGGTGTGCTGAGGGGTGCCTCTGGTTCAGTGCCTGGTTTGGGGTGGCTTTGTGAGGGCAAGAAGAGGATGCAGAAATGGTGGCAGATGTCCTGGCTCCTCTCAGTTCCTCTCTACTGTCCGACGTCCTCCACTCCCCTTCCTCTGTGGTCTCTGACCTTGTCCTGTCAGTGGCATGTTCTCCTTTTCCTGCAGAGGGATGGAAAGCAGCTTTATGCTCAACTTGAGAATATTTTTAGATGTAGAGAAGTTGGCCTGGTGACCGCAGCAGCCCGCCCTGCATATAAAATACTTGGAAAACCCTTTCCATGACAGGGTGTTCCTCATTTGTTCAGTTCCACAGCTTTGCTGGTGCTTCCGGATAGATGGCAACGGCACAGATGGGTGTCTCTGCCGCCTCCTTACCTCTGCCGATGGGCTCCCTCGCTCCAGAGCCAAAGTGCATTTCATTCCTCAGCAGCGGAGACAGTGGGGGCCACGGGCCTCCGCAGAAACATTGCAGAACGGCTCAGGAATGCAGAGCTGGAGCCGCTCCATGTGCTGGCGGAGGCGGCACGCTCCTTGGTCCCTGCCTCCCACCCCGCACCACCAGCATGGCTTTCTGGCTCTGCAGAAGCAGGGCCCCTGCCCTCTGACTTGCTCCTGGCCAAAACTGGATGCAGATCCTGCCCCTAGGCTGCTCAGGTCTGTGTTTGGGAACAGCCTGCACTGGTGTACCCCCTCCCAGGGCGGACCGGAGCTGGCAGCGCTGGGCAGGGATGCACAGACTCACCATGTGCTGCTGCAGTACGAGGAAAGCTGCCAGCACGTTTTACCCAAGAGCTGTCTCAGGTCAGGCTGAGGATGCAAGATCAGCTTTCCCTGACAGCCATAATAGGAAGCCTGGTAGGAGCAAATCAGTCAGGAAGAGAATAAACAGATGCGCATCCCACCAGTGCTCTTGCATCCTCCCATCACTGGAGTTTAAGGACAAGGCAGCCTGTGTCAGCAGAGCAGGGGACTCCCTCCGCATGAGCAGGCTCTCAGGGAGAGGAAAAGGCATGTCACTGCTGGAGAGCTTTGGGTTGGGGCCAGACGGGGACAGGGAATGCTGAGAAGGGTGTGGAGCAGTGGGGCAGGAGCAAAGGACTCGATGTAGGGACCCTGAGGTGTTTGGCACTGAAAGCTGTTGCACAAAGCTGTTGCTTTGTTTGGGTTTACCTAAAAGGAAGGACTCTTACAAACTGCATCAGGCAAGCGAGGCACTTATGTACAACCTCCTTTTACTTCTCTTACTTCTTTCAGCTTTTACTCTGCAATACGGACATTGCAGTTCTGATTAGGTGTTATTAAAGCTGGTGTTTTGGAGCCCTGTTGAGGGGCACTTGCTCTGAAGCTGCTCTATGCAATCCTTTAAGCCGAACTCTGCCACTGCCTGAAAGGAGGTTGTAGGGAGATGGGCGCCAGTTTCTTCTGCCATGCCTACCATGAGAGGACAAGAGGAAATGGCCTTAAGTTGAGACAGGGGAGGTTCAGATCAGATATTAGGAAAAAATTTTTCGCTGTTAAGATGATCAGGCGTTGGAATAGGTTGCCCAGAGAGGTGGTGGAGTCACCGTCCCTGGAGGTGTTTAAGAGGCATCTTGATCTGGTGCTGGGCGATACGATCTAGTGTTTTAGGGGTTACTGTGGTAGTGCTACCTGGGTGGTTGGGCTGGGTGATCTTCCAACCCTGATGATTCTGTGATTCTATTCTGCAAAGCTGATCCTTCAAACTGGACCCATCTTGAGTCCTTTTTCAGACACCATGGTGTGGCTCTTGTATGCCCATGCAGTGAGACCTGCCACAGGTGGTCCCTTGCCCTCCTGTGCATCATCCTGTGCCCTGGGTTGGTGCAGTATGTACTGCCATAGACCCTGATCTCATGAGCACTCCTTTGGTGTGAGTGGTGCGAGTGGTGCTTTCCCCAAGTAATTGTATTTAACGTGTGAATTCAATGCCTGGTGCCCTTATCTTGCCTCCCCGTGCAGCTTCAGGCTTTTCCGTCCCTCTGTGCTCAGGCTGCCAGCTCAGCACTGTCTGCTGGTGACATGAGGGGTCCTGGTAGCTGGGGCAGGGCCCTGCCAGCTCTGGGTCAAAGCTTGGTTTTCCTCTTGTGGCTTCTATGTCATGGCAGGTTTAATTATAACTCCTTTCATCATGCTCTCACAGCTTATCTAGTGTGCTCCCTCATGCTCACTTCCTCTCTGCAGTATCTCTGTTGGGTACCAGCTGCTGTCACTCCCACAGGCAAGTAAAATAGTCTTTGGGACCTTAGGATAAGGAGGTAGGGGTCCCAGTGCTCCTCTGAGGTCCCAGGGTCTGGAAAGTGGGACCTCCCACAGGCTCACCAGCACAGGGTGCAGCCGTTGCTTGCCCCTGGAAGCTGAGTCCCAGCTTTCAGGTGCTGCTGGAGGAGGAAGGAGGACCCTGCGCACCGATGGGGGTCAGCAGTCAGAGCTCACCCGTCTGTCTCCTCCGGCAGGTGACGCAGGAGTGGGGACAGCCCAGCCGCCACCATGGTTGCCCTCTCGCTGAAGATCAGCATCGGCAATGTGGTGAAGACGATGCAGTTTGAGCCCTCCACCATGGTGTACGACGCCTGCCGAATGATCCGTGAGCGGGTGCCGGAGGCACAGATAGGACAGTGTAAGTCCATGGTGGGACTGGCTGCCGTGCCAGGGCCGCCTTGGCTTAGCTCCTGGCATTTCAGTGGTCTCCCTTTTCTTTTCTGTCTGTGTCTCTCTGGCACTTTCCCAGAGAAAGTGGTGGGGCGAGGGGACCAAGGTCCAAGTCCTCTTGCCCAGTTGAGGTGAGGGTCTGAGCTTCTCAGACTCCCTCCTCGACACCCCAGAAGAACGTTTGGGGTTTGGAAGTTAGGAAACTATATTTGGAAGTGAAATACTCATTAAGCAATTTGAGTCCACTGCCCTTTCTGTCTCTGCTCCTCTGTCCTACTTGCATTCATCACCACTAGCCAGGGCTACGTGAGTCTAAACAGTTGCAGGGGTCACAGTAAACATTAATTAACCATTTAAGTTAATTTTTCCTTTCTTGGGATATATATAATCTCCACTGGGTCTGTCCCCACTGGCAGCTCTCTGCCAGACCCGTGCTGGTGCTCTGTTACCTTTCTAGGCTGCTTCAGCTCCAGCATTTTCTTGCTGCCCCTAGGCTCACAATTTAGCGTATGGCTCATGAGCTCATGACGTGACTCACGCCCACGCGGATGTGGCCTGTCCCCATCATGGATGGGGGGTTGGAGCTCTGGGACGCTGTCTCAGGGGCTCTCCTGAGTCCCTGCAGCCCCCAAAAGTGGCTGTGCCACGGAGGAGAGACAGCAAAGCGGAGGTCAAGAGTCGTGGGAAGAGGAGGGGGAGTGCAGCAACATCTGGGAGCAGCACATTCCTTAAGGTTGAAAGGAAATGCCTTCTCACACCATGCCCGGCTGGTCAGCAGTCCAGCAGACCATGGCTTTCAGCTTCAGTGAGGGACTGGATGTCTTTGGATATGCAGGGCTGCAGTGGTGTTGGAAGGAGCATTGCATTTCCTGCTCCTGGGTGTGAGCCAGCCTGTTTGTAAAAAAAGCAGCAAGGGGAAGGCCTTAAAGGGAACTTCTTATTCCTGCGTTCCTTTTCAGTTGCTCACAGCTTTTCTTTTCCTGTCTGTTCCTTGCAGCTTTTACTTCTCTTTGCTCTCCTTACACATGGGCACTTGGGCTCCTTTTTTGAGCTGCCCTGTTTTTTTGTCACCTTTGGGCTGGGGGAGCTTCAGTGTAAGTTTCCAGCTCTGCTCTTGCTCTGTCTCAGGAAGTGCCTCTCCCCGCCCAACTCATGGATCTGGGGCAAGCTGCTCAGCTTTCAGTGCTGTGGATTTATCCTCTTGGAATTTGCTCTGAAAACAGTTTGGTTTTTTGTTGGTGTTTTTTTTTTTTTACTTCAAAAATAAAATGGCAAGCTTTCATGATTTTTCTGCTCCCTGTTTAGTAGGATCCTAACGGCAGTGTTAGCCAGGCAGGCGCAGGGCGGCTCAGGAATTTGTCCCTCCCCAAAGAGAGCTGCCAACAAGATGACGAGTTATAAACATAGCCAACCAAGACAGCCTGCGGCGCAGGATTGTTGCAGAGGTGGAGAAGGACCTTTCCAGGGCAAAGCCAGGCGTGGTCCTGGCCTCTCGCTACATGAAAATGGGCCTGTCGCGCTGTGGGTCCAAGCTGGGGAGCCACTGCCCAGGCTCCAGCAGCAGCCCTTTCACCAGGTACCCCACCCTGAGGGAGCAGGATTTGGTGAACAGTATTTACTCACCACCTCTGAGACCTTGTAAGCCTTGAGCCCATCCTCCTTCAGCCTCCCATTCTGCAAAAAGAGGAGTCCCAGCTCCTCTAGTCCCTCACACCAAGGTTCCATCATTTAAGCTGCCTCTCTGTATCTTTTCAAACTGTACTGTGTCCTGGGAAGATGCAGACCCTACCACCAGAGAATACTCAAAGTGTGGATTGCCTAAATTTTATAGGCCAGTTCCCAGCACCCTTCATGGTGATCCCCAGCATTTTATTACCTTATTTTCACTACTACTACACACTGCACTGAAGATTTCAGAGAGCTGTCAGCCACAACTGCAGGCTCTTCCTTCTGTTGTGTCTGTCAGTTCTAAGTTCAACGTTGCGTAGGCATGCTGCAGATGATTTTTTCCATAGATAACCGTGGTAAAACCTCAGAGCTTGCATGCCAGCTTTGTTGCCCACTCATTAGGTTTAGGCTTCAGCCTTCGCAGGGCTGCTGTGCTTCATGCACTGGGCTGCACTGGTGCATATCCCTGGGCCCAGAGCGGCACCTTGGTGGCCCTGTCCTGCTCAGGACTACCCTGGCAGAGACGTTACCTGTTTTTCAGCCAATGATTTTGGGCTCTTCCTCTCGGATGAAGACCCAAAGAAAGGGATCTGGCTGGAGGCTGGGAAGGCTCTGGATTACTACATGCTTCGCAATGGGGTAAGTATCCATCCCACATCTTTCCAGCTGCATCCTTCACTCTGTGGTTGGATGTGCTCGCAGCATGGAGGTGGTGTGGGTGCCTGCCCTGCTGCCTTGCATTGTGCCCTGCAGCATGTCCTGTCACCCCCACAATTGCACTGGGGGGGGGGGAAGCTGTTGGACTGATGGTGGGATGTGGGTGCCGTGCACTGGTGCCACTGCTGGGAGCTGTGCTCCACTGTGCCTGCAGGACACCATGGAGTACAAGAAGAAGCAGCGGCCCCTGAAGATCCGCATGCTGGATGGGACAGTGAAAACGGTGATGGTGGATGACTCCAAAACTGTCACGGACATGCTCATGACAATATGTGCCCGGATTGGTGAGGAGAGGACAGCAACAGGGGGGAAGAAGGGCGGTGGGGAGAGAATGGCAGAATCTGACATGCTTTTGGGGGAGCAGCAGCAGCTCTGTGGCAGATGACCTGGCCGCAGGGGTGTCTGAGGGGTGTGTGAGGAGAGGGAACACTGCTCTGCACCCCTGCGTTCTCCATGCTCTTTGTTCAGCAGAACAGTCCTGCTGAGTTTGGTTCTCTGCTCTCCTGCAGGCATCACCAACTATGATGAGTACTCACTTGTACGGGAGATCATGGAAGAGAAGAAGGAAGAGGTTACTGGCACCCTCAAGAAGGACAAGACCTTGCTGCGAGATGAGAAGAAAATGGAGAAGCTCAAGCAGAAGTTGCACACAGATGATGAGTGTAGGTGCCTGAATGTGCTGGGAATGGGGTCACCCTGTGCTGAGGGCCTTGGGAAGGGGAGCAGGGACCCCTGTGAGGGGAAGAGGGCATGGAGAGGACTGTGATGAGGGAACATGTACCCACACTCCCTGGAATGTCTGCTGCGTGGGGGCTCAGGACAGATGGGTGAGAGCTGGGATGCACCAGGTGGACATCCATTTCTCACTTGGCATGAGCAGCCCCAGGGCCAGGACCAGCTGTGCCTTGGTGCCTGTTCCTGCTCACACCCTGGCATTGTCTGCAGTGAACTGGCTGGACCACGGCCGGACCCTGCGTGAGCAAGGCATTGATGACAATGAAACGCTGCTGCTGCGGCGCAAGTTCTTCTACTCTGACCAGAACGTGGACTCGAGAGATCCTGTGCAGCTCAACCTGCTCTACGTGCAGGTACAGCTTCCCAGAGCACCTGGCTCCACTGCCTCCTGCCAGTCTTTAACAAGGCTGGTGGCTGAAGGTTTTGTCAGGAGCCATGACAGGGGGGTACTTTGGGATACCCAGTTATGTCCTGGGTAAGAGCCAACACTGGCAATAGTGTTCCTATCCTCTGTGTACTCCAGAACTCCCCAGGGAATCCTATGTCATCTCTGTCTGGTAGGAACCATCCTGAAATCCTGCTGCTGTTCCTCTCCCAGGCTTGATGCCTGTAGGGGACAGCCTAGTCCTACATACTCCTGTTTTCCAGGGCCACTTCTTTTAAGTCTACAAAACATGTTGTGCTTGACGTGGAGGAGAGCAGTGGCAGGGCTGCATGGCTGCCCAGTCCACTGCAGTGTCTTCTCTTCCCACGCAGGCTCGTGACGACATCCTGAACGGTTCCCACCCTGTCTCCTTTGACAAAGCCTGTGAGTTTGCTGGCCACCAGTGCCAGATCCAGTTTGGGCCACACAACGAGCAGAAGCACAAGCCGGGCTTTCTGGAGTGAGTGTCCTGAGAAGCCCCTGGGCTGGTCTCTGGGCAGCTGGAGCAGCTTGGCAGCACCCAGCACCACACTGCCTTTTGGGGCTCCAGGTGTTTTGGTGCCTCTGGTGCAATCCTTGTCCTTCCTTCAGCACAGTGCCCAAGTGTGGGGATCCACACCAGCTGTGAGGGGCCAACCCCCCATCCTGCTCCCTCTGACAGCCCTATAGGGACATGCAGTCAGCTGCTATGGGGTGGCCCCAGCCCACCCTTTGGCCTGCCTTGGTGCTGCACAAAGGGCTGCATTCTCAGCACCTTTACCCCACACTCAGCTAGGGCAACTCCCAAGGACAGCTTTTGTAGCTGCAGCAATCTCTCCCACATTCTTTCTGCTTCCAAAAACTCCCAGTTTTGTGCCCTGGCAGGGGTTTGTCTGAGGCTTTGGGTTGGGCCTGTTCATAGTCAAGGACAGACACTGGCTTTGGGCTCTGCTGCTAACAGCTCACTTGGCTGTCTCTTGGCAGGCTCAAGGATTTCCTGCCCAAGGAGTACATCAAGCAGAAAGGAGAACGCAAGATCTTCATGGTATGTGTAGTGGGTGGTCGAGATCTGGGCTTTTTGTTCCTCCTCAGTAAAGGTTGAGGCGCTCCTGTCTGAGAAGGCAGCACACAGCAGTCTGATGAGTGAGAAACAGGAGCAGGAGCTGGGCAGACAAGGCAGCTCCTGAGGTCCCAAAGATCAGAGCTGGGGCAGGGAATGCTGGTGGGGTGGGGAGAGCCCGGAAAGGCTGTGCAATGGTGTTGTGACAGGACTGTGGAGCTGGTGCAATGTTCTGTCTTTGCTATTTGCAGGCCCACAAGAGCTGTGGGAACATGAGTGAGATCGAAGCCAAAGTTCGCTATGTGAAACTTGCCCGTTCCCTCAAGACCTACGGGGTCTCCTTTTTCTTGGTCAAGGTAGAGCAGCAGCCCCCTGGTCCCACTTCAAACTGACCAAAATTCTGCTTTTTCAGCATCCCTCCATCTGTTGTGTCTCCAGCTGCTACCCCTCAACCTATGTTGCTCTAGTTTTCTGTGCATCTCCCCTGTCCACCTCTCCTTCTTGCATTTCCCTGTGCACTGCCTTCCTACTCCTTGGTTCATGCTTTTTCTCATTGTCAAGCTGCATGTAATAGTTGTCACCACTAGAAAGTGTGGCCTTGCGGGTGTTTGGTAGCTATGGCAGACCTCAGATGTCTCTGCCTTGGTGGATCCATCGGGGGATAGCCCACAGCCCTTCTGTTGTGGCCCACAGGAGAAGATGAAGGGGAAGAACAAGCTGGTGCCACGCCTGCTGGGGATCACCAAGGAGTGCGTGATGCGCGTGGATGAGAAGACCAAGGAAGTGATTCAGGAGTGGAGCCTGACCAACATCAAGCGTTGGGCAGCCTCACCCAAGAGCTTCACCCTGGTAAGGGACCAGAACTGGTCCCCCACATCCCCTCTCTGCTGGTGCCCCTTGGGGAGCTGCTCTCACTCCAGCTGCCATCTCTGCTGTTGCCCCATGGCGGCACAGGCTTCCCCTCCTCTGGTGCCTCTCCTAGCGCTTACTTTGGAGGCTGGCGCTCGGGTGCTTAGTGCATACCAGAGGGGCTCAGGATGGCCGCCAGTGCCCTGCGCTGGTGCTACCCTGTGCCCTGCCGTTGCAGGATTTTGGAGATTACCAGGATGGTTACTACTCGGTGCAGACGACGGAGGGGGAGCAGATTGCCCAGCTGATTGCTGGCTACATTGATATCATCCTCAAAAAGGTGAGGCTGTGCTGAGAAGGGCACTGATAGCCCCTTTCTAGAGAGGGATACAGGGTGTGGCTTCCAGCTACTTCCAAACAGCCATTGGCACACGGTACTGCTGGGAAAGCTGGAGATAGGGCAGGGAAACCCTGTGACCCTGGTATGGTGTCTGGGCTGCTGGAGGAGGGGAGGGCTTGGGGGTATCATTTTCTCTTTCCCTTTGCAGAAAAAGAGCAAAGACCACTTTGGACTGGAGGGGGATGAGGAGTCCACCATGCTGGAAGACTCCGTGTCTCCAAAGAAGTAAGTCTTCCAGGAGCAAGGCAGCCGCCAAAGAGAAGTAGAATGGAGAGTGTGCTCCAGCCAAGCTTGCAGCACAGCAAGGGGGAAGAGCCGCAATTCCCAGAGAGCCTGATGCCAGCGCTGTGGGCATCCCTTTACCTGGCATTTCTCCCCATTTCAGGTCGACAGTCTTGCAGCAGCAGTTTAACCGTGCAGGCAAGGCAGAGCTGGGCTCAGTGGCCCTGCCAGCCATCATGCGGACAGGGGCTGGAGGGCCAGAAAACTTCCAAGTGGGTACGATGCCACAGCCTCAGCTGCAAATCACCAGCGGCCAGATGCACCGAGGGCACATGCCTCCCCTGGTAAGCTCTTCTTGTGCTGACCGTAGGGCACAAACTCTGAGAGGTGACTGTCAGGCTTGTGTAGACCAATCTATTTGTGTCCATGACCAAGCATTGCCTTGCTGTGAAGAGCAGGGGCTCTGTGCCACTGGCCTCATGTGCTTGCTGGCCGTCTTGAGCTGGTGTCCTCCTGCACCCTCTCTGCAAACTTGAGCTACACCCCAGCATTTTCACCTGGCTAGTGACTGCAGCCTCTCATTCAGGCTGTGACTGGACAGCCCCACTAGGACTGTGGTTTGCAGCAGAACCCAATGCCGTGTTTTGGTGCCCCCATCTCCTGTGCAGCTGGAGGAGCACTTGGAAAAGGCCATGAGGAGGCTGATTTCTTTTACCCCATGCAGGCTCCTGCGGGAGCTTGCTGTGAAAGCCTTATGGGATCCCACAGCATCTGCTCCCCACTCCCTGAGAACTGGTTAACTGTGAGACTTGATTGTAACCATGGTGGAATGAGGCATTTCCTAGTGGGAGGTGCAGAGGGGAGACTCCCTTTTTGCTAAGTGCACCCCACTTTGTGGAGACCTACCTAGAGTGGTGTCATCAACAGCACATTGCAGGGAAGCATTTGAGCGAAATCTGTAATCCTAGATTACAAGCCTTCATCTTACCTGTCTCTATGTTGCAGACCTCAGCCCAGCAAGCCCTGACTGGCACTATCAACTCCAGCATGCAGGCTGTGCATGCAGCCCAGGCCACGCTGGACGACTTTGAGACCTTGCCACCTCTTGGGCAGGATGCTGTGAGTGCTGGGTGAAGGTGGAGTGCTGGGCGTGGACCTTGCTCTAGGCTGAGCTAGGTGAAGCTGGCCACATTCCCAGGAGAAGTGTTAGCAGCTCCTGGGAAGATCTGCTGCCTGAAAAGGGATGGGGTTGTATCCCACTCTGTGGGCAGACATGGAGGGGACACTTGATCATGGAGGGGACCACTTGTTTGGTCAGGGTGGACTAGAGAATTTGGGTGGTCACAGGTCTTCCCTCTCTTTTCCTTATATCCCCTTCCTTGCACTTTTCTGTGTGAGCATGTGTGCAGCTACCCATCACCTCTGCCACCATCTCCTGATCCTGTTCTCCCCATTCAGGCATCAAAAGCTTGGCGCAAAAACAAGATGGATGAGTCGAAGCATGAGATCCACTCCCAAGTGGATGCCATAACTGCTGGCACGGCTTCAGTTGTCAACCTCACTGCAGGTATGTGGAGGGTTGGAGTAGAGGGATGCCCCAGTTCTCTCTTTTCTGGCTGAAACACTCCTTTTGCTCCCAGAAAGGAAAATCACAACAGTGACAGGTGTGCGGATCCTCTTGGAGCATCACTTGGAGCACATCCCATGCTGACTCCTCTCTTCCCTGTGCAGGGGATCCAGCAGACACAGACTACACTGCCGTGGGCTGTGCCGTCACCACCATCTCTTCCAACCTGACGGAGATGTCTAAGGGTGTGAAGCTGCTGGCTGCGCTGATGGAGGATGAGGGAGGGAACGGGCGGCAGCTTCTGCAGGCAGCCAAGAACCTGGCGAGCGCCGTCTCAGACCTGCTGAAGACAGCACAGCCTGCCAGTGCTGAGGTGGGCTGCTGGAGGGGCTGTGGGACTGAGAGGAAGGGGGAAGCCAAAGGGGAACCACTGAGTGAGGTTTTAAGGCTTGCTCATGAGCCCAGTGTTGATTTTGCCTTGTTTCTTGCAGCCTCGCCAGAATCTCCTGCAGGCTGCTGGCCTGGTGGGGCAGACCAGCGGGGAGCTGCTGCAGCAGATCGGGGAGAGTGACACCGACCCCCGGTTCCAGGTGAGCGTACCCAGCAGCAGCCAGGGACACCCACTCCCTAAAACCATCAGCCTTTGCACAGGACCTCACAGGAGGGCTTCGGGCTGAACATTGGCTGGTGCCCAGTGGTGACTTTGTCAGGGAGGAGACAGGCCATTGCCCATCTTTGTCTCTAGAGTGGTATAACACCTCTTATTTTGTGGATTCCATGTAGATCCCAGAAAACCGGTGTGCTTGGATCCAGCCTGCCTCTGAACCAAAGACGGTAAAACAGGGCTGTAGGCATGGCTTGTTGGTCCTTGCCATCTCCAGCGTGAAGGGGGCTCCTCTGGGAACTATCATCTGAAATCTTTGGAGAAGGGCTCTTGCAAAATTCTACTTTTCTGGTGGTGGGCTCTCAGAAGTCCATGCACTCGGGTTGCTGCTGGGGCAAGTGCTGCTCTGGGGGTAATCTCTTGCAGCCACCTCAGCTCCTGCCTACTGCTCCCTGCCTGTGGGAGCTGCCTGCCTGTCCCCATCAGAGACCCAGTATGGGTGGAGCCTTGTGTGGTGTTTTTTTTCAGATGAGCTAGCTGCCAACTGGCTCGCTTTCCCATGACTGTTCCTTCCAGCACAAAGGAGGTAGCACACTGTGCTGGGGAGGACAATCCAGATATAGTATAGACCAAAATACTCCAGAAAGAAGGGGTTTCTGTTCATGGCAGCCACACAGCTTCAACTGAGTGGAAAGGCCTTGACAGATATCCAAGGGGAGCAGGAAAGCTAGGACCAGGGCAGGAAGCCATGTTTGGCCACGCAGCAGTGCCAGGACAGAATATCCCCAAAGGTCAGATTTAGGACCTGGAAGACTATTTGCAGTCGAGCAGCAGGATGTTCTGCCTCGCAGCTGTCAGACCCGAGTGTATCTACTTCCATGGGCTCAGATGCCGTGGTCCGGGGACTCTGGAATTGGATGCATGCACTCTCTGGTCTTTCCTCCTGTCACAAAAGGTGGTGGATTGCAGTGGGAGTAGTCTTGGCTTGCAGGAGGCGAGGGGATGCTGTGACTCTTCTGGTTTGGTGGCTGGAGGCTTACCTGTCATGGGGTGCAGGGCTGCTCATGGTGAGCACACACACAGCAGGAGGTTGGCAGCTGTAGCAGACAGAGAGCCCTGCCCTGCCTACCAGGGTTTTTGCTGTTTAGTGCTGGTGCTGCCAGTTTGCACCAGCAGCATGCCACAGGGGTTAATCCTGAAGGCTGCAGCATGCTATCATGTCTGGTGCCCTGCAGGAAAGCAGTTTGCTGTGTGCTGGTCCCTGCCTTTTGCCTGCTGGCACCAGTTGTGTACCTGCCAGCCAGGAGAAAGGAGGCTGGTTGCCCTGTCATACCTCTCTTTTAGCCTTGGGAATAATAGCAGAGATGTATTCTTGCTTGTCAGCCAACAAGTCAGAATTGAAAATAAAAATAGCTGTCATGCCTGCAGTACAGGTGACCAGCATGGGAGCATCTCCCACTTGCCTCTTGCTGGCAGCTGCCCATGGTATGGGTGTGCCATGGCTGGCTTGTGCCTGCTGTTTGGCTCTAAGGGTTTGTCATTTTTTCTCTCTGTTCAAATGTTTGCAAACCCGATCAAATCCAGGCAGTACCAGCAGTGCCTTGCAGCAGGTTCTCGCTGTGGAACAATTGGGGATGGGTGGTTGCCTGGGGAGTGGGATAGTGGGGTGATGCTGAGCATTGCCTGAGCTGCTGCGGGTGGTGGTTGTGGCAGCGCAGGCTGCAGCTCAGGGCCATGCTACAGCCTCAGGTAGCAGACAGTGGAGATGGGGTCAAGGTGTTGCCAGCCTTTGCAGGTGTTCAGTGCTGCTGGTGCTGGGACAGAGTGTATGAAAGGCCCCTGAGGGCTCACATTTCCCATCTGAATATTTCACGAGAGCCCTGCAGATGGCTGCGGCTTCTCCTACTGCCATGGCTGCCTTGTTGACCCTTTCTGTCCCCTCCCAGGACATGCTTATGCAGCTGGCGAAGGCAGTGGCCAACGCTGCCGCTGCGCTGGTGCTCAAAGCCAAGAACGTGGCTCAGAAAACAGAGGACGCCGCGCTGCAGACGCAGGTGATCGCGGCGGCCACCCAGTGCGCCCTCTCCACCTCCCAGCTGGTGGCCTGCACCAAGGTAAGCAGCAACATTAACCCTTGCCTCAGTGTGGTTGTGAGTTTCACCTGGCTGGGAGGCAGCTTTGCAGCGGGGCCCTAGGTGTGCCAGGACCACATGTCCTAAGGCAGGACATTGGGAATCTGGCTTGCCTCAGGTTGGAGTCCCTGTCACTGTGCCCAAACAATGAGGACCCTCTTTAAAGGAGCAGAAGTTTGGGATAGCTCCTCCAAGGAGCATAACCATGCTCACTGCCCAGCCTTTCTCCTCCCTTCCAGGTTGTCGCTCCCACAATCAGCTCACCAGTTTGCCAGGAGCAGCTGATTGAGGCTGGCAAGTTGGTGGCCAAATCGGCTGAGGGCTGTGTGGAGGCCTCCAAGGTAGCCACCAGTGATGACCAGCTCCTGAAGCAGGTGGGGGTGGCAGCCACGGCTGTCACCCAGGCCCTGAATGACCTGCTGCAGCACATCAAGCAGCATGCCTTGGGTGGGCAGCCCATCGGGCGCTACGACCAGGCCACTGACACTATCCTCAACGTCACCGAGAATATATTCAGCTCCATGGGCGATGCAGGTGAGACTGAGGCACCCAGGGCAGAGCACAATGGATAGCAAGGTATCAGAGAGCCCTTGGGACTTGCTAACAGGCCACACTTCTATTCTGTTCCAGGGGAAATGGTGCGTCAGGCTCGTATTCTGGCACAGGCCACCTCCGACCTTGTCAATGCCATCAAAGCCGATGCTGAGGGAGAGACAGACCTGGAGAATTCACGCAAGCTTCTGAGTGCAGCCAAGATCCTGGCTGATGCTACTGCCAAGATGGTGGAGGCTGCAAAGGTCAGTGTGTGGGGAAGGATGGATGCTTTGGCCCCAGCCCTGTCCAATGCTATTGGCTCATTGCTGGGGAGGGGATGATCAGCCCCTGGTTGAGCAGCAGTTCCCAGAGCAAGGTCTTGCACTGAGCCAGGGACCTGTGCAGTAGCATGGGCTCCTCCTGTGGAGGAACTTCAGGGAGCTGTGGGTGGTAGCAGAGGAGCTGTTACCTCTCCTGCTGCTGGACTCTTCTGGAGAGACTTTGAGCATCTCCCGAGCACTGTACACCGGACTGCCTTGTGGGGGACTCCCTGGCATCAGGCCAGAGCGGAAGTGCTGCTTCAGGAGGAGAAGGTACTCCATGGTCCCTGAAAGCTGTGGTGGGTTTTCTGCTTTCTCCAGGGAGCTGCAGCCCACCCAGACAGCGAGGAGCAGCAGCAGAGGCTGCGTGAGGCAGCAGAAGGGCTCCGCATGGCAACCAATGCCGCAGCCCAGAATGCCATCAAGAAGAAGCTTGTGCACAAGCTGGAGGTGAGATGCTGGGCAAGGATCTGCAGAGGGCAAGTGAGCACAGTCAGTGAGCAAGACCTGACCAGGAGTCCCCATATACCTCCACCTTGCAGAGGGATAAAGTCCTTTTCAAGTACAGTGTCCATTGTGCATCACAGAGGGATCTCCCTTCCCTTGTATGCACCATGTTGCTTTGGGGTGCTGGGCATTGAGGGTGCTGAGGATACTCAGGTGCCACAGGAGTAGGCACAGGAGAAGTTGTTTGGGGGATCTGGGCCCTAGTCATGGCACGGGGGCTTGATACAGACTGCCAGTGTTAACCTGTGCCTCCCTGTGCCAGCATGCAGCCAAGCAGGCCGCCGCCTCGGCCACTCAGACCATCGCCGCCGCGCAGCACGCCTCCTCCTCCAACAAGAACCCCGCCGCGCAGCAGCAGCTGGTGCAGAGCTGCAAGGTAAGGGCCTGGGCCTGATCCTGGCATCTCCGGTGCTCCATCTCCCTGTCTCATCTCCTATCAGCCGTGCTGGTGCTTCCTGCTCAGCCACAGTGGTCACACTGGCTCTTGGGGTTCTCACTTGGGTCCCTTAGGAGCTGATCTTTTGATCGCTGGTCCTGGGTTGAATCCATGTCCTTCTGACTGATCCTCTCCAGTGACCCTTTTCTCTGGCAGGTGGTGGCAGAGCAGATCCCAATGCTGGTGCAAGGTGTGCGAGGAAGCCAGTCCCAGCCGGACAGCCCCAGTGCCCAGCTGGCTCTCATTGCTGCCAGCCAGAACTTCCTGCAGGTACCCATGCTACCCAGAGCCTCCCATTCCAGCTCTGGCATTATAGCTTTCCTACCATGCCTGTCCCTTTTAAGACGCTGGGAGATCTTCTGCACGCAGGCAGCTGAGACGCTGCATGTTTGTCCTCTTCTCACTGCTTTTTGTTCTGGCCCTACAGCCTGGTGGGAAGATGGTAGCTGCAGCCAAGGCCACCGTCCCCACCATAACAGACCAAGCCTCTGCCATGCAGCTCAGCCAATGTGCCAAGAATTTGGCCGCAGCTCTGGCTGAGCTCCGCACAGCTGCCCAGAAGGTGAGAGGCTGGGTCCCATCCTGCAGTGAGACACCACCTGTGCAGAGCAGCAGGGAACGGTGGGGACAGCCTGGTGGCAGGCTGTGGTCTCTGCCACAGCCAGAGACAGGTGGGCTCAGCGGTCACCTGCTCACCTTCCCTTCTGCCCCACCACAGGCTCAGGAGGCGTGCGGACCCCTGGAGATAGACTCTGCACTCGGTCTGGTGCAAAGCCTGGAGAGGGACTTGCAGGAAGCCAAGGCAGCTGCCCGTGATGGCAAGCTCAAGCCTCTGCCAGGAGAGACGGTGAGGGTGCAGGGAAGGGTGGCTCAGGGTGGACTCTGGGGCATTGGAGTTGCTAAAAGGTGCAGCTCACCGACATGTCCCAACTCATCCCCCTGCAGATGGAGAAGTGTGCCCAGGACCTGGGGAACAGCACCAAAGCTGTCAGCTCCGCCATCGCTCACCTCTTGGGAGAGGTGGCTCAAGGCAACGAGAACTACACAGGTACTGGCCTCCACAACAGGGCTGGGGAAAGGGGCACTGAGCTGACAGGCACTGACCTCTCCATCCCCCCAGGAATTGCTGCCCGGGAAGTGGCCCAGGCCCTGCGCTCACTCAGCCAGGCTGCCCGCGGTGTGGCAGCCAACACCTCCGACCCGCAGGCACAGAGTGCCATGCTGGATTGTGCCAGCGACGTCATGGACAAAGCCAACAACCTCATCGAGGAGGCGCGGAAAGCAGTGGCCAAGCCCGGTGACCCAGAGAGCCAGCAGCGCCTGGCCCAGGTGGGGACAGTGGGTACCCCAGTGTGCCTCATCAGGCTGTGGGAAGGGCGTGAGGCTGGCTGGGAGGTGGTGACCGCTCTGTGCTTCTCTGTAGGTGGCCAAGGCAGTGTCACAGGCCCTGAACCGCTGCGTTAACTGCCTGCCAGGGCAGCGGGACGTGGACGCTGCCATCCGCATGGTGGGAGAGGCCAGCAAGAGGCTGCTCTCGGATTCGGTAAGCTGAGCTGGGGCAGGAGGGGAAGGGGGAAGAGGCCAGCTGCATCGGGTTCCACTAGCATATCCCCAAGCATGTGCCTGACTTTCATCCTCCATCTCCTCTCACTTCTCTGCTTCTCCTAACCCCTCTCCTTCCTTCCAGTTCCCTCCCAGCACCAAGAGCTTCCAGGAGGCACAGAGCCAGCTGAACCAGGCAGCGGCAGGGCTCAACCAGTCTGCCAATGAGCTGGTGCAGGCGTCGCGTGGCACCCCTCAAGACCTGGCCAAGTCTTCTGGCAAATTCGGGCACGACTTCAATGAGTTCCTGCAGGCAGGAGTGGAGATGGCCAGCCAGTCCCCGGTAAGAGCAAATACCTCTTGGGGCATCCTGAGTGCAGTGCAAGGTTTGGGATATCTCAGAAGGTGGCTGACCAAAGGCAGGGTGGCCAGGCAGTGGTGGTTAGGGTGGCTGTGGCCAGTGCAGCCGGGGAAATGGGGACTGGAGTTCTGCAAAACCACAGCAGCAGAGAGAAGGTGGTTTGGGTTAGTTCAGCAAAAATTGCTGTTGTATCCTTGCTGTTGGCGGACAAGTTGGATGAAGGGAACCAGAGAAGACCCAGGGTGGGTGTGGGCTTTAAAAAGGTGCTGCAGATAATTCTTACTGGCTTCTTGCAGAATAAGGAAGACCAAGCACAGGTGGTGTCGAACTTGAAGAGCATTTCCATGTCCTCCAGCAAGCTGCTGCTGGCTGCAAAGGCTCTCTCTGCTGACCCTGCCGCCCCCAACCTCAAGAATCAGCTGGCAGCTGCAGCACGGTAAGACGAACTGCTCCCTGAGAGCTGCTGGCCACAGCAGTGGCACTGGGTGATGGGGCGGGCACTGATCTGTGGATATTTCTCCCATGTCCCTGGCAGGGCTGTGACTGACAGCATTAACCAGTTGATCACCATGTGCACCCAGCAGGCCCCAGGCCAGAAGGAATGTGACAATGCCCTGCGGGAGCTGGAGGTAAGAAGCCACATATTGACAAGGCACTGGAGCGGTTGAGATATTGGGTATGGGAGAGCTGCACCCCACTGCAAGGAACAAGGGGGAGTGAAGGGGAGGTGCAAGTGGAGGATGCAGAAATTTCCTCTGGATGTGACACCTGTGTCCCTGCAGACGGTGAAGGAACTGTTGGAGAACCCCACCCAGACTGTCAACGACATGTCCTACTTCAACTGCCTTGACAGCGTCATGGAGAACTCCAAGGTAAGCCGTGAATGGAGGTTTGGGGAAGGGCAGGGAGGGCTTGGGAGGGATATGGGAACAAAGGGAAAGGTGGTTCCTCTCCTACTGATGAAGCACAGTGAGCTCTGATCCTGGGAGCACTGCAGGAGCCAGAGGCGGTCTCCATAATCAGTGCGTGGTGTGTCCTGCAGGTGCTGGGAGAGTCCATGGCTGGCATCTCCCAGAACGCCAAGAACAGCAAACTGCCTGAGTTTGGAGACTCCATCAGTGCCGCCTCCAAAGCTCTCTGTGGGCTTACAGAGGCAGCTGCCCAGGTGAGACACACTCAGTCCCAGCCCTGCGCCTTACCCTAGGGGCACAGCTGTCATATGCATCCCACCCCTGCCCTTCCAAATCAGTGGGACAGTGCTGCCAGACTCCTTGGCAGCCCGTGCCCTCTCTGAGCCTCCGCTCAGTGTCCAGGCTTTCTCTCACCACCTCTCCCGTGCTCCTAGGCTGCCTACCTTGTGGGCGTCTCAGACCCCAACAGCCAGGCCGGACAGCAGGGCTTGGTGGACCCCACTCAGTTTGCCAGAGCTAACCAAGCCATCCAGATGGCCTGCCAGAACCTGGTGGACCCTGCCTGTACTCAGTCCCAGGTGAGTGTGGTGTGGGTGTTTGATACAAGTCATTTGCTTGTATCAAAAGGAGTATGAGGCTGGTTGGAAATGCTGCATCCCAGGAGCTGGCCAAGATGATGGCTAGTGTCTCATCAGGCCCCATCAGCTACACTGGGAACCAGCTGGCAGCTTTGGTGCGATGGTCACAGTCCAGATGGGGGGCTCTGTGGGCGTGCAGGATCCTGGTGGTCCTTCTTGGGTCCCAAGAGAGATGCCTGTGGTCACCGGTGCCCTACAGAGGATGGGTTGGAAGGGAGATCTGTAGGGATAGGGGGTCATGGTGGATCCTACCTTACTCTGCTTTCCCCTGCAGGTGCTGTCAGCAGCCACCATCGTAGCAAAACACACCTCAGCTCTGTGCAACACGTGCCGTCTGGCGTCCTCCCGCACCGCCAACCCTGTGGCCAAGCGCCAGTTTGTCCAGTCGGCCAAGGAGGTGGCCAACAGCACAGCCAACCTGGTGAAGACCATCAAGGTGTGGTGTCCTTTCTGAGGCAATGTGGTAGTGATGGGATTTGGGGCATGGTGGGGGCTGGGTAACTGCTCTGGTCTCTCCACACCAGGCCCTGGATGGCGACTTCAACGAGGAGAACCGGGAGCGGTGCCGTGCTGCCACCGCCCCTCTCATAGAGGCTGTGGATAACCTGACAGCCTTTGCCTCCAACCCGGAGTTCGCCACCGTTCCTGCCCAGATCAGCCCAGAGGTGGGATGCTGCTGGGACAGGGAGGATGGAGCCTGGCTGTAACAGGGTCTGCTGTGGGGTGGAGAGAAGCTGTGCCTTTCCCAGGCCTGGGGGGCATGCATTGAGGGGGTGTGATGGGGAAGCGGCAGCAAGCCTTGGGCTTCAAGGGGCTGCTCCAGGGTAAGGTTCGTGGGAGAAGGAGCAACTTCCCGTGCACAGTCCCTTACCTGACCAGCCTGTTGTCTCCCTGTGCAGGGGCGTAGAGCCATGGAGCCTATTGTCATTTCAGCCAAGACCATGCTGGAGAGCTCTGCTGGCCTCATCCAGACTGCCCGCTCTCTGGCTGTCAACCCCAAGGACCCGCCGCAGTGGTCAGTGCTCGCTGGCCACTCGCGCACAGTGTCAGACTCCATCAAGAAGCTGATCACCAACATGAGGTGAGCAGAGTCCTGTTTCTGTGGCTGTGGGTCTGTCCCTTCTAGCACGTACCCCTGCTCTGAGTGAGCATTCCTGGGGATGTTTTGGTTCATCATCTCCTAGGACACAGCTGGTGCAGGCAGGTAAGGGATGGGATGGAAGATGCTATCCTTCTTGTCCTTCCTGGAAGCTGCTCCTCCAATTCTCATGTGGGTTGATGGGAACGCACACTGATGTGCCCAGGCTCTATCACACTGGGAGAGGGGTCTTGCCCCTCACCAGCACTAGCCGAGCTGGGGGTGAAGGGGTGGTGTAGCAGCTGCCAGCGCTTGGCTGATTTGTCTGTCACACAGGGACAAAGCTCCAGGACAACGGGAGTGTGATGAGGCCATTGAGGTCCTGAACAGATGCCTGCGGGAGGTGGACCAGGCATCCCTTGCTGCCATCAGCCAGCAGCTGGCCCCCCGACAAGATATCTCCCAGGAGGTGGGTCAGGGACACGCGGTGGGCAAGCTTAAGGGAGTGGAATCCTTCCCCTGACTCTCAGCAGCATGCAGGGACCCCAGCCCTGCTGCAGCCTCATGCAACACCCTCTCTTTGCACAGGCTCTGCACAACCAGATGATCACAGCTGTCCAGGAGATCAGCAACCTAATTGAGCCTGTGGCTGCCGCGGCAAGGGCTGAGGCCTCACAGCTGGGGCACAAGGTAACAGTGGTGTGGAGCTGCTGACAAGGCACTTGGTGCCTGGGGAGGAGAGGTACAAGGCAGCTGGGGCTGGAAGCTGCTGGTGCTCACACTGCTCTTCCCTAGGTGTCCCAGATGGCTCAGTATTTCGAGCCACTCATAATGGCGGCTGTCGGCGCTGCCTCCAAAACACCCAACCACCAGCAGCAGATGAACCTCCTGGACCAAACCAAAACACTGGCTGAATCTGCATTGCAGATGCTGTACACAGCCAAGGAGGCTGGTGGGAACCCCAAGGTGAGCAGGAGGGGCACGTGTCGGTGATGTGCCCTCCTTTGCATGTGGGTGCTGCATGGTGCACACATTGTGGGCCCGACATGGAAACCCCAGGGTCAGTGTGCAGAACTCCTGTTGGGAGGGGAGCTGCCACCTGCCTTCCCTCACTGGCTTCTCTTTGCAGCAAGCTGCCCACACTCAGGAGGCTCTGGAAGAGGCTGTGCAGATGATGAAGGAAGCAGTGGAGGACCTGACCACCACCCTGAATGAGGCAGCCAGTGCTGCAGGTGTTGTGGGGGGCATGGTGGACTCCATCACCCAAGCTATCAACCAGGTGAGGGGAGCACAGAGAGGACCTGGACAGGGCTGGGTGTGGGAGAGAGGAACAGTCAGGGTCAAGCCCTACAAGCTAAAGACCTTGTGGGCCAGAGTTGGAGCCAGAATCTCCTGATGGTCTCTTGCAGCTGGACGAGGGGCCCATGGGTGAGCCAGAAGGTACCTTTGTGGATTACCAGACCACGATGGTGAAGACAGCCAAGGCTATCGCAGTGACTGTGCAGGAAATGGTGGGTGCAAGCAAGCCTGTCACTGTAGAATGCACTGCCTGATACTCAGTCAGGCTACTGCCCTCCTTGCCCTGTCCAACTCCTGCTCTTCTTCCATTGACAGGTCACCAAATCCACCACCAACCCAGATGAGCTGGGCACACTGGCCAACCAACTCACCCATGACTATGGGCAGCTGGCACAAGAGGCCAAGCCGGCTGCCCTCACTGCCGAGAATGAGGAGGTGTGAAACTGGGGGGAGTGCTGGAGCATGCTGTGAGGCAGACCAGGGACTGTTGGGGCGTGAGAACAGAGGACAGGGACACTTGAACCTCCCCTTGGAGCTGGGGGCAGGCAGCTTTCACGCCTCCCCTGAAACATGGCATAGAAACAAGGAGCAAAGCTGTGTTTCCTTTTTCCTTCTCCTGAGTGGGAGGATTGGGAAAGAGGAGCTGGGTGACGGGTGTTTCCCAGCGGGTATCACAGATGCAGGGCTTAGTTCCCTGCTGACTCTGTCATGCACACATTCCTCTGCAGATTGGCTCTCACATCAAGCGCCGGGTGCAAGAGCTGGGTCATGGCTGTGCTGCTCTGGTCACCAAGGCTGGAGCCCTGCAGTGCAGCCCCAGTGATGCCTACACCAAGAAGGAGCTGATAGAGAGTGCACGCAAGGTTTCTGAGAAGGTAGGTGGTCAAGAGAGGGGTTTGACAGCATGGTGAGGTGGGAGGGATGCTGGATTCAGCTCTGTGCCCTTGGAGCTACCACATTGGGTCCTCTCCTTGTCCTTTTGGGTTCTATTTGCTCTCTTGGCCATGCTCCCCCTGCCCAGCTGATGGGGTGCAGGATGGATCCTCCTCTGCGGATACTATAGCAGCAGCTGGTGCTTGTGGTAGGTGAGCGTGATGTCCAAGTGCTGCAGCCTGCCTGGGAAAACTGACCTACACACTGGTGACAGGCCAGGGCTCTCCAGATCAGTTCTTGCAGAGTTGGGCAAAGTATCTGCAGCAATGCTTGCAGCTAGAGCTCAGTGATCAGTCTCCACTTCACCTTTTGCTGGCATCCTGTCCATAAAGCCAATGTAAAGAGCAGAGCACGCTCCTGAAGAACAGATGAAAGTGTGGCTTAAAAAGTCTGGTGGATAAGGGTAGAGCAGCAGTGCTTGTAAGCACAAGCACAAAAGTAAACACTTGTCAACTGTGCCTGGCACCTGCATCTGCAGGACCTCCTGTAGGTCCATCCTTTCCGCAATTGCTTTCCTTTAGAAAGCTTGTTCTCCTGTGAGTGCTTGCCCAAGTACAAAAATTAAGTTTAAGAGCTAAAGGAAGGAACAAGTTGTGATGTTATGCAGTTCTGATGCCCATTATTAGTAAGAGATCTTAGTAATTTGAAAACTAGCACAGTCCTGCTAGTTAGACTACCAAACATGATAGGTGCAAGGTAAAAACAAATAACTGGAAGCTAAGAAGGAGTGTGCAGACCGAAGTATTCCCAGTTCCTCTACTTGATACGGAGCAGCTCCACTCTTGGAGGTGTTGGAGGTGTGTGCAGTGAGGGTTCCTGAGCCTGCTTTGCTCCCCCAGTCACTGTACTCTTACCCCACAGGTGTCTCATGTGCTGGCAGCTCTCCAGGCTGGGAACCGTGGAACACAAGCCTGCATCACAGCAGCCAGTGCTGTCTCCGGCATCATTGCTGACCTTGACACCACCATCATGTTTGCTACAGCAGGAACCCTCAACCGGGAGAACTCTGAGACCTTTGCTGACCACAGGTACCCAGGCGCCATGTCCAGCCACTGCTCAGCCAGAGACAGGGGTGTCAGAGTGGTCCTTCTGAGCTCTTGACCAGCCCCAAGGAGAGCTTCAAGCTCAGATCATGCTGGCTCAGTTTCCCGAAACTCCAGCTTGTGCATAACAAACCCAGGGTCCACAGTCCCTCTATACCCCAAGGACCATGTGTGCAGTAGAGGGCTGTGTCCTCCCTGACTCGCTTTTTCTCCCCAGGGAGGGCATCTTGAAGACAGCCAAGGCATTGGTGGAGGACACCAAGGTGTTGGTGCAGAACGCCACGGCCAGCCAGGAGAAGCTAGCCCAGGCTGCCCAGTCCTCTGTGTCCACCATCACCCGCCTGGCAGAGGTGGTGAAGCTGGGTGCTGCCAGCCTCGGATCTGAAGACCCAGAAACCCAGGTGTGATTGGGTGTGTGGGCTGAGCGGAGGCTGCTGCTAGCTTCCTTGGAGGGGTTGAGGGATGCAGATGTCATGTGGTGCTCTGGGCTGGATCCCAAGAGTTGGGGAGAGAGGGGGCTGGGCTTTGGTGGGTGCTGGCTGAGGTGGATTCCCTGTGGTGCCTAAATCTCTCACTGCTGGGCCACGCCATCCCCAGACTGAGTGTGACCATAGCTCAGCCATTCCCCTGGTCTTGTTCTCCCCAGGTGGTCCTGATCAATGCTGTGAAGGATGTGGCCAAGGCACTTGGAGACCTGATCGGTGCCACCAAAGCAGCTGCTGGCAAAGCTGGGGATGACCCTGCTGTCTACCAGCTGAAGAACTCTGCCAAGGTCTGTGCTGGTTGTGATGGGAAGGAGCAGATGAGGCAGTGGGGCTGGAGAAAGAGGAGGGGTTTTTTCTGCCTATCTGGGCACAGAAGCACAACTGGGGGGCAGTCAGGACAAAAGGGTAGGAAGGGGCACGTAAGAGGTGGAATGCAGCATGCAGAGAAGCAATTGAGGCAGTGTGAGTGGAGTGTGGGGATGGGACCGTTTTGGACAAATCCACAATGGAAGGACAGGTGCGGGCAGCAGGCCAGAGCTTGTGTGGGGAGTCACCTGGCTGTCTTTGTCTTTCCACAGGTGATGGTGACAAACGTCACTTCCTTGCTGAAGACGGTGAAGGCTGTCGAGGATGAGGCCACAAAGGGGACACGGGCGCTGGAGGCCACGATTGAGCACATTCGCCAGGAGCTGGCGGTGAGTACGGCCGCGGTGCTGCCCCTGCCACACCGCTTGCCCACAGCCCCGTGCCTCACCGCTGCCTCTCGCACCGCAGGTCTTCTCCTCCCCTGTGCCTCCCGCCAAGGTCTCCACCCCGGAGGACTTCATCCGTATGACGAAAGGCATCACGATGGCCACGGCTAAAGCGGTGGCTGCTGGCAACTCGTGCCGGCAGGAGGATGTCATCGCCACGGCCAACCTGAGCCGCCGGGCCATTGCGGACATGCTGCGCTCCTGCAAGGTGGGGCTGGCGGCCAGTGTGGATCTCTGGCATGGGTTTGTGGGTGGAGGCAGGGATGGTGCTGGATGTGAATTGGGGTTTCCCCTGTCTCCGGGTTGCAGGAAGCAGCCTACCACCCGGAGGTGAGCGGGGACGTGCGGCAGCGGGCACTGCGTTTCGGCAAGGAGTGTGCTGATGGCTACCTGGAGCTGCTGGAGCATGTGCTAGTGGTGAGTGTCCCCACCCTAGTTCCCAGGGTGGGCAGAAGCTGATCGTGGACTGCCTGGGTGTTCCCCAAATCCCCAAGGTCTTCTGGGCTCTTCACCTCTTCCCACTAGGGTCTTTGCACAGCCCCCTTCACTGCCTGTGCTGGCACAACGTGTGTCCGTGGCCCTGCCATGGAAGCAGATGTCAGAGAGCTCAACAGGCTCTAAGAAAGGTATTTTGCTAACAACAGATGGAGATTAACTGGCCATAAACAGATGGAGGCTGGAAATCAGCAACACGGTAGCATAATCTCGTAAAAATACAGCTTTCAGTAAAAATGATAGGAATAATAGACCTCAGGCAGTGGGAAAACAAAGCTTGCAATGCCCACAGCACAATGTGTGGGAGATGGACAGCGCCTGCCAGAGCAGAGATAATGACTGCAAGTGCCCACTGCACCCTTTTGATCCAGTCTCCCTCTGACTGAGTCTTCCCAAGGACTTCAGCTGCAACATTAGTTTACAAGAAGTAAATTAAGCCTCTAGCATGGTAAAAAAGATCCAGTGAAGTCCTTCCAACGCTTTGCATTCTTGGCAAGACCACAGAATTGGAGTCAGGGGCACTGTGGGGATGTGCACACTCAACCCATGGTGCTGTGAGATCCCTCAAACTGGGGTCAGGACAAAGACTGACAGTGATTCAGCTCTGTGTCAAGGGTGCACTAAGCTGGTTAGTGAGTGCCTGCTGTCTGTGATCGCCAGATACAAAGCGGTGGAGCCCAGGGTGTGGTTTCCTGCGGGGAACGCCCCCTTAGGCAGAGGGTAGCCAGCACTGGCAGCAGCAGGAGGAGGTGGGCAGGAATAGGTGGCTAGAAATTGAAGATGAGTAGAGGAGGTTGGTGGTTTTATTAAAGGGAGGTAACCACTGGGGTACAGTTGCAAGGGGAGCAGTGAGTTTTCCATCCTCTGCATCTAGATCAAATGTCTGCCTGGAAGATGCTTCAGGCACACATGAATCATGGCAGCCAAGGCTGGAGTGCTGAGTAGAAATTCTCTGGCTGACCTGTTGTTAACAGATGATTAGGCTAATGACTTAGTGTGGCAGTGCCCGAGGTCAGCCTACTTGCGGGAACACGCCATTCCCCTGTATTTTGGGTGTTACCGTCCCGCTGCCGTGCAATGTTTTGACTACCATACATTGGACCATCCCTTGAAATGTTCACTGGAGGTGCCTCTTAGTAAGCTCGTAGCCTCCGGGGTGCCTTCAGCTCCAGACAGAGATCATTTAGCAGCTTTAAACACGTTGTCAGAGCAGACAGCAGGCTTAATAATAAGGCATTTAGACTAGACGTGCTCATGAGGGCAAACCAGCCATCACTGTGTGCCATCAGCTTGTACATCAGTTCTTTGAGCTTCACGCTACTGGGATGGCCCAACACAAGGCCAGGAAAAAGCCACGACTTCCCCCAGTCTCTGCAGCACTCTGGTCTGCGAAGGCAGGAGTGAAGCTCCTGGGTCCAGTTTATCAGAGCATAGCAGGTTCCTGGAAAACCACAAGCAGGAAGGATCTAGGGGAATGGGAGGGCAGATGGCAGATGGGGTGCAGCCTCATTCCCCAGCAGTAGCAAGGTCATTGCTGCACACTGTGTCCTCAAGGGAACCAGTGCCTTCCACGGAGCATGAACAAGTATGGTTAGGGTTCAAGAAAAAGGGTTATTTGTCTCAGGCTGGAAAACATGGCTCCCAGCAGAGGAGTGGGAAAGCCTGCATATTTTACTGGGGAGGGGTAGGAATTTGAACCTCCATGGGGACTTGGTATTTGGTAACAATAGGTCTCTCCCTCCAAAAGCAGAGAGATTCCGTGGCTCGAAACTGCAGTGAAGCAATTCAGGGTGGGGAGAAATAAGGTGTAAAGGGTGTGAGGAGGAGAGTGGCTACTCTGAGTATAGATGGCTCCTGTGGCTGTGGGAGCCTTATCCAGGTGCCCTGTCTTGCCCATCCCTGCAAGGCTGAAGTAAGAGCTAATGATGGCAGCACAGCTCCCCACCCAGGATCTCTGATCCTTTGTTCCCACTTCTCCTCTTGGCTGCCCTTCACCCCTCACCAAAAAGCACCCGCCTTCCCCTACCCTCCCCTATCTCCCCTCCTCCTGGCTGGGGCGTTCACTGCTTTCTTTTCTCTCTTCTCCCTCCTCTCTGTCAGCCGGTGAGTAAGGCAACACTGGGGTGCCTGCTGGTCTCTAACCTCAGCATGAGCCTTGCTCATGGCGTGTCTGTGTGCCCAGCCCAGTGCTGGGGTGGCACTTGTGTGTGTCCACAGGGCCCCTGGGGTCCATGTGTTTATGTGTGTGTACTCACCCCTGCTCTAGCTGATGGGCAGCTGCTGCCTGTGTGGTGCAAGTTGGGCCAGCAGTGAGCTCTGCTTGTGCATACAGACCCCGTGTGCGTGCACATGTGTGCTGTGGTGTGTGCATGTGTCCCTCCAACCCCGGGAAGGACCCTTAGGGCACTGCCTGCCACCTCATCCTGTTGGGGCCAGCCCTCCTCAGCGGGGACGTGGCTCAAGGGTACCCCCCTTTGCCCAGCTTGTATTTGCAAACAAATCTCCAAAATGGGGACAGTGAAGGGGAAATGCTTCTGGAGCGTGAAATGATTTGCAGGGGAGAAATGTTGGCCTGGGTAGCTGCTGAGTGCAGAAAGGCTTGTGCTGAGGGTCTTGTGTCTGAAAGATGTCCCAGAACCTGTGGATGCAGAAGGGCCCTGGGGAAGCTCATCCTGTCCTGGGGCACAAAGAGAATAGCCAGAGTCACTTGAGAAAGATTCTCAGACAGCACCTGATGTGTACACGTGTGGGAGGGGGCTGGGGGATCCCACCCTCCTTCCCTGGGAAGTGCACCCCAAACAGACCTATGAAGTCCCCCTTTTCCAGGTGCTTACATCTGCTCCTTCCCCCCAGATCCTGCAGAAGCCGACGCACGAGCTGAAGCAGCAGCTGGCAGGCTACTCCAAGCGCGTGGCCAGCTCTGTCACTGAGCTCATCCAGGCAGCCGAGGCCATGAAAGGTAAGGAAAGATCCTGCTCAGAGGGGCAGGACCAAGGGCTGGGATTAGGGTGGAGGGCTCAGCAGCTGCTGGAGGAGGTGGGGAAATTCGGAAATGAGGCTGCATGCAGGTGTAACTTGCCTGGTTTCCTGGTGTTCCTAGGGACGGAGTGGGTTGACCCAGAAGACCCCACTGTCATCGCTGAGAATGAGCTGCTGGGGGCAGCAGCTGCCATTGAGGCTGCAGCCAAGAAGCTGGAGCAGCTGAAACCAAGAGCCAAGCCCAAGGTAGCAGTGCTGAGCCTTGTCTGACCCTCGTGCTTGGCTTGGGGTGGGCTGGGGCTCTCCTGCCTGTGCTTTAACCAGGTTTGAAGCCCCATCTGACAGCTGGTCCCTCTTCCTGTACTCCTGCTACCTCCCACATCCCCAGCTGGACTTTCCTCAGGTAGCCCATGCCCTGCTGCACCCCACAGTCCTTAATCCAGCTCTATATATGCTCCCCTCAGCCCCCTAGAGCCATCCTTCTGTTCTGCTCCATCTGTCCCAGCACTCCTGCTTGGGACTCACACTCTGCTTTTGCCCACAGCAAGCAGATGAGAGCCTGAACTTTGAGGAGCAGATCCTGGAAGCTGCCAAATCCATTGCTGCAGCCACGAGTGCCCTGGTGAAAGCAGCCTCAGCAGCCCAGCGAGAATTAGTGGCCCAAGGAAAAGTAAGGCCGTAAGATGGGAAGAAGAAAATGTAGAGAAGGGTTCTCCCTTCTTCTGGGGCTGCTTGTAACCGTCATGCCCCGTTACAAGAGGTGTGCAGGGTGGTGACCTTTACTCCTCCCCTCCTTCCTCATAGGTGGGTGCCATCCCAGCCAACGCAGTGGATGATGGACAGTGGTCCCAGGGTCTCATTTCAGCCGTGAGTATCAAGGTCATGCTGAGGGGTTGAGGGGTAAGCCTTCCTTTTGACTCCTGCTTCAAACATGAGGATGCTCTGTCCTTTTGCTTCTCAGTGGAAGAAGCAGCCATGCTTCTTCCTCCCTCTCCCACATGCTGTGGAAGCTGGTTTTTTCCATCCCATGCCACACAACCTCTTTGGAGCCAATCAGGGCTCCTTTACCCACCCTGACAGCCTCTCTTGCCACAGGCACGCCTGGTGGCTGCTGCCACCAACAACTTGTGCGAAGCCGCCAACGCCGCGGTGCAGGGCCATGCCAGCGAGGAGAAGCTCATCTCGTCCGCCAAGCAGGTGGCTGCTTCCACAGCCCAGCTCCTGGTGGCCTGCAAGGTGAAGGCTGACCATGACTCGGAGGCCATGAAGCGGCTCCAGGTGAGTTCTAGGCTGCCTCTTCAGCCCCTGCCGCTTGAGGGGTGGCTGGGAGTGGGGTGAGGGGATGTGGATGTTCTCCAGGGCTCATGCTCCCTGCCTGTGTGCCATCAGTGGGAAGTTCACTGGAACACAGGCTCCAGGTTGTTTGGATTTCACTGCTAGCTGTGTGCCAGGCATGTGAGTGATGCTGGGCTGCTCAGCCGGGCAGCATTCAAGAACAACGAACTGGCACAGGAATACCTGAAATGGCTGCACTTCTTCACTGGCATTTCAGAGGTTAATGTGTGGGGGGCATGTTCTGTAGTACTGTTAATCCTCAGAGGCCATGGCACACAAGAGGTTAATGCCCATGTGTTGGGGGTTTAACCTGGGGTCTCAGCACTGGGGCTGACGGCTGGGAAGAGTCAGCAGGGCCGCCTCCCAGTCCCTGCTCTGAGAGGAGCCAGAGCCTGGCTGGGAGCAGAAGCGCCTGAAATGGTCATGAGCGGGTGACAAGGCAGCAAGCCATGTAAAGGAATCCCTGCCTGCAGCTCTCAGTGCTCCTAGCTGCCTGTCCTGCCTGCAGGCCCAGCCTGGGGCAGGAGTTCCTTCACAACCTCGGGCAGCAGTCATACCCTGGGGCTGTGACTCACGCTGACATTCTCCTCCTCCCTGCTGCAGGCCGCTGGAAATGCCGTGAAGAGGGCATCAGACAATCTGGTGAAGGCAGCGCAGAAGGCAGCTGCCTTCCAGGACCATGATGAAACGGTGGTGGTGAAGGAGAAGATGGTCGGAGGAATTGCACAGGTGAGTGAGGCTGCTCCAACAGGGCAGGAGCAGCTCTAGGTGCCACCACAACCTGTGTGTGCCGGTCTCCGGAGCACGTCCTACCACCCAGCAGCACAGGTCATGTCTTGGGAGAGCCTCACAAAAATGCTGTGGGTTCACCCATCCCACCGAGCACCAGTGAAACAATGAGGCCTCACCTTGTCCTGCCACAAGTAGCAGTGGGTGATGGTGCATGCTCCCAGGAGTGTAAAGCCCTGGCTTCTCCTTGGTGCAGAGCCCACAATATCCCACTGTCTGTGACACATGGAAAAGGCAGAGCAGTGGGTAGAGGGCGAGATCTACCTAGTGTGGGGTGCCACAGTCCCAGTGCTGGCTCCGTGCAGCTGAGACCCGCTACACAGCACACAGGGGTGAGCCCTGGGAGCTGTGCTGTTCTGCTTATCTCCAGAGTACCATGCTCCTACCCCAGGGACAAACAGCCCTCATGCCCAGCGAGGCAGTGGCTGTGATGGGACGGAAGCAGCAACCGGAGAACCCAGCTCTGGGGTTGACATTGCCGGTGGCAGAGGCAGCGGCCATCCCTGTGGGAGGCAGCTGTGACCCTGGGGCTCTCTCCTGGCAGATCATCGCCGCCCAGGAGGAGATGCTGCGCAAGGAGCGGGAGCTGGAGGAGGCGCGGAAGAAGCTGGCGATGATCCGGCAGCAGCAGTACAAGTTCCTGCCGTCGGAGCTGCGGGATGAGGAGCAGAACTGAGCCGCATGCCCTCCCGCTGCTCACCGCACAGACTGCTGCCCGCCCGCTCACCCACCTGCCTGCTCCTATTTAAGACGACCCGCCACAAGCGAAGGGCTGTCTGGGCTAGACCAGAGCTCTGCCCGCACCCAGAGCAACGGGACTAACTCAGCTGCCCCTCCAAGCCGGTGCCACACCAGCAATTCCGCTTCGCTGCCCAGCCCACCTTCCCATGCACACCCAAGGCACAATCAGAGCGCTCGGAGGGACTCGGTTGGGGTGGGAGCCGGGGCTGCACTGGCTCAGGGCTCACCCGCCAGCCCCGGGGTGCGGGCCCACAGAGCTCTCCACTGCAAGGGGATATTTACTTGTGCCTTCTTCATTCCCTCTCGTGCCCCTTTTTTCTTTCTCCTCCGTGCGGGATGGGGACAGGCGGGGGGCTTGCCCTCTCCTGTGCGATGGCGTGCAGGGAGCAGCTGCCCCTCGCTAAGCTCTCACACGGAGCTGCCTTTCACCTCCAATGCCTTGTTGCTGGCTGAATCTTCCTCTTTCTCTACAGCTACCCTGGAAGGCACTGAGTCCACCCCATGAGTATCTTCTTCAGCCCAGGCCCCCCTGGGGAGCAGCAGGGCTGGAAGCCACAGTGCCTCCACTCAGAATGGGGGATGATGTGTTGAGTTCACCCCCAGAGCTGTTTTTTGCCTTCCCGCAGGGCTTCCCCCCAACTGCGGCCCCAGCCAGCTCTGCCTTCCTCCTTCTTCCCAAGTGCCTGCATTGTTTTCCAAGATCTACAGTATTTTTGTAACTTTTCCATTTCTCTAGTATTGAGCCTGCAGCTTTCAAAGTTCATTTATTTCCCTGCCAGCTCATGCCCTGCCCACTAACACCCAGCTCTCGCCGGGGTCCCGTAGCCCAGCATCCCACCCCTCCTCGGCTCTGGGACCTCCATCCCTTCCCCTTTGCACTCGCTGAGGCTTCTCTCACCATTTTGATACTTTAAGCATCCCATATTAAAGATTGAAGGAAACCAGCTCCCCCCCAAGCCTCCGGGGTGGGGTGGGGGATACCAGTGTCTCCTCAGAAAGACGCTTTCATCAATAAAATCTGGTTTTCCTGCTTTCTTGCCAACTGGGTATCAACGGGCCTCTCCAGGAGACGGGGAGGGCAGGGGGGCCTGGGCGCCTTCCCTGCCGGCAAAGGGAGGAGGGAGTGTACCACGGGTGCTTATACAGCATGGAAAATATTTGAGGCACGTCCAGCCCCAGGCACCCGGCAGGCCGGACCCCCGCTGCCAGCCATGTGCCGGCCTCGCAGGTGCTGCCGGGGGGCCACCACTGCAGGAGGGGGCCTTGGGGATTTTGTTTCTGGGGGATTTGGGCTTCAGGGAAGGCGGGGGGTTATATGTGTGTGGAGCTGAGCTCCTGGCCCCATTCCTGCTACCAGCCAAATACACTCCTGGGTAGGGTGCCGTAGGGTGCAGGTGGGGGACCTCCCACCCCGTAGTCACTGGTGGCCCATCAGTGGGGAACAGTTTGGTGTGGTGTGGGTCTGGGAATGTGGCCGGAGCCCTCCCGGCTGCCGGCGTTGATCTCATACCCCGAAATAGCCCCCCAGAGCCAACCTGTGCAGGCAGCAGCTGCCCCAACGTGTCCCCACCTGTTCCCACCCCGTCACTCAGCAGGGATTTGGGGGGCCTAAGCAGTGGCAGGGCAGGCAGGGGTGATGTGGGGTGCGACAGGGACATTGTGGGGTGCAACAGGGGCACGGGCAGGTTGGCACGCGTCCCTTGCTGGGACTCTGGAGCTGTTCCTGGTGGCGTGAGCTATAAACATCATCAGTGGCAAGGGCGGCACCCCACAGTATCCCAGAGAGCAACCCCTGTCCCCTTGTGGTCACGTCCCTGGGAGTGTGGAGGGGCTGTTTCTCCAGAGACACTCACCCCTGGCCAGGCTCCAGGGTGGATTTGTGGCTCTCACAGGCATCCCAGTCCTCCCAGCTGTCCCCTGACAATCTGCGCTGGCCTGACCCGGCACCAGGCTCTCACCCAGGTACCGGCTTGGACATGAGGCTCTTCAGAGTGTCCGGCAAGGACAGTGAGCGGGCACAGCATGGCAGCAGCCCTGGCCTCACCCTGGCATCCCGGGGACAAGGGAGCTCCAGTACCTCCTGCACAGCGCTGCAAGCATATCCACTGCTGTGTCCTCCAGCTTGAGTACAAGCAAGAGGTAGTGGCACAAACACCAGGGGAGGGACACAGATTAACCACCGTCCCTCAATCTCACACACTGATCAAAGGGTTATTTTGGCAGGCAGGTTCAGGAAAGTACAAACAGGGGTTTGGAGCTGGGATGACACAGTCATGAGGTGCCAGGCCTCTGCAGGGATCCAGATTCGGTAAGTTGGAGGTTAGTAGGCAAACTATGTCCCAACTTCTTGGGAGCCCAGCGATGAGGCAATAGGCTGCAGCATGGATTGCACCTGTCCCATTAGTGGTGAGGACAAGCTCTTCCTTGGGAGCAAGGTCTGACCCTAGAGTGAAACATGGAGGGGGTTGCCATCCTTGGATACCTTAGCCCAGGACAAGCCTGGGCATGGGGCAGCAATGGGAGGGATGGGCACCCCCACCTCTCTGCACCCCTTTGTCCCACAGGTTACCCCAGAGGATGGACTGAAGGGCAGACTCACGGACCTCAGCACCTGGATGATTCCAGCAGTGTCCATCAGACGTGGCTATGACGCCTGGAGCAAAGGGGAGGGGGCGCAGAGGGAAAGCAGCATCCTTTGGGGGCACATCCGAGGGCTGGCCTGGCTCCAGGGCAACTTCCTTGCTGCTTGCACCATGCCCATCATTATCTTTGCTACATGCACTGAGTACATGAAGTTGCTCAAGCCCATGAAGTTGCTCCAGGCTGAAACATCTCGAAGAAAAAACAATTCTTCTCTCCCAGGAATGATGGGAGATGGATCTTTCCCCTCCCCTCAGAAGCCACATGCTGGCAGCTACAGACTCTTCTTGTCCAAATATGTGCCTAATTCATCAGTACTAATAGCTGCTCTCCAGAGTCCAGCAGTGGCTCTTATCCTTCCCCCATGGAGCCAGCAGCCCCTTGGTCCTCAGCTGCTCCCACCCCTCCCCTCCTATGCCCTCCACCATCTGGGCCTGAGGGCTCCTAAAAGCTTTCTCCAGCTGTCAAAAACTTTTTGTTCCTCTCTGCTTGGAGCACTGGTGCCGAGAAGTTGCGTCAAGCAAGGGCTGGCTGCAGCACAGGGGCAGTGGGCTGGGGGAGCCTGCGCACCCCTCCTGTCCCCATCCCATCCCCGCTTTCCACACGTGCCACACGGCTCCCATGGCCCCTCCACCAGCTCCTTCCAGCCCCCCCGACCCACAGCCCACCCTGCAGCTGGGAATGTGCCAGAAGCATTTATGATCGTTATTAAAGTACAGGTTATTTTTGGAAGAGCTGGGATTTGAAGGGTTTGCATTTTTTTGACTGTGGAATACAGTTTATTTAGAGCAGAAAGATGAAGAGGGGCAGTGAGCTGCCTGTATGCCCTGTGTCACCCTGAAATGCCATTCTATGGGCTGTGCATGTGCCAGGTGTCCCTGTGGGTGCCAGGGACAGTGGCACCAAGGTGCAAAACAGAGAATAGGTGGGTGCCAAGAAGTCTGCAGAGAGCTGCGGTCCTCCTGCCCCACCAGCAGCTGGATGGGAATGTCGGGGGCTCTGCTCACTTCTCCCCTGGGGGATTTTCCCCATGTGGGCAATGCCAGCCAAACGTGTCCCTCGGTGCAATCACAGCCTGAGTGTGTCCCCTACCCTTCAGTGCCGGCCAGTTCATTAGTGTTCCCAAGTGCCATGCCAGCCCTTGAGGTGTCCCCAAGCTAGTGCCAGCAAGCAGGGTCCCTCGGGCCCCAGCGTGCTGTGCTGGGCACGTGGTGTACCTAGGGCACTAGCATGAGGACAGCTCTGGAGCCGGTGCAACCAGGTTATCCCTACTCAGTGCCCCAGGATGTCCCTTGCCTGGTGCCACTGGGGTAGCCCCAGCTCAGTGCTACGGAGTGTCCCTCACCCAGTGTCACTGGGGTACCACCACAGCGTTGCGTCGAGGTGTCCATCATCCAGTGCCACCAGGGTGCCCATGGCACAGTGTCCCGGAGTGTCCCTTGCCCAGTACCATCGGATTGTCCCTAGCGCAGTGACCCGGGGTGTCCCTCGCCCTGTGCCCCGGTGGGTGCCGGGCGCCGGGGCTGCGGCGATGCCCGCCGGGGGGGCCGCCCCCCCGTTCCGCTCGGTGCGAGGGCCGGTGGCGAGCCAGTCCCTAAAAGGTGCTGGCGGGCGGCGGGGGAGGTACCGGGGCAGCCCCCGCCCGGCGCGGCCCCTCCCCAGCTTTTAGGCAGCTCTGCGGGGCGGGGAGCGCAGTGCCGGTGCTCCCGCCGCTCCCGGTACTCCCGCCGCTCCCGGTGCTCCGCGTCCCTCTGCCGTCCCGCGCCCCGCCGCCGACACCCCGCCACCATGGAGGCCATCAAGAAGAAGATGCAGATGCTGAAATTGGACAAGGAGAATGCCATCGACCGCGCCGAGCAAGCGGAGGCTGACAAGAAGCAGGCGGAGGACCGCTGCAAGCAGGTGGGTGTCCCACGGGCTTCCCCGGCATTACCTGGGAACCCTCCACTCTAGGGGTGTCCAGCCCTTGGGATTCCGTCCCACTGATCGTCCAGCCTGCGGCCACCGCACTCTCTAGGCTCACCCAGTCCCCACACTGATCTCCCCACACTGGGTGTCCAGCCTGGAGTCCCCTGACCTAAGCGTGTCCTGGCCCAAGGACGTCGCCCCACTGGGTGTCCTGCTTGTGGATGCCAGCTCTGGGGGTTGACAGCCCTTGAGACCTTACCTCTCTGGAACTGTGTCCCCAGGGACCTCACCCCACATGGGTCTGTCCCCAGGAACTAACGCTTCAGTCTCTTTTCCCTGACCCCTCACACTGGTCCCCCCAAACATCTTTCATCTCAGTGGGACACCCCAGTGCCATCTCCCTGTCCCCGTGCCAGAGAGAACCCTGGGGACTGCGTACTCCCACCGCAACCACACAGAGATGGGAACACAGATTGGTGTCCCCAGAGCCGTATCCCAAGTCAGAGCTCTCCAGTCCCCTATAAAGGGAGGGAGACCACCACCCCCTTACCTCTGCCAGGCTCAGGGATGATGGGGGTCCCGGGGGCTGCTCTACACCAAGAGCCCCCCAAGGACGTGTAGACCGAAAGTTGTCAGAGAGGACACGTCCATGTTCTCCTGCTGTGCCCCCCACAGCCTGGATGTCCCCAGGAGAATGGGTGTCCCCAGGAGGAGGATGAGGGGACAGATCCGCTTCCAGCCTTGCAGACACCATCATCTCCCCTGACCCCCACCCTTTGTCCATTTCCCAGCTGGAGGAGGAACAGCAGGGCCTGCAGAAGAAGCTGAAGGGCACCGAGGATGAGGTGGAGAAGTACTCCGAGTCCGTCAAGGAGGCCCAGGAGAAGCTGGAGCAGGCAGAGAAGAAAGCTACAGATGTAAGTAGGCATGCCAGCAGCTCCTCCCCTGCACAGGCTCTGGACCTCGGGGGGGTTAAAGGAAGAGGGGGCCCTTATATGGAAAGCGTCCGAGGGGAAGACTCTCAGGATCCCATTCCTTCAATGTTGACACTGAACTGGACTGATGGGTCTTGTGTGGGGTGGGGGGGCCAAGCCAGCTGTGGGGGGCAGTGATGGGGTTGCTGGTCCTGTCTTGAGCTTTGTGGGCAGCATCCAACCTGGCTCCCCAAATCTAACAGGGACAAATGTCCCAAGCTGTGCCACAAGTCCCCAGGCATGCACCTCCTCAATGCTCGCAGGAAAAACTGTGGTACTTGCTAAACTGTGGCAGAACAGAGAAACAAAAAAATCTCTTGGCTGCTGAGTGCTGGCTGCAAGAAAGAATGCTTGGGGTGTGTGGAAGGGGATTTGGGTGGATTTGGGGTCCGGTGTGCTACTTTGTACCCTGAGAATGGCAAGGCCAGGAAGAGTTTTATTTAGGGCCATGACTGATGTTCCTCCTGGGAAATAGATCCCTCTGGGGAGATGTTAGGAAGGTGTTGAAATTGGCTTGTGCCTGGCCAGGATGAAGGGTGGAACAGCTGTGTGCGGCCACAGGGCCACTTGGGAATGGGATATAACGACCTGTGGTGCCACACAGGGTATTTGACACCCTATAAATAAATCCTCCTTTTGATAGCCAGCCCCTCTTTGATGAAAACCAACCCTGGAAACTGGAGGAGAAGCTAAAGGAGAGCCGTCTGGAGTACAGCCAGCAGGGCATGGCCAGGCTTTTTAGGATTGAGAACAAAAAATTCAATCCCAGCTGGTTTATGGAGCTAAATGGGGGAGATGCGTCAAATCTCTGAGGCCGCCGCCAAGGACAGGGGTGAGCGGACAAGGACAAGCAATGGCAGCACCAATCCTCTGGCAGCCCAGAGCCCCTGGGCAGCAGCCAGGGGTCTCCTCAGACCTCTTTGCTGATCCTACAGATGACTCTTCTTCAAAACATTGAGAATCCTCTGGAAGGGCACACTCAACCTGGCGTAGGGCAGCCATGTGAAGCTGGGCAAGGTGGCTGCTGTGTGCAGTGGGGTTCCCGCTGCTCTAATTGGGTTCATGCTGGTGTGGGACAGGGCAAACTCAGGGCTGAAAGGGGATGTGACATTGCCAGTGCAGGGCTCAGAGGAAGGGGCAAACAGTGGTACCGGGCAGATGTCGGCTGTGGGGTGTGGTTGGCTGCTGGCAGTGGGCTGTGTGATGCCATCCTAGGCAGGCAGGGTGTTTCCCGGCTCTTGGTCCACAGCAGTTTGGCAAGTCTGTGGGCTTCAGCACGGAGAGTTCTGTACCAGAAGACACAGTGGATGGGAGCCACCAGGGAAGGGCTGGAGCAGGAGCCATGGTGAAGGAGCAGTGTCAGGCTGCAGGGCTCCGTCACCAGCACAGCCTTCCCCAGATCCATGCCAAAGCCTGGACAGGCTGCACCATGTGTAGGGCTCTGGGAGTCACCACTTGGCGCCAGGGACCTGAATGTGCTGACAGCTCTAAGTGCCAGGGCTGCTGTCACCTCCTCCCCGGTGTGAGGCACAGGACAGCTCCTGCTTCCAGCAGAGGAAGCGTTGGGTAGACCCCCAGAGCACACCCACCCCAGGCACCCCCGTGCCCTCCCTGGCTGTCAGGACAGTGGGTGCCTGTGAGCACAGAGTGTCCCCATTCCTCAGACAGCTCAGGCTCATACCAGCGATCCAGGCAGCCTCCTGCTCTTGGCAAAAATGTCAATGCCTTAAAAGAATAAACAGCCACCTCAGGATGGCCCTGCCCTGCTGCTGGCACTGGATGCTGGGGCACGAAGGCCATGGGGACTGCACTAAAGAGTGCAAATACAATGCCCCAGGCACCTGGAGAGGAGTCCGACAGTGGCACAGAGCAGAGAATGCCTGACTGCTGATCAGCAACACCTCAGAGCTTTCCAGCAGCTCTGAGAGCCCACCATGTCCCCAGAACCGCTTGTTCCCAGGAGGGACAGCCCATGGTGCTCAGGTCAGGATGGAAAAGGGCTGCTGGAAATGGTGCAGCCGGGGCCGCAGGTTTAGCCAGAACAGCCCCCTCCATTGCCCCGCATCCCCAGCGGTGGCCTGTCCCCAGCCACCCCGGAGGGGCCTTAGGGAAACCGCCATTCCCAGGCCACGATCCCAAAAGCTTCACCCGTGTTCCCGCCCCAGCTGCTTTCCCCAGCCAAGACTTTGCTCTTATTTGGCGATTCCCTGAGCTGGTGGGAGGGAACAGGACTCTGCTGGGAAGTGACTGCATCTCGGGGTGGGGCCACAGCAGGAGGCACCTAGCCTGGCTACTGCGGGACCAGGGTGGCTGACCTGCAACCTGGTCCCCTCCTGCCTGCAGCTGGCTCATCCCTGCCCCACTGCTGCCAGGAGCCCTTGTTTCTGCTCTGGGCCCCCATGTCCTGGCTTGGGAGCATTACTGACATCCAGGCCTCAGACTGCGAGGAGGCAGTACCAGCTGGGCCCAAGGCCAAGCCCAAGGCTGTGTGCTCCCAGGGGACCCACAGTATCGCCTCTTCCGCTGCCTCTTAGCAAGGGGACATGGATCTGCAAGGTGCAGATAGCAGTGTGGTTGAGTCACCCCCAGGACCCCTGGCCCTGGAGCTGATGCCAGCTGGTGAGGTCAGCCTGGGAACTGGCATTCCTGGAGGCAGGTGTGCAGTGCAGCCAGGGAGCTGTCAGTACTTCTTAAGGGAGGATTGAGTGCCAGCAGCTCCAACTTACTCTGATGGATCAAGACATGTGCCCCAGCCAGGATGGAGAGCCAGGAGCTGGAGGTTTGACCTCCCCCACAGGGCACAGCCCTCAGGCTAGAGGTGCCAGGGTGTCCATGGGCCCCATGAGTCTCTGTGGGGCTGCCGAACAGGTCCTCACATTGGGGAGCAGATACCAAGGTACTGAACATGATGGATGCTGGGGACCTGGCTGCAGCCCAGGTACCCCCAGAGGACAGCAAGGAGTGGGCTCTGCTCACGCCTCTTACTGACCTTCCATAAGCAAAAAGTCCAGAACCCTCCTTAGCTCTGCAGCAAGGGCTGTGGAGGGCAGCGCCTGGGGAGTACCCATGGGCACATTGCTCCTATGGCCATGGGGGCTCACACAGGACAGGCTCCAGCACTCACAGACTCTGTGGGCTGATGGAAATGAGTCCGTTTCCCTGAGGACTGAAATCCCTCCATTGCTTTGGGGGATTTCAGTGCGACTGTGCACCCCTGCCTGGGGGGCAGCATGCATCTGGGGCACGGAGAGAAGCGTGTGCCCTGCCTTGGGGCCACTGTGTGCCCTCTCTGGGGGTACCATGTGCCCTTTCAGTGGGGACCATGCATCTGCCTGGGACTATGCGTGCTGACCCGGGGTGGGGGGCCAGTGTGCCCTGCCCAGAAGCCATTGTGCGTCTTGCCTTGGCGGGGATGTAGAGACGGTGACCAGAGCCTGGGGAGGACCACGCACGCCTTGCCCGGGGGCACCCTCTATCCTATTTGGGATGAGGGGCACCGTGCATCCCTCCCGGCGTGGGAACTCTCTCCTGCCGTGGGTGAGCACCGCACGCCTTGCCCGGGGGAGCGGCGGAGCAGGTCGGTCGGAGGCAGCAGTAGCAGTAGCAGCAGCAGGAGGAGGAGGAGGAGGAGGAGCAGGAAGGGATGGAGGCAGGGCGGGCGGCGGGAGCGGCCGCTGCCTGAGCGCTTCCTGCCCGAGCCGGGCGGATCCCACAAAGGGCTTGGCGGTGTGGCCTCCCCGCCGGCAGCCCCAGCCATGGCCAGCGCCAGCTCCATCGATGCCGTCAAGAAGAAGATCCAGAGCCTGCAGCAGGTGGCCGACGAGGCGGAGGAGCGCGCCGAGCACCTGCAGCGGGAGGCCGATGCCGAGCGGCAGGCCCGGGAGCGGGTAAGGGCCGCTGGGATGGGAAGAGGAGGGCGGGGGGCACCCCGGCAGCTCCCCGGGATGCCCCGCCGGCTCCGGCCCCGCTGCCGGCATCCCTTCCGGCGGGCCGGCCCCGGCCCCCCGAGCCCCGGTAGCCGAGCTGGCTGCCCGCGGGGCGGAGGAGCTCCGGGAGGTCCCCGGGGAGCCGCGGGGAGCTGCCACCCAGCTGGCGAGAGCCCGGGGTTGGGGAGCTCGGGGCAGTCCCTGCCTGCGGGCAGCCTCCGCCAGCCGCCTCCCTCCTCCGAGAGAAGATGCTGCGTTCAGCGGGGCTCCCCAGGGCTTCCCGGCTGGCCGGACGCTAGGAGCGGGCAGCTGCCAGCCCTGCCGTGGGATCGGGCGCCTCCTGGGAAAGGATCCTCTCCCTCGAAGGCCGGCGTGCACAGCTCAGAATCCCACGCCCAAGCTCTTGTCTGGCTTCCAGCGGACTCTGCGGTCCGGGCCGCAGAGCTTTAGCTCTCCATCCTGTCCCTTCGTGGGGACAAGCCGCCCCTTCACATTGCCTCAGGCCAAAATTTCCATTCTGGCAGTGGGATGGCATTCCCAAGCTGCAGCTTTTTCCTGGTTTGTCTTTTCAGTTGTTGGAGCTTTCTGTTTTCTTCCTTTCTTTCTGTTTCCTATGCCCACTCATTCAACATTCTCACCATATCAGGAGCGGCAGAGCTGGGTGCGGTACCCGGGTTGTTGTCACTCGGGCTGTGTGCGGAGGAAATGGCCCCTTCCTGCAGCCTCAGATCGGGTTCCCCGGTCACTGGGAGCTGCCGGGAGAGCTCATGTTCCCAAGTGTCCATCCGGGCAGGTCTGACCCACTTTTGGGGTGATTCCCTGGGAAAAAAAATCTACCGATGCAGTGAGGTTGATGCTGCGGGCAGAGCATTGCCCATTGCACAGCTCCCCATTGGGCAGTCCGGCAAGGGACGAGCTCTTGGAGAGTCTGTAGAAAGGGTATTCTTGGGGCGGAGGCAGCTGTGGGGCTGGCAGCCCTCTCAGAGAGGTGCCAGCTGCGCCTGTCCCCACTCTGTCAATTCCCCACGGGGAACTGCGGGTGCACAGTGGGGCCACGCAGGGCAACAGCCCCTTGCTGCTCCCATAGGCCTTGTGCTTGGCTAATATTCCCTGAGGCATTCCCAGTGCTGGAGAATGAGGCTGGATGCGTCCAGGCACCGCAGCCAGCCAGTCCTGCTGCAGCCTGTGAATAAGCAGGAGACACAATCTCCTGGGTTGGTGCATGGGGCTGCTCCCCACAGTGAGGTCTTATTGCCACCCATCCCTTGATATTCAGGGGTTTGTCATCCTCGCACCCCCCTGGTGGGAAGTGGGGCTGGGAGCTGCTGAGGCAGCATTTCCCGACTGGCGATGGAGCAGGAGGCCTTTACCAAATGGAAAGAGTGCAAGGCCAGGCGTCAACGGGCTGGCGGAGGGCCAGGGCCACTGCTCCTGGCCAGCCCCAGCTCCCAGCCCTGTGCGTGGGGAGCCTGGGAAAGGGAGGGCTCTGGTCCTGCCAGCCTCATCTTGGCCAGGTGCCAGCCTGCCGAGGGCGACTCGCTCCACTGCCCCCGGCACTGTGCTGTACATCAGCTGGGGGGGCTCCGTGCTTGGCTGCAGGCTGCCCTGTTGCACAGGGCCCTGGGGGTTCCCGCAGGAGAAGCTCCCGACTCACTCCGCTGCCTCTGTAAACAGGAAATCCACAAGCAGCTCCGATCTCCTTTTCGGGAGCGAAGCCGCACAGGGCATTCCTCCCCCTTTACTCACTGCTCTGCAAACCCCAAATACCATCCCTGTGACGGCATGGCTGCTATGGCCACCCTACCCGAGTGAACGTGTCCTGTCCCTCTCCAGGGCGGGAGCTGGAGGTGCGAGGACATGGTGGGGCTGCACATGCCAGGCAGGGGCTGCAAGGCTGGGAGAAGCCAGCATCAAACAGCCACTAGGGATGGAGATAACCCTACAGAGAGGCAAGGGGATGCATGGTCAGGCATGCCATTCCAGTGAACATGGACTTGTTGCACAGTGCCAAGGGGCATTCCAGATGGCAAATGCAGGAGTAACCATTGAAAATGTACTTTTCAATATATGTATGTGACATGGGATGACTGAGGGGTTTCTGTTCCCCCAGGCTGAGGCTGAAGTGGCTTCCCTCAACCGCCGCATCCAGCTGGTAGAGGAGGAGCTGGACCGTGCCCAGGAGCGCCTGGCCACTGCCCTGCAGAAGCTGGAGGAAGCTGAAAAGGCAGCTGATGAGAGCGAGAGGTGGGATGGAAAGAGACAGTGGGAGTGGTATCAGGTCACCATTGATTGCAGACAGGCCCCTTAGTTTGGCAGTGGGGTCCCTCTGAAGTGACCTTATTGGGGTTTATGTTGGTTTTCCTGCAGACTTCAAAGGGAGAGAATTAAGCCACAATGCAAAGAAGTCCCCCAGATACAGACATTCTTATCCAGAGCACACATTAAATCCTGAAAATTTTTATCTTGTATTTATAAAAGCACCAGACTGTAACAAAAGCCAGAGGAAGACATAAGCATGTTTTATTCCCCAGAGCAGCTTTCTATGCTCAAAGACACAACAACAGCCCAGGAGGGAACCTCTGTGCTGGTAACTGAGGTCAGATTTGAGAACAAGACAGCCTCATTCAAAGAGAGTTCTACAGGGTGTGTGTTGCCCCATCCTCATGGCAAGCAGGTTTCCCAGACTGGAACTGTGCAGGCAAGGGCACTCAGGTTGTATGGGAGTGCCCAGACACATCACAGCACTCCTGACAGCTACATGAGCTCTTCCCTCCATTGGCAAAGACCAGTTTGAGCAACAGCATCTGAGTGAGAGGAAAAGAGTCCGCAGGAGTCCCTTCTGTGGGGATTTGGAGGGTTTTGGTAATCCCCTGTTTGTGAGCATCACCCAGAATGAGAAAGGCTTTCCCACAGGTTGTTTTCCAGTGTTTCCTTCGGGCTGCCAGCCTGTTGGGCTGTTTTCATGGAGGTTGTGGCTGGCTCATCCTGGGCTGCACACCTTTTCCCCCCTAAACGTGGGTTCAGAACCTGCCTGCACCATAGGCATACCTCACTCTGGAACATAGCCCTGGGGCCAGCTCCACTGTAATTCTGCACAGGAGCATTTTTGGGGTACTGCTGGGTGTGACCCTACTGCGTGCCATCCTCCCCAAGCAATGTCTCATGTCTCTGAAGCTCGAGGGTGGTGTTGTTAGGGTACAGGATGTGCAGATGGGCAGGCAGGAAGTGCAGATGACACTTTGACCCACAGCAGTAACATCATCTGGCATGGTCTTTCCTCAGAGGCATGAAGGTCATCGAAAACAGGGCCATGAAAGATGAGGAGAAGATGGAACTCCAGGAAATGCAGCTGAAGGAGGCGAAGCACATAGCAGAGGAGGCTGACCGCAAATATGAGGAGGTGTGTACCCCCTTCCCCAGTCCTGACACCCTGGCAGCACCCAGAGCCATCTCCTCACAGCCCTGTGCCCCCAGCTGGGGCAAGCACAGGGCCAACATGGGCCTCTTACTGCCATCGACAGGTCGCCCGCAAGCTGGTCGTCCTTGAGGGGGAGCTGGAGCGCTCAGAGGAGAGGGCAGAGGTGGCGGAGAGGTGAGCAGGGCTCCTGGTGGGCAGCGTGCAGGGGTCCCACACAGCCCTTCCCCCAAATCCCTGGCAGACATGGGGATGGGGATGGGGATGTCCCTACCTGGAAGCAGCAGGGTCCGTCATTGGGGTGGTCCTTGGGATTGCAGGCTGGGGGTGGGGGGGGGGTGCCAACCCACCGGCATCACATCCTTGACCCTGTTCTCTGCTGTCCCCCTCCCGGGGTGCCCCTCTTCCACCCCAGCCGAGTGAGACAGTTGGAAGAAGAGCTGCGGACCATGGACCAGTCTCTCAAATCCCTCATTGCCTCAGAGGAAGAGGTACTGGGGCAGGGGCACGGGGCGATGTGCAGCAGCCCCCTCTCTCTGTCGCTGTCTCTCGAACCATGCGAGCCACCTCTGTCCTTTCTGCACCACTGCCTCCACCACCGGCCTCCCCTCGCCTCCCTCTCCAGCGGGTGCAGGCCGGGCACGCTCCTCCATCCCTCCATCCCTGCTTCCCTTGGCGGGGCCAGCGAGAGCTTGGCTGGTGGAGATGCACGAGGTATCCGTGCAAGGAAGCACAAGGAATGGATGAACAGATGCGTCCCGGCAGCTCCCGCTCGCAGCGGCTCTGCTCCTGGTCCACCTGCACTGAGTTTTCTCCTCTCTCAACTTGTTTTCTCTCTTTCTTTCCTGCTTCCCCGTGCCTGTTCTTTCTGCTCCTGCCTGTCTCCTGCCCTTTGGCCCCACTCCCCCCCTCCTGCCGGCCCTGCTTGGGATGTAGTAAATGTGGTGACCTAGAGGAGGAGCTGAAAATTGTCACCAACAACTTGAAGTCCCTGGAGGCCCAGGCTGACAAGGTAGGACCCAGTGAGGCTGCTGGGGCTGGGAAGAGTGCATGGGGACTGGAAAGAGTGTGTGGGGGCTGGGAGTGCTGCGGTCTCCTGCTGGGGTGAAGGACAGCTGGAGGCATGCCTTGGGACTCACAGGTGCTTGTCTCTGTCTCTGCAGTATTCCACCAAGGAGGATAAGTACGAGGAGGAAATCAAGCTTCTAGGGGAAAAACTGAAGGAGGTAAGGGGTGTAGGGCCACCACTGAAGCAGTGCAGGCATGAGCTTGCCATCCTGAATGGGTTTTGACTCCATTATGCCCTTGTGCTCTCATGGTTTCCTAAATTGCAGCCCTGCAGCATAGCAGGTACCTGCATCTGGGATGACCTTCATTAGTCTGTTCTGATTTAGGGTGTGAGGCTCCATGGAGGCCTAGTCACTTCGGTCCCTTGCCTTTCCCATGGGAGGGCTTCCGGAGAAGGGTACCAGAGATGCAAATGGGGCAGATTTGGAGTGCAGTGCAGCCTGCACCTCCCCTGTTGTGTCCTGCAGCTCACCCTTTCCCCACTGTGCTTCCCACAGGCTGAGACCCGAGCGGAGTTTGCAGAGAGGTCTGTGGCAAAGCTGGAGAAAACCATTGATGACCTAGAAGGTAAAATGTTCCCACCAGCCCTGTGTCCCTCTTTCCTGGGGTGGCACTGGGCACACCATGCCCCTGGTGGGGCTGGACAGTGCTTGGCCAGAGGGAGGGGATGGGCAGAAGTTCTGGGAGTGGGGAGGCTGGATGCCACGGTGTCTGGTGCAGGAGCGCAGAGCTCCTGGGGTCTGGGCTCTGCTCTCGGGTGGGGAATAGGGTCACATCCATGCTGCCTGTGCCCGCACACTCCTGCTGCCCTCAGCCCGCCGCTCACAGACACTCTCTCTCTCCACCTTGTGCCCTCCACTCTATTCCACCATCTGCTCCCCACCTGCTCCCACCTGCAGATGAAGTGTATGCGCAGAAGATGAAGTACAAAGCCATCAGCGAGGAGCTGGACAATGCACTTAACGACATCACCTCCCTCTGAGCCCCACACTGGGCACCAGCACTGCACCCACTCCCTGCCTGTCTCTCCCCTCCCCAGCTCAGCTGTTTGCCTGCCTGGCCATCCCACCTCTCTCCCTACCCTCTCTGTCCTCCTCTGTCCTACCTAGCCTGTGCCTGTCCATCAGCTCCTTTGGGACAGGAGCTGACCAGGGGTGTTCCCGCTGTACCCCTCTTTGGGGAGACAAGATGTAGGTGCTTAGAGCTGTTGTTCAGGGCAGGAGAGCAGCCCCACATACTGACTGGACAGTGTAGTTGTAGGCCCATGCCACAGCATTGCCCTGGGGATCAGGACTGTGCCCAGAAGCCCTTTGTTCCAGCAGCTCCCTCCTTGGCTTCCCAGCAGCAGAAGCACTGGGGACCCTGCAGCTCCGGGGCTGGGGGGCCATTCCCCCCCCCATATACTTCCAGCAAAGCCCCCCGGTGCTGCTTGCTGGCCCCAGCATGGGGATGACCTGCACTGGGGAAGCGGCACCTCCACTGCCAAAGCTCAGGCCTGGGGGATAGAGGGTTGGATCCAACTGTGCAGACACCTTGTTCCCTGGCAGGCAGACGACCCCCACTCCTCCCTCACCCTTCTGTCCTTTGCACATTGCTCTTCAGTTTGCATCTCATGACTTTTCTTTTGTGTTCTGTCCCTCTGGGTTAATGAGTTGGTATCAATAAAATTTTAACATTGGTTTCTCCTTTGTTTTCTTCATGCCACTCTATCCCTCATCTCCTGCCTGTCTCATGTGGGTACTGTCAGCAGTGTGGTGGGAGGTGGTTGCAGGCAGCTCACAGCCACGGGCCCCCCGGGCTGACCATGGCTGAGACCCAAGAGGCTCCTGCGCTGCCAGGCTGAGTGGGACGGGGCCATTCTGCTGGCCCAGCCACCTTCTGACTCTCGTACACAGCTTTCCTCATCTCATGCTATCTTCTCCATGAGTCTCTTGGCGTGAAATAGCAGGGTTAGACCTGGTCCTGTCCATTCGCTGTCTCTACTCCCAGACATTGCCTACAAGCAGCAATCTCAGCCCTGTCATGGCTCCTGCATCCCCTTCCCTTGGTGAAGGGTCTGGCACTACCCTTCAGCAGTGATCTCTTGTGATCCCTAAATTGGTCCTGATCCCCCTCCTCCTTCCTCACCACCCTACCGTGTCCCAGAACCCAGTTTCCAAAGTGATGGACCTACAGCCTTGTCCCTGCACCAAGACTGGCTGCCTCCTCCTGCCAGTCCACCTGTATCCCACCACTGTCTAGGTGGCTTGTGGTGTTTCCAGCAAACGCTTTCAGAAATGCTGTCTCTTTTCATTAACTCACTTTTTTCTCTCTCTTTCCTGTGCTGCGTTGATGTCTCCATTTTCTCTAGAGCGCTCTCAGCAGGAGGCCGAGAAAAACCGTGTTCTCACTAACGAGCTGCGGGTCATCCTTACTGAACTTAACAACTGAGCTGCCCAGAGCTCCTGGCCCCGGCCCAGCCTCCCTGCCCCATTTTGGCCAGGCTGGCTCAGGGCTGGGAGCCCCTCCCCGCTGGGGTGAGGCAGGGTGTGAAGCCTTGCCTTATCCTCATGGGTAACTACCCTGCTTGGGCAGGACAGGGAGCCCCTCTGGAGTTGATCAGTTTTTTGTGGGAGAGATATGAGGGGTTTTGTGATGTCCTGGGATGCCCACACAGTGATGGCTGTCCTCTGGCATCATCCTGGCTCTGCTGGGGAGGGATGTGGTGGTTTATATTGCTGCCTTCCTCCCCTTGTCCCAGGAGTCACTGGGCAGCCTCTTCCTCCTCACTCTGGTCACCCCAAACTACGCAGGGAGGATCCCCTTAGAAAGGGGTCCTCGCAGGGTGCTGGGAAGGCTGGCATAGGAGCTGGGGATCCAGCAGCACCCGCTGCCCCAAACTTGGGACAGGGAAGAGGCTAGCAGGGCACACTGGAAGATGGGGCTGGGTGGACAGCAGTCTTGTTTCATCCCCATCTCTGGGGGAAGCAGGATGCTCTTTGGAAGTGAACACTAGAGGGAGGCTCCCTTGGCAGCAGGCTGCCTGGCAGAGCGTATCCTTGTAGCCTTGTTAGCTCTGCTCCTTATCTCTCTGTTGTCCTCTGCCCACTCTCCTGGGCTGTTAATGGGCTGTTTTCTCACTCCTTTTCTTCACGGAGCACTGCTGGGTCATGCAGCAGGCATTGGTTCTCCGCTTCTGCTGGCCAAGGGTTTGTGCACCTGCCCACGGCTGGCCAGTGGTGATGCCCCAGTGTCTGGCGAAATAATGGTACTCGCCAGCAGCACCTATGCTGCAGAGTGCTCAGCCATGGGCAGTGGGGCACCCTGGGAAGATGAAAATGCTGAAGAGTGGTAACTGCCTGCCCCAGAGACCAGCCTGACTGGCCTGGCCTCCCTGGCAGATCCCAGACTGGCTGGACTCATCCCTGCCAGAAATGGGGCTACTTGTGTGGACTATGCTCCGCAGGGGACGCCCCGTTCGACTGGAGGCCATAGCTGTACTGAAATGTCCATCTGTGTGTGTGTGTGTCTGTGCTTGGTGTGGTGTGTGTGGGTCCTGCTGCACCTGGGTACATTTGGGCTGTGTCTGTGTGCGTGGCTGGGTGTCCCTTGTATTCACAGAGAGCCTGGCCAGTGCCAAAGAGGAGAACGTGGGGATACACCAGGTCCTGGACCAGACCTTACTGGAGCTGAACAACCTCTGAGCTGCCCTGGCAAGCCCCTACCCCTTTTCCCCACCCAACACATGCACCCCACTGGCATGCTCAGGATGTCATCAGCTGAACTGCATCTTGGCCAAATCCACACATCCTTTGAGAAGGGAAGCTCAGCAGCCTTGCACTGTGGCTGATTAAGGGGATCTTGTTTGTGCACAGCCTGAATGGCTCTGTCCTGTCTTTATGTCCAAATATTAAAGCAGTTTGACAAGATGGATGGCTATGTTTGGTCCTTTGGGTGGCTGCAGGCACTGGGATAAGAGGTGTGGGTCTCCCTCCCCAGTTCATGCAAGGAGGGTCTGCAGGACCTCTGTGGCTGTGGTGGGCTTGGAAGGATAACCACATGGTTTGGACTGTGTTCCCTCATCTCCATCACTTCCTTGGAATGCAGAGGAAACCTCCAGGTCTCAAGCTCAGTCCAAACTCACCATCCTCTTCAAGTACACAGTGATAAACCATGTCGCTGGTGTGTCCCCTTCCACAGTCTGCATGCTACTGGCTTGGCACTTGGGGAAGCCACAAGGTCTTTGACCTCTCCATGGAGGGTTCATGTTTACGACAATGAGGAAACACACACGCATATGATCATGCATGCACACATTAGTTGTCAAGATCTTCTCCAGGTCTGGGATTAGCTGCTCACCCTTTGTACTAGTTGCAATTTCTATTGCCAGTGACTGAACGCCTGCCTGAGGGACAGCTGTATAAGCTAGCAAATATTAATGCAGCAGACAAAGTGTTCAGGAAGTTTCCTGGCTTGCTGTGTTTTCTCCAACACAATTTGAAGAGCAGTCGGATGTGTCTCATTGCTGCCACCAAAATGGGCTGGATTTCCTGGGGATGCCCAAAACCATTATCTAGTCCTGCCCTTCGCTTCGGGCCCCTCCATAATGTGCACCGAGCCCTGTTGTCCCACGCTACCCAGCGGATATCCCTCTAAAAGCACATCCACATACTGCCAGGAAACACAGCTCATGCTGACCCCTTGTCAAGCCAGACCCGGCAAGAGACCGGCAGGGATAGCTTTTGTTATCTGCTTTCCTTTATTTGCTGCGCCTCTCGGGTCAGGAAAGGAGGGTGTTGAGATTCAATCTCTTTCCTGCCCAGGTGCTGCTGGCCTCCTGCCTTCTCCATAGCCCAGTAATTCTGTTTCATGGTTCTAAGGCCTTCTACAAGAGGGAAAAAAGCTCCCCGAGCATGAGGTGCTCATTTTCAGTTCATCCTCCCAAGGTTACAAAGTCTGCTGTGAGCTGCAGCCTCCCACCCTGGGCCTGGAAGAGCTGGAGGTGGGGACAGTACATGGTGTCTTGGACTGCGGAGCTGTCCCTGCCCAAGGGCTGGAGCTCCTCTTTGGGCCCGCCTTCCTTTTCTGCAGTGCATCACTTGAGCCATTCTGTTGTTTAGTCAAAGCACCTTCCAGGCAGGGGGTTGTCTGTTTTCAAAAAGAACCAGAGTGTAAAAGCACCTCTTCTCTGGAAGCCTGCACCCTGTACTGCAAACAAGCCTGCCCTGTGCCCTGGTCAGGGCGCGTCCCAGTGCCCAGCCTCTGGGTGCCCTTTGCCTTCCTGCTGGGACAAAGAGCCCTTTCACACCCACTGTTTTTTCCCCATTAGCTGCTGCTGCCTCCTGGTTTGGACCAGTCCACTTGACTTAACTGTTTACACCTCGCTGCAAGGCACTTTTTATTCCTTTGAACTGCCTGTGATTTGGCAGTGAGATCCTGACTGCTGTTCCCAGGTGATGCTCAGCCTGGGAAAGACATGAGCATGAGTCATAGTTCAGCAAAGCTTTGCATTTCCTCCATTGTCCCACCCATCTCCTTTCCCCTGCGGACCCACAGAGAAATATGCAGACCAGGGAAAGCTCTGGGAGCCTGGGGCACTACGGAACTGCTGGCATGGGAGCATGTCTCCTCACAGGTGTCACAGACCCATGCTGGAGACTGAAGCGCCTGTGCCCTCCTCCCTTCCTCTCTCTCAACATCTCCCTTGGAATTTCAACCTTTGGATTTGTTTATCTTGGCCTAGCAGACTGAAGATCTCCCCAAAGAGTTTTCAGCCCTGCTGTGGGCTGCCACCCCATTGATATACCAGCACATTAACCTTTGGCAGCCTCTCACCTCTGCTCTCTGCTCCAGTTCTCTCATCTCTCCAGTGCCTCATTTCACCTCTGAATCCTTCCTGTTCAATGCCCTTGAACTACATGCTGGAGTGGGAGGACCACACAAAGAGCATCTGAGATATTTGGATGAGATGTGTTGAGCTGTGCAGAGCCAGGCACAGACTACTGCCACCCCTCAGTCCCTCCCTGCATCTACAGCTTGAGACTGTTGGGGTGAGGGCCAGAAAAACTGTGTTGCCGAGTTGTGAGGGTTTTGCAAGGCTCTGAGGGATTTCGAAACAGGTCAGGTCCCCTAAAGCCAAGTGCCACACAAATCTCCCAGCCGCCAAATCAATATTACTGACTTGTCAATGCCAGCAGAGGACAAGGCAGCTGGAGGGAAGCATGAATAGCCATGACCACGTGGTGCCATCTCATTTTTGTATGAGCATGCCCCATATGCAGTGCTTGGGGCTGTGCTGCCTGTGAGGGTGGAGTGTGCACTACAGGAGGACATGTGGCCCCTGCTCCACTTGCTCAGGGGATCCGGGAACAGCACTGAAGCATCTCTGCTGCAAGAGAGGCCTACGACAGGGTGACAGGCAGCAAGGGACCCTTGGGGTGCATCCAATGCATTGGTTTAGCAGTTGCTGGTCACAAGGTCGACTTATTGCCTTTCAGAGCAAAAGACAATAAATTAAAAGCACTTGTTATCAGGGTTCTATTATGTGATGGCTTTCTTGCAAGGTGTCTTCCCTATTGTGATGTTTATTGTCTTTGTGGACTGGGCTAGGATCATCATTTTGGTGAACTTCATAGTATTGCCTTAGGAGATGATAAAATCACTGGTCTTGATTCTATCACACTGGCCCATGCTTCATGTACTGCTGGGCAGATCCTGCTTTAGAATCACAGAATAGCTGGGGTCAGAAGGGATCTCTAAAGACCATTGCCACAATGAGTAGGGGCACTCTCAACTAGATCAAGTTTCCCAGAGCCCCATCCAGCCTTAGCCTGAATGTTCCCATTGGTGATGGATGGGGGGGTCACAACGACCTGACACCGTTGTGGGCACCTTTGAACTCCTCCTGGCCATTGTCCTTCTTCTTGCTGCTGGAGCTCTCCTGCTTCCTGCAGCTGGCAGAGGCACTCTTCTTCACCTGTCCAGCCAGCAGCCCAGTGACCAGGATGAGAGCTGCCACAGCACCTCAAAACAGCCTCTGCTGCTGCACCACAGAAAGGAGTGGGGCTTCCACGGTGCCCCTCTTCCCCTCAGTCGCCTGCAGCAGCCAAGTCATCTCATGATGCAGATATTCCTCACACTCTTCTATCCGTTTGGCTGCATCCATCTCAGTCTGGTCATGGTGCTGCAGTCTGGACTGGATGGTCAGCAGAGCCAGGAAGAACACAAGTGTTGGAGCCAAGGCCTGGTGGATGGAAAGGGAGCTCATCAGGTCTGGGTGGGAGGGAGCAGGGGGCTGGGGACACCCAGGGTGTCCCCAAAGCCTCTCTGGGCACCTGCCACCACTGAGAGCCCTAAGCTCTTCTTCCTTCAGCCCCAAGCACAGTTCTGTGCCCTGTCCTGCCCTGAGGTGCCTGTGTCTCTTCTCGTTAGAAACCCCCTGGGCATTGTCCCCGTCCCAGTCCAGCCCAGCATTCCTCTGCACGCACACTCACCCATCACCAGAACCCAGCTGTGGTGGGGCTGGGGCTGCCTGGTGATGTCCCTGGTGACACCTCCTGCTGTGACCCATCCTCCTTGATGTTGCAGCCACCAGAGCCACATCTCCCAGCTGGCAAGCCCCAGCCTTCATCTCCACCCCTCAGTGGGTCCTGGCCATCCTCACCCAGGAGCAAGCTCACAGAGGCTCTCTTGACTAAGTGGGCAGATCTCCCAGAGCCGTAATTGAAAGTAACACAGGGACTGTGAGTGGATGTCCCAGGCTTACAGAGTGAGGTGTGACTTTCTCTGGGCCAGGTGGTCTGACTCTGAGCTGTTTTGCAAAGAAGCTAGAAACCTCAGGCAGGAACAAAACTATTCCACTCTCTCCTCCTCTGGGATCCCTTGCACTGGGGTACAACGTGGCCCTGTAAACCCTGGTGATCAAACCAAACATCGATCATGTCCCCAGAACAAGTGGAAAAGATCCCGCGGTTCCTGTTTCCAGCTACCAACTTGCTGGCTGCAAGGGTAAGCCCATGAGCTGGAGGGGATATGCTGGGACCCACATTTCGCTGCACCCCTGGGATTTCCCTGGCTCATGACAGCCCTCTGTACTCCATGCTGGAGTGCTCTGCAGTGAATTGTGCCTCTTAGAAATGGGGCCCGTTTTCCATGAGTTAATGAAACCCAGAGCCCTCAGAAGTCTTCGCTGACCTTGCTGCAGGTGTGCCAAGACTGGCATGGGTGCGGTGCTTCTGCCAGTTCAGCACATGCAGAGCTCTACTTCCAATGCTCCTGTCCAAAGTCTTCTGGAGGCGGAAAGGGTGTGTGTCGAGGTGGGGGTGTCAGTAAGGGGGAAGGACCCTGGAGTGCCTTTCTGTGTCAGTCCCGTTGAGACGGGGTTGGACCCGAGGTGCCAAGTGGGGGGAACACAGAACCACTGAGGGTGGGACAGCCTGCAAGCCTCACCCAGCCCCTGCTCCTGGGGGGCTGCGCAGCGCGGGGCCGTGGGGACAAGGCCAAGCTGCGTCCCCACAGGACATGCCGAGCTGGGACGGACCCACAGCGATCACCGAGTCCAGCTCCTGGCCCTGCACAGGACACCCCAGGAGTCACACCGTGTGCCTGAGAGTGTTGTGCAAACGCTTCCTGAGCTCTGCCAGGCCGCGCTGTGACCCTCTCCCCAGGGAGCCAGCCCCAGTTCCCCACTGGATCCTGGGCCCTTCCCGGTATCCAGCCCCCGCGCCCGCCCAGACTGACGGGCCTGGCCCCGCCCCCCGGGCCCGCCCCGGGACGCTACTTCCGGCGGCGGCGGCGCGCGCACGTGTGACGTCATCGGCCCCGGAAGGGCGGCGGAGGGGGGAAGGGGCCGCGGGGCCCGTCCGGTCCGAGCTCCGGGTCCGACCCCGGTCCCGTGTCCCCGCTCCCGCCGAAATGACGCTCGCCGTCTTCTTCGGGTGCACCTTCATCGCCTTCGGGCCCGCGTTCGGCCTCTTCATCTTCACCATCGCCCGCGACCCGCTCCGCATCATCATCCTCATCGCCGGGTCAGTCAGCGATGGGGGCTCTGGTGCTGCCGTGGTGTGGGGCCAGGATCGGCTCCGGGAGCCGTGTGGGCGTGGCCGGGCGCTGGAACCACCAGAACGATCGTGGGGGGGGCACTGATTCTGCTGCTGGTGCTGGTGCCAGCAGGGATGTGTCGGGGTGCTGGTCCCAGTGCCTGTGCACGGTCACTGTACCGGGGTGCTGGTACCAGCGACCGTGTTGGTACAGCACGGGCGTGACAGGAGTGCTTAGTACCAGTATGGGTGTGACAGGGTGCTGGTAGCATCAGGGGTGTGATAGGCATGTGACTGCTGGCTGAGGCACCATCGTGGGTGCAGCACACACACCAGGACTCGTGCTGGTGCTGTTGTGGGCTCACTGGAGTCACCAGTAGCCGTACTGGTGCTGCTATGGGCTCACTGGAGTCAACAGTAGCTGTACTGGTGCTGCT
>VZRS01012781.1:57521-125084 GCA_013398055.1 Ifrita kowaldi
CTGGAGTCACCAGTACTCATGCTGGTGTTGTTGTGGGTTCACTGGAGTCACCAGTACTCATGCTGGTGCTGTTGCTTGCATGACAAGAGCACAAATATTGTTTCTCTTATTGTCACAGCCATTGGCACATTGTGGACACCAGCACTCATACAGTACCAGTGAAGGGTTGGTAATGGTACTGGTGCGTGTGTGCATCTGGGGAACTGGTACCAGTACCACTGTGGGACCAGAAGGACATGGTACTGGAACTGGTACTGGCGTGGATATGAGCCTGGTGCAGGTGCTGGTACTGCTGTGGGCACAGCAGGGGCACTGGTACCAGTTCTGGTGACCAGTGGGGCAGGAGTGCAGGCACAGCACAGTGGTGGGACCAGTACAGGCACCACCTGCCCAGCACCGGTACCAGAATGGCACCGGTGCTGGTCAGAGAGTGGGCAAGGCCAGGGCACAGCTGCCAGTGCCAGTCCCAGCACGGCGGGGCTCCAGCGCAGCACCGGTGCTAGCAAGCTCTGTCTTTTACAGGGCTTTCTTCTGGCTGGTGTCGCTGCTGCTCTCGTCCCTCATCTGGTTTATCGCAGTGAAAGCCAGTGACCCCCAGGATGAGCGGCTGCAGAAGGGCCTCCTGATTTTTGGGGTGATGTTCTCTGTGCTGCTGCAGGAGGCCTTCCGCTTCCTTTACTACAAGCTCCTCAGGTAACGGCATCTCCCCTGCTATGCCAGCACTGCTGGACAGTCTTCCCAGCCATGGTGGTGCCAGATTCCATCTGTGAACTGCTGGACTGAGGGGAATGTCAAGTGTGGCATGAAGCTGCCTCAATGCTTACTGGAAGCACATGGGTGGCACCTGTTTCAGTGTGTTGACCTTAGTGGGTGTCAGGTGGTGGGGCAGAGCAGCCCTAAGCTCTGGAGGATCTGGTGGCCTGACCAGGCCGGGAAACAGTCTCTGCGCAGCTTTGGCAGCTCCCAGCCTTCCTGATACCATTGTCTTGGAGCGCGGGGGGTTTGTACTGCCAGGGGAACAAGTGCTGCACTCTGTCCTGTGTACGGACGGACACTGTGCTGAGGCTGGGCAGGCAGGCACGGGGAGGTGTCCTTCATACTCCCTAGTCTTCCCGGCTGGAAGCTGGGAGAATGCTGGGGGGAGCATGTCTGCAGGCCATGCTGCTCCCTGCGGCAGGGCGCTGCCGGAGGCAGGCAGGCAGAGGGTAGCAGAGCTCCACGGAGCAGCCTCTGACACAAACCACTGCGTTTCCTTTGCCTTGCGGATCTCCGGTCCCAAGCGCTGCTGTCCTCCCCGAGCCGAGGAGCTGCCTGGCATCCTCCTCACCTGTCACAGCTCTAGTTGGCACAAATTATGAAGCCTCTCCTCTCCCAGTTTCTCCCCACAAAGAATTTTTCTAGCTCTTCAAGCACTTCCCTGCACCTCCTCCATTGTTTGTCAACATCTTCTCAATATAAGTGCGGAGATCAGGTACAGCCTCCCACGCCTGCAGTGGGGCTGCTTTCCATGCGGGGGTGCTGCTTGCCTTAGACCCAGCGTCCCGCTTACACCAGCCCTGCTCTGCCGGGCTGGCTGGCACCCACATTCCTCTGTGGAAAATCTTTCCGTGTGGCCTCACGTGATTTTCACATGCCTGGTTTGTCTGGTGGTACAGTCACACGGACGGTCTCCGTGGTGGGTGTTGCTGGGGGAGGGGAGAGGTCGCCAGGAAGGTGGCATGGTGCAGAGTGAATACTGCACCATGCCTCGGGAGGTGGCTTGGCCGTGCTGGGCTCCAGTGTGCTCTCACCCCACAGGAAGGCCATCGAGGGGCTGGTGGCCCTCAGTGAGGACGGCTGCTCCCCCATTTCCATTCAGCAAATGGCATATGGTGAGTGCTGTGCAGAGCAGGGCAGCCTGAGCACAGGACAGGGGGCGAGGCTGGGCAGGGCTGCGCATGGTGCTGGGAGCAAAGAGAGATTCTCATGTCAAAGCTGGCTGGGAGGTGCAAGGGATGGCCCTTGGGAGTCTCAGAGCTTAACATTGTGTCCCTGTCCTGGCAGTGGCTGGCGTGGGCTTTGGTCTCATGAGCGGCGCCTTCTCCATGATCAATCTCCTGGCAGATGCGTTAGGGCCTGGCACTGTGGGCATCCATGGGGATTCACAGCTGTATTTCCTGACCTCAGGTGAGTAACTGGCACCCTTCGCTCCCATCTCTGCCCTACCACAGAGGCAGCAGATGAGGCGCTGGAGTTTTACCTCTTACATTGTCTTGCCCGTGCTGCACCCTCACCCACGTGAGCTCCTTACAGTCCCTTGTCACATCTCTCTGTGACAAACCCTTCTTGCTGTTCCCTATGACTCTCCCTGCTCTTCTTTCCCGTGTCTCCCACACTCAAGGTCTGACCCAGCACCTCCCAGTCCAGCCATGCTGTTTCTCTATTTCCCCTTTACTGACTCATCTCCATCCCTTCCCCAAGCCTCCAGGCCGGGTCAAGTGGGTGATTCCCTGGTGACACCTCTGCTTCTCCCTGCAGCTTTTATGACCATGGTGCTGATTTTCCTTCACACCTTCTGGGGGATCCTCTTCTTTCATGGCTGCGAGCACCGGCGCTGGTGGGAGATCGCAGCAGTTGTTATCATGCATCTCACTGTTTCGGGGTCGGTGAGTAACTGGGAGTAGGGCTCTGCACTGGGACCTGTATTCAGAGTACTGGTCCCGTGCTGGGGCGAAACAGCCTTTGGCACTAGCAAAGCAGCTGGCCCTTCACAATCCAAATCCTGGCGTTGGTGCTACCTGTCCCACTCCGTTCACTGAGGTGATGACACTGCCACACATCCTGTCCCTGTCCTCTCCTGTCTGCTCACCCTTCTCTTCTCGTGCCTCTTCCGCAGTCGTTTTGCAACCCCCTGTACGTGGGCAGCCTGGTGCCCTCCTACCTGCTGATGGCTGCTGCCGCTGCCTGGGCTTACCTACTCTCGGGGGGATCTGCGCAGAACCTGCGGCGCTTCCTGCTCTGTAAGTGCTGCTCCAAAAAGGGGGCGGGGGACACTTTGTGTCTCATGGGGTACCAGGACCAGCGCTGGGGTGGCGAGAGGTTTTCTCTGTGGCTCAAACAAGGGCATCATCCCCTTGTCTCCCACATTAGAGGAGCAGGGAGTTTTTGAGGCCATGGTCAGGTTGTTGCCTCTCTTGGGAGAAGTGGGGTAAAGAGTTTGGTGAAAATTCACCGCTTCTCTTCTTGGTTCCCGCAGGTTTACGGAGTGGAGCCAGCCCCCAACCAGGATCCTGAGGCCCTGCAGGATGTTCCAGTCCCCAGCCACCCCTCCCCTCCCCTCCTATCCTGGCGGCAGGATCGGCCATCACCTTCTTTGCAATATCTTTTCTCCTGGATTGGGGGACCCCAGCCAGCCCTGGTGGGGCAGGCGCTGGGGTCCAGCTGTGGCAGCCAGCCGACCGGTGTGGCTGAGACTGGCTCACTCCAACGCCCTTTTGGAAGTCCCCATAAAACACCTCAGTTTTGGGGGAGACCCGACTTTGCTGGCCCTGCTGTGAGCTCAGCCCCAGTTAGCCTGCCTGTGACTGCCGGAGGCTTGAGCCCAAAGAAACCCATCGCTTCTCCCCCCGCTGCCACAGATGTGCTGCCCCCCATGCCAGGGCAGGGGGCCCGCGTTGCCTCCTCACTGCAGGGTGGAGGAAGGGGCTTTGCAAAGTGCTGCCGTGCCCTGGGTCGTGGCTGATGGCTGTAGTGCTCCTTTCTCCACCTCTCTGCCCAGTCCTGCTGCCCCAGGAGCCACGGCCCTGGTGCTGCCCTGCAGTAGCGTAGTGAGCTGGCATCCTGGTGCAGCAGGACGGGTGCTGGGGGACCCACGGGTACTGACAGCATGCAGGATGGGAGGACGAGAGGGAAAAAGACAGTATGCAAAGGACCCAGTGGACATGGGGGGTGGTGGAGGGCTTGGGAGGAGATGCAATGCCACAGCTGTTGCCGGCACAGATTTGGGAGGGGGTTCAAGGGACCATTCCAATGGATCATTGCCCTCTCCTGTTCTTGGGGATTTTCAGGCGGGTACCAGCCCTGGTTCTGTGCCACAGGGCTGGGAGGGAGAAACTGCCATCGAGCTGAAAAGGCAGTTTTATCCACAGTGGGCTTTTATACCAATAAAATTAAGTACCACAGACAAGTGGGGGTGTGTGTGGCCATCAGCGCTGCCCCTGTGGGGAGGGTACAAGTAGTAGTGACAGTGGCCTGTGCTGGTAGGATTGGAGGGGAATGGTCTGGCAGTTGCAGATCCCATTTGCCTTCAGGCCTTGATCCTGCTCTGTCCATCCTAACGGTGGCTGAGCTCTAGTTTTACAGCTTTGGGGTGGAGGCTGCTGAGGGCTGGAGACCTGCAGGTTCCTCTCCTCTCCCGGACAGGGCCAGTTTCTCCTGGTTTTGCCATGGCCATAAAGCTTCCTGGGACTTTGCTCCAGCCCCACAGGAACCATCATGAAAGGTGGGAGATAGCCACGGATCTAGGGTTGTTCTGGCTAATCTAGCTGTGATAAATCCAGGGGTGAGCTGGGTGGGGGCTGGCCAGCAAGTAAGCGGTGGCTCTGCCACCTTCAGCTCTGCCTTTCTTCAGTCCTACCAAGCCACAGCTATGTTTTTCCAATGCTTTGCACAAATAAGAGGAGGAAGAAGTCCCAGAGTGATGGAGGGCAGGGCTGGGCTGTACAAGAAGACTTTTGCTGCTTACTCTGGAGCTCTGCCCGGTGCACAGAGGTTGATGCTGTCTTTGCTGTTTGGGAAGGGGTCCCTGCACAACCCTCTCCACTATGGGTCCAGCTGCACCAGGGTGCTTTTTCCTGCCCCACACCTTCTCACAAAGACAGCAGAGACAGCTGGTACCATGAGAGGATTTTACTTTTTTTTTTTAATAGTTTTTACGTTTTTTATAACAAAAATACCTATTGGGGCTAAATGCTGCCCCTAGACAAACAGTGCATGTGGGCAGCCCGTGCAGCCAAGGGGTGCTGGAGCACTGGTCTTCCTTGACCTGGGATGGAAGTGAGAGGACATGGGGTAGCAGGCTGAGCCTGTGGAGCTGGGACTGCCAGAGAGGTGTGGAGTTTACGCGGTGTTCTCAGTGCTGGCTGCCGTGTAGATGACCTTGGATTTGGTCGGCGAGTCCAGCCTTGTGGGGAAAGAAAGAAGGGGGGAGTGTTAGACCAGGCACGGGGTCCTGTTGCCTGAAACCACCATTAAACCCCATTCTCATGCCCTGGACCCTTCTACCTCCAAGCCCTGTCCTGCATCTCTCCCTTGCTCACCGTGCATTCTGGCTGCGGTGCTTGTAGATGTAGAGCAGGAAGGCCAGTGCTGTGACAGCAAAGAGCACCCCGAAGAGCACGGCCAGCACGTCTCCTGGAAGCCAAGCACAGGTGTGTTACTTTGGGGATGGTTCGCTGCAACTATTGGCTGTGTAAGAGGAGGCAGGGAGCAGGCTGGTAGCTCAGGGGCAGAGGGGACACAAAGGAGCAGCCTTGGCTGAGCGCACTTACCTGCATGAAATGAGCTCGAGTGTCCTTCTGCAAAGGAGACAAAGACCGGAGGATGAGAACCAGCAGCATGGATGTCAGAGCAGCCCTACAAACCCACTGTGGCTGCCTGCTTCCAGCTCAGCACATGGCTTTCACGGGACCCCAGTTCGCCTGCCCTCCTTCCCCTGCTTCGTGCCAGACCCTCACCTACCTGCTGTTGCTGAGTCATCGCTACCTGTAATGAGAGACAACACAGTCAGGAAGTTGCCTTTGAAGTGTTTGGAGAGGGAAGTCTCAAGCCTGCAGGCCTTCAGACCCCACTTCCAAAGTAGGGCTCCCCTCAAGGCTCCCCATCACCCATGAGCAGGGGAGAGCTGCGTGCCACATCTCCAGCAGCTGACAGGAAGCTCAGCTGCAGGAAGCCCAGCCCTGACACTCTGGCTACGAGGAAAAGGGAGAAAAACGGAGAAAAAGGGATCCCTGGAGCACAGCCCACACCTGAGCCTTGCTGAGCCCAGCCAGAAACTCCCCCCACCGCCACAGCCTAGGAAGCAGGCAGGGTGCTGAGCGCTGCAGCAGCCCATGACTGCACTGAACCCCACAGGAGACCCCAGAGAGGCACATGGGATGAGCCCAGCAAGCAGAAACTGTGGGAACAGTTGCCTGGAGTGAGACGGTCAGCAGCTAACAGGGAAAAGGCAGCCATACACTACAGGTAGGGCACCTGGCATGGGGATGGCTTGGTGGCCCTACACGCTGGGAGGGAGCTGTGCTGGACAAATGTTTACCCAGCATAAAAACATGGCTTTTAAAGAACTGCATTATCATCTGTACACGGCTCGGGTGTTGTGCACAGAGTGGCACTATCTGCGGGCTCTATCCAGCTACATGGCTGCTGCAGGAAAGCTGCCGCCTCCACCCAGCAGCTGGGGGCAGGAGCAGTTATCCCAAACTGGGGGTGACTGGGAAGAAGGTCAAGAGTGGGCACAGAAGGTGCAACTACAAGCAAAACAAGATGTGACCCCACAGCACCCCGTCTCAGGGCTCAGCAGCCCCAGGGCTAAAGCAGGCAGTCAGCACTGACATGGGGAGAAACCCCCAACAATCCTGTGCACACAAGGCAGGGGACAATGACCTCATCCAGGAGTGCTGGGGCATTCTCCTGGCACTTCAGGAACAAGAGATTTGTGGCTTTGTTACAGTGGGGAGTTTTGTATAGAAATGGTAAAAAATGAAAAAAAAAAACAAAACCAAAAAAACTAGAGCTGGGCAGCTCCCCCCTTGCCCCAGCACTGGGAGGCTTTGGAACAGCTTCTGCAAGAAAGTAGTAAAAGAAAGGCTTGGAGGTAAATGGAAAATATGATAAAGTATCTAACAGGTTTACCAAAGATAGAGCATGCCAGCCTAACCCGATATCCTTCTTTGATAAGTGATATTCTAGACAAAGAAAATGCGGTAGATTTTATCTCTCCCAGCTTCAGTGAAGCATTTGATGCAGTGCCACATGGGAAAGTGCTAGCCAGGCTGAAGACCACAGTGATTAAAAGCCTACAGCCATTAGCAAGCAGGCTGCAGGTGGGACGGTGAGGGAAGTGCCTTGCACCACAGTGTGTGGTTATCGAGGCATTGCCCAGAGGTCTGGGACCAACCCTGTGCTGTTCCTATTAGTCACCTTCACGAAAGGTGTAGGAAATGCCATCAGAACAGAAAAGGAACAGGATGTTGAACAGAAAAACCCCAGTGACCTCAGGGAGCAGCAATGGGCAAAAATTCAGTGGTGCGGAGCGATAGTCACATCTGAGGATTAATAGTGATTTCTACTCATGCCTGGAAATCACCAATGCAAGAAAGGCCTTCAAGGAGAAATAAAGGGTGGGCAGACAGGGATCTCTCAGGCAGGGGACTGTGTGCCTGGCCAAGACAGCTGTGAGGCCCCACTGGCAGGGCACACCCTTCAGGAGGGGTCCCCAGCACTGCCCTTCCTGCAGGATTTGGAGGAGGGGTGTTCACTGCAGGCTTGTACCTCTGGCAGCTCCTACTGAATTTGTCTATTGCATTTGGGATTGAAGCAGCTAGCTGGAGTGCTAGGACCTGCCTGTTTGCTCTTGACCATGCATCCCCTAGTCCTGCTACTGTTATGTCTGCAAGACTAAGGATAAAATAAGTTTCTAGAGACCAGTCTTCCCCAGGCAGTGTGAAAGAAGTGCAGAAATGGGAGAGAGCAGGACCCTAAGACCAGTGCTTCCACACGTCACTTGCCGGGCACGTCTAACCCATGCAGGTGCTGTGTTTCTGTAAGGCACACAAAGCACTGACTCCTGCTGCTCGCCCCATCACTGCATCCCTGCAGCTGGGAGCAGCCTGGGCACACTCACACACCCCTTACCAGGAGCGTGCTTCACCGAAGGGGTGGTCTGGAAACTCGCCAGCACCCGTCGCCCATGCAGGTTCTGCACTGGCCGGTAGTTGCTCTGCAAAAGCTTGTCATCATCGGTTCTCAGGCTTGAAAACAGCATGGACATCTGGAAGGAGAACAGTGTGAACAGAATAGTGTCATCCTGCCTTTTGGGAGCCAGATGAGCTGCAGAGCACTGGCACAGGGCACCTGCACCAGCTTGCGGGGACAGGCTGGGAAAGACCCAGTGCAGAGCTCGTTGCCCTCACAGACCTGGTGATGAGAAAGCAGCATGGTCTGGTTGAAGATTGTCCATTTGACTGTCTGGTAGCAGGGAGGGGTGGTCAGAGAGCCATTATAGTGGAAGTAGAGTTTCAGGTTGGCAGGCAGCAGACCTGCAATGTTGAATCCAGGCACCAACGTTTCCTGTCCTGGGAGAGGAAGCATAATGGGAGTGAGACTGGTACAAATTCCTTGGAGGACAGCAGCATGAAGACCATGGGCAGTCTGGCACTGTATGTGCCACTGCAGCCACTGGAGAAAGAGCAGTTGGTTTCCCTGGGAGGCAGGGGAAAGCAGGTGGGCTGCCTGCTGCAGTCTTGCTCTGCTGAGCAGCAGGCTTCTCTGCTGGGCTGCAGCTCCTGAGACAAAGCACGAGATGGGACAGGGCCTTACCCACTTCTTGGATTTCAAGCAGATGCTTTAGTATTTCATGGTAGTACTGGTTCTCCCCATGCCCAACCTGCAACAGAGAGACCCCAGGTAATGGCAAGGACAGAGGCCAAAGGGAGACAAGATGGTGATGGCAGTGCCAGCAAGGAGGTATCACCCCTTGAGAGAGGCACCCTATCCCAGTGAGCCCTTCATTCTTCTCAGGGCTGCTCTGCTCTTTCTCTCCCCTTCTTCCAAGGTGCATTTGCACCTATGCCAGTCCCCAAAACTGTGTCCGACTCTGCCCACCCTAGTCCCATCCTCCCGCTGCTGATCCATGGAACTCACCTCCAGAAAGGCTCCCAGTACAGCCAGGCCATCTGGATGAACCATTGCCTCTGTAAAGCTGTCATACTTGGTGTTGTAGTGGACCACGTGGACCTGGAAGGGAAACATGCAATCCCAGTGCTGGATGGGCACCTCTGGGAGATGCTCACGCCACAGGGCTACAGCCTGCTGATGCAAGGGCTGTAAGAGACATGCAGATGTGACGAGTACCCCTGCAGGGAAGGGAAATTGCTGGTGGGACCAAGAAAATCTGCTGCTGCAAAGCAGCCAGCATGAAGGTCTGCCTGCCGGAACTTCCCTGGTCAGGAACAGCAAACTAGCACTCTGTCCTGCATACCAGGGACTCATACTGCAGAGCCAGGCTCAGTTTGATGACAGCAGCTAGAGAAGGAGGGATAAAACCAGATGGGAGCTGGCAGAGCAAGAGGACAGTGTGTACAGAGTAAACAGTCCCTGTAGCTCCCAAAGCAGGCTCACAGCCTCCAGGGAAGCTGGCTTCCACAGCTTGGGGACTGCCACAGCTCCTGCTCCATCAGCCCGGGACCAGGCTTCAGCCTGTGTCAGGTTCAGCACCAAAATGTGGCCTCCTACACTGAACACCACTGCTGCAGAGCTGCCCAGGATCCTGGCCAGGGGCTACAGCCTACATCCAGTGACAATCAGAACCATGGGCGACAAGCATGACAGCATTCCAGTTCCTTCCCTGCCCAGCACCACGAGGGAAAAGATGCATCCAGCACCATGAGGACTCCTTACCTCGGCAGGAAAGCGTCGCCCATTGACAGTGTGCTCTGAGCCAGGTCCCGTCGGGGAGCCCCAGTGCAGGTGCAGCTGCACAGCTCGGTACTGCTGGGCATAGCCGCCAGTGAGGGCCAGGGACTCGGGCAGCTCAAGGACAACTGCGAAGGCAGAAGGAAGAGGTCAGTAATACAAAATAAAGCCCAGTCCGTTCCACAGGTACGCAAAGGAGATGTCTCAAGGGAAACAGTCACCCTGGGTTTCTAGAAACTGGTCATAACAGAAAACCTTGCATCTCATCTCTTCTGAGGCTGTGGGCAAGCCTGCCAATGTGTCAGGCTTCAGCTTTTAACTTAAGGTTGTAAGATACTGCAGTAAATACATCAGCTTCAAAAATAGCTGCTGCGAAAATGCTGGAAAGTGAAGAGCCCCCCCACAAAGACTCCCAGGGCCAGCTCCAAGCCAAATGTTATCCAACAATTTATTCAGTAAGTGAGAATAATATCAAGAGACCATGGACGAAAATTCATAGAGAAAAATACTGGCAGAGTGGTAGATATCTATGAGAGCAAGGCAGCTGGACAGAGAGCTGCAACTCTTGGCGAGCTGGGACCTTTCAAATAAAGCAGCCTGTAAGTCTATGACAGCACTGGAGCTAGTGGCACAGAAGCATTAAATATTTTGAAAGCACTTAGAGCTAAAATTTTTGCTTCTTTGGATACCATAAATTCATACATTGTTTGTCTTTACTTTAATGTGGTTTATCCAGCTATTTTGGACTTAGGCAGCTATATGGCAAATCTAAAACTGAGTTACCTGAACATGTGGCAAAAATATCAGGAGCATCCCTCGACCCTGAGAAATGCTGTCCTATCCTTTTAAGCACCTTTTTGTAGTTTTTAATGTAAGTTCTTTCCCTTTTTCCTTTTTAGATGAGGTGCCCCTTAGTAACATCGCCAAGCTAGGGCACAGATTCGGGATCAACCACGTAACAGGGCTGTGATGAGTCATTGGCCATCTCAACTTCCTTGCCACTGGATTCAGAGATAGAAAACTCAAATACAGGAAGTGAGAAACTGTTCCCTCCCTATGAATTTATCTGCTTTTACACTTCTTTTGTATAGCTAAACCATTGTTTTCCTTCTCCTAACTACCTGAGTCATTTTCAGGCCCTCAAAAAATGCTTGTATAGCATATATACCTTGTTACCAAAACGAGTAACTGTACAAATATCTTACTGGACTTGCAACTTTTTATTTATTTATGGATCTTTATAAAGCAGACCAGTGGTTGCCACAATAAAAAAAGGCATCTTAAAAGCATGTAAGAAAGTACTTCCCCCCCTCCCCAATGAAAATGCTCTCACTGCTTTCCTAAACACCAAGCAACACCAGATGCCAGGGTGTCTAAAATAGCAACTACTGAGCTCAACTAGTTTAACTCTGCAGGCACATTAGGGCAGGAGGCCACAATATAGAGCTCTGTGCATGCACCACGCGGCTGATCTGACCATACACAGCAAGTCTGACCTGTCAAGTTTGCTGTATACACAGGTCAGCTCAGTCTCGTTGGCTACCAGGGCAAGGAGGTGCCTTATCACACCGTCAGCAAGTTCTTAAGTCCCTTTCTCCATAACCTTTTCTTAGCTTCAGGACCGGCAGACACCAGTGTGCACAAAACATTCTGCTTTCTCCAAGAAAAAGCTGGTAGCAACCAGGTCCAACCATCCTCAGCTCTGGAAAGAGGTGGTTTTTGTCCGTATCTGGCATACTGAGGCTGATACTAAAATAACATGAATAAGTTGTGTCCAGAACTTTACAAAAACCATTTTTATATTGGAGAAGGGAAACAAAAGACCTATAAATTTTTTTTTAAGATCTTGAGATAGAATCCTTAAGTACAAACAAATTAAGGTGGTCAAAGCTGTGCCCTAAAAGACAGATGTAGGTAGCTTAAAGGTTAAGTCACATCCAGAGACTGGTGAGTCCTTAGAAAATGAAATGCAGGGGAGGAACCAGTGGCTGAAAGCCTGCATCAGAAATACCAGAGACACATTTTTAAAGAAAATATGGAGTTAACAAATTTCTGAAGCCATCTCCCAAAGGCTCTGGACATCTCGGAGCTTCTCACCTTGTCCAAGAAAACACGTGCACCTGTAAAATTTCTACAGCCTGTTACTTCTCTTTTGGCCTAGAAGGCAACAGAGCTGCAGCCTGCAAGACAATTTCCTTCCCAGAGCCCAGGGGAAGGGCATCAGAGAAGCCTGGTCCTGCTGGGAGAATCTGAGCATCCTGTGTTTGTGCTCCAGCCCCTGCAGGTGCCTTTGCCCCTACCTGTGTGCCCATTGTTCTTCAGCTTGAGCTGCTTGTTGGCAGGCAGGCTGTAGCCAGAGAGCTGGATTGGCCGCAGGTCAGGGCTGAAGGTGGCCTGAGCTGTGTCAACATTGATGGGTGACTGCTTGGTGCCCCCGCAGTCCGAATAGTCCTTACTCCAGTGCTTCAGGTCTGGTGCAAGAAGGAAGGGAGGGACTGTCAGTGAGAGCACCAGGGTAAGGACACCTCCAGAAAGAAGGTTTGGGGGTGCTGGGGAAGGGGACAGGCACTGTCCGGGGAATTAGCCATGCACATAATGTTAGCTTCCATGAAGTTAGCTTGGGAGCAGCTTTATGCCAACATGTGACTGAATGCAGCTGTATCAGGAAAGGTCTCGGAGCATGGTGAGCTGCCAGGAAAGTCTATTTTTGGGGTGTTTAGGAAGAGTGCAAGAAGATCATTTACAAGTGGACTTGGCAAGCTGAGGAGCTGCTGCCCTGCAGCTCATCACACACTTGCTGCCTTGCATAGCCTGGCCTCTGGCAGGTATCATCCCCGCTGCTGCTTGAGCAAGGTACCACAGTGCTCCTGGGCTCTGTGGCAAAGGGCCAGCTCACATGGCTCAGCTGGCTGCTGAAATGGACATCTCTCCCCAGTGCCACAGCTGGGATAAGCATGGCTGATGCCCCAGAAACCTCACTTTGCACTGGAGATGTCTGCTTCTAGCATGTCATGGGGCAATGCAAACCCAGGCTTGTCCCCAGGCCAGCCCCTCGCAGGAGCCCTGTAAATATGGAGCTGGGCTTTAGCAGCTGAGCCAAACCCCAGGGTGATGGTGCCGCAGGGAGGGGTGCATCTGTCACAGCACTGTGGTGATGCCCATCATGGGTGCTGTGGAGAAGCCCCCCAAGGCTTGATGGGAGGGCAGGGCCAGGCAGGATGGGGAGGGAGGGTGACAGAGGGCAGAGGTGAAGACAAGCTAATCCCTGGGCTGGTCAAAGTCCCAGCACGGACTGCAAGTCCAGACTGGGGAGTGCAGCCCTTTCCCCCACTTGGCACAAACTCAGGGGAGCTCTCATTCAGGGAGGAGCCTTCCCTGGGGGGCATCCCCCCACACCCAAGGGGCTGGGAAAGCCCTCACTGGAGCTGCTGCCTCCTGGTGAAATCAGAGCAACACCTGGCTCTTCAGCCCATCCATGCCTGAGTGCGGGCACTGTGTCAGGGTCAGGCAGGAGGGAAGGGTGAGTCGTGGAGTGCGCACAGAAGCCCTGTAATCATTAACCATGGCTGGCTCAGGCCCAGGATCTGCTGGGTAGTAGGAAAAAAGCAGAAGTAACTGCAGGGTATTTACCTTCATAGCTCCAGTGGCTGTGGCCTTGAAAAAAAAAGAAAAGGAAAAACCACATGAATGGAAGGGAAAGGTTGTCAGCAAACACACCTCTGCCAGGCAGCAGGTCTCTGTGCTCCCACTGCCTTCCATCCACCCCCCTCCCCGCCTTTGCTTTCCCACTTCTCCCTCTGTCCCAGCAAAGGGCATGTTCCCAGAGGGTACTGCCTCCTCAGAGCACAGCCAGGTCCCCTGCAGCTGTCGGTCAGAGGGAAAACCCCAGGGCTGACATTTTGTCACTATCCTTAAAAAGGAAAAATCAGAGATATCGGCTTCCATCACTGAGCAGTTGTACCAGCAGCTGCTCCAGAGCAGCCAAAATCTCCCCACTGCCCCAAGACAAGGCACTTCACAAGTGCAGCTCCCACACTCCATGAGGAGTTTGGGCAGCAAGATGCACTGCACCATGCAGACACCCTCCTCCCACCCGGGAAAGCTGTCCTGGGACTGAGAGCAGAGGAAGAAAATGAGCATCAAAACCTTCTCTTTACATCAGCGAGTGCCCCTGCGGTGGGGATGGGCTTTCACAGGAGAATGTGCCAGGCCAAATGCCCAGCTCCTGTCCCCAGCTCTAACTCATATGACCACCCAAATGCCCACACAGAGCTGCATAAGGTCCTACCATGCAAAACCTTTTCCTTAGGTAAAGCAGGAGGGAGGATGGGGGATCCTATGCCAGGACCTCTGCACTTCTTGTGTCACCCATGGGTCACACGGTGATCACAGCAGGGAAAGATGTGATGTGAGCTTCCCACAGCTGGTGGTGTGCCCACTGTGCAGATCTAGAGGGGACAAAGCCCTCCTGGGAAGGTCGTGAGAGTACCCACTACACAACAGGCTGGCCCTCGCACTGTCACTCTCCTCCAGAGCCGTCAGCAATGCCTGGATTCCTGGCACATCACTGGAGCTAACCTTAGAAGTGCACCAGAACCTTTTCTCAAATGCCCCCGACCAAACACCTTGGCTATCACCAGCCCTTCTGAACAACCAGCTCCAGACAAAGGGATGTGGGACTCAGATTGCCCCAAGCAGGGAAACATGGCACAAAAGGATTACGTGCCTGCTCTGACTGGCACAACACATAATTCATGGGCTCCTCCTGACTTGTCCTTACCAGCAAGCTTGTCACTGCAGACAGGCTGTTGGCACTTCCCAGAGCATGAGTGCAGGAGCAGAGAGTGCCAGACTGGGACAGGTTTGGGGCAGAGGGGGGCATTCATACAGCAGCAGTGATGTGGAGGAGCATTTAAGGGGTACCGTTGAGCCCCAATATCATCTCTGTCCCTTGGTGGGGCCAGCTGCCTGCCAGCCTCACCAGGATGCTGGTGGGTCTCAGCAGGAGCTGCTCCAGCCCCGATCCCTGCTGCTGACAAGGGCTATCGACACCCGCTTGCTATTAATAGGAGTGGATTCCAGCTCAGGAGTGAGAAAGGAAGAGGCAAGCTTTCCCAGGCCCAGATGTCCCATGCAAGGCCCTAAGCCCAGCAGGATCCTGCCCTCCACTCAGCGAGGATCCAGGCGTGGGCACTGCTGGGGGTCTTGGAGCATCTGCTGCTCAGGGGAGTGGATGACCACAGCCAAACTGGGCTGGGAAGGGCTGGAGGGTGTTTAGGGGCACTGTGCGTTGCGGCAATGGGAACAGCTCTCAGGGCTCCCTCCAGTATGACTGGTGACTCACCTCTGTCGCATTACTGACACTCAGGAGCAATGCTCAGGGATCTCTTGGGTATTCCCAAAGGCAAAGGAAGAAGGAGTAGCAAGCAGAGGACTGGGCAAGCCACAGCTGCATGCACCAGGACACATGTGCCCCAGGACAGACTGCAGTGCCCTCTCCATGTCTGCTTGCAGGGCACTGCCCAGGGATGCACCCAGCTGTGCTACAGCAAGCTGAGGTTCATTTATCCTGCCCACCTTGCTCACACAAAGGATTCCTGCTACCCAGACACTGAGTGTGCATCAAAATCAAGAGAACACAGACCCTCCTCTGGAAACACCATATATCTTTTCCCACCCTGCTCCCACTCTCCTACCTCTTTGGGCACTGTCTGCACGAAGAAACACTCACTTTGGGGCAGTCCTGGCACAGGTAAGGCACAGGGCTGGCACACGGTGCCTCGGTTCACTGCACATGCCTCAACTGGCACAGCCTGCCCCGACACCCCACTTTTTGCTCACCTCCAGGGACTCTGCCTTGACAGAAAGCAGCTCAAACATATCACCGATTGAGCAATAGCCCCGTGCTGACACCTGCCCTGCTGTGTCAGCACTGTGCCAATTACCTCAGGTTCCCACATCTCCCAGCACCCATCTATTCCCCCAGCTGAGGGGGCTCTGGACCCTCCTTGCAGCCTCCTGCCAGCTCAGCTCGACAGCTTTGGACACCCCGAAGGCTGCAGCTGCACCCAGGAACCAGTTCAATCCACCCCAACACAACAGACTTCCCCAGGGATGTCTTGGCATCAAAACCAAAAGGATCCATGAGCTCTCATGCATCCACTGAAGCGCCATTGGGTGTGTTTTCCCACCCCGTGGATCTGGGTGCAGTGATGGCACAGCCAGGCCGCCCCTGGGGCAGGCATCTCTCAAGCGCAGCCGTGCAGGGCTGGGCCCCCGTGGCACACGCACCGAGCGCCGCAGGAGAGTGCCGAGGCGAGCCCAGCCCGGGCGCTGGGTCGGGCTCTCAGCATCAGCCCCTGCCTCGGCACGGCTCGGAGGAGCCCCGCACTAACTGCTCCGATCCCTTCCACCTGGGGGCCTTCGCAGTCTCGCAGCCATGAACATTAACCCACTGCCCTGCCCAAGTGTTGATTAGCATAACTCAATCTGCCTCCCACACTCCCCGCCGGAGCACGTCTTCTCCTTCGGAAAGCTGTGTGATGCCAGGTCTCCCTTCTGCTGAGCTGCAGCCACGCACCACACCGGGTGCTGCAGCTCTTTGCATGCCCTGCCTAACCTCAGCACCCACTGCCCCGGCAGGGACTGCAAAGCGCTCGCAAAAACGTGGCGGGAAACAGCCCTGGTGATGCGATACGCACAGCGGGAGATAACGTGCAAGAAGAGGGTTCCTTGCAGGAGTTCCAGCAGGAAAACGCAGTAGGGTGCTGACAGGAGCTGCCTGCCCTTGCAGGCGAGAACGCCTCCGTGCTCAGCCGCGCAGAGCCCCCCGATTCACCTGAGTACTGCCTGCAACCCGCCTTTCCCCAGCAGCCCGCGATCCAGCCAAGTTTCCCACGAGTTTCCCCCCTTTACACCCTCCCTTTGTGCTTTCTCCCGCTGTTCCTTGCTCCCACTCAGCCCTCCCATTCTGGGATACAGGCTTTGCTGCAAGTGCCAGCTCCCTTCCCTCCTTGACATCCAACACCATCCAACAACACTTTCCTGCCGAGTTCAGGCAGACGCTGCCATTACCAGCGTGCTGCTCCGCATGTCCTGCAGCCGGGGAGGAAGGGTAGGAGCAGCTTTTGGCAGCGTGAGGAGCCAGCTCAACCACTGGATGCTGTGAATCACACATAGGAAAGGCACTGATGCAGCAAGCTGCTCCCAGGAGACCTCACCAAGGGCACACAGGGATGGACTGTGCACCCAAAGGACTCAGGATCATTTGCACAGACCAGGAGGCAACCTTCAGCAGAGCCAGACAATAAGGAAGGAGATCAGAGGGTTTGCCTTATGGATCTGTACCTCCCATCCTGAGTTTCTCACATTTTAGGCGCTATGCAGTCTGAGGCTGCTGCAGGGTACCTGACAACCCTGAAACACGTGTGCTGTTCACAGCGTGGATGCTGCCTGACGGCAACACAGCCACTGCTGCTGCCTGCTCGCCTTGAGCTCCAGAAGTTGGATGGCTGTGTGTGGCAGGCAGGACAGCGGGCTCAGTTCTAGTTCTTCCATCCTGCTCTGTTATTGGCCAGGCACACAGTGCCCTGTGCTCAGCCACGGGGAGTGCTGGCAACCTGCCAGAGCCTCCTCTTCCCACTGGGACCCAATCCTGAGCTACAACAGGGTCAAAGCACCATGGGATGAGTTCAGCTTGCAGATGTCAGAGCAGGACCACCTTTCTGTGCCCTATCTATGGATCAGTCCCAGGCTACGGAGGGGTCAGTGGAGCTCATGGCCCAGGAAAGAGGTTAAGTGGGGTGTTATTCCCGAGGGTCAGTAGGCCAGGAGGTACCAGGACATGCAGAGATGCACAGAGTGCAGTTCCCAGAGTAGGGACCAGCCACAGCACCAGGTCCTAGCCTGCAAAACACATCCAAACACCACGTCCCTTGAAAGCAATAAGCTGATCATGGTACCTGGACTGTGCTCACACTGCCCAAAGCCAGCTCTGCAGTCTGTGGCAAACATGGCACAGGCAGAGGGTCCGGGTAGGGGGGTGCATAACCTGAGCATCCTTCTGCCAAGCCCCACAGGAAGCATGTGTATGGGAGGGCTGTGCCGTTCCAGCCCCACCTCCTCCCTGGTTTCTCCCTCGAGACACACCCCCGTACAGCTGCACCCATGTACTTTCAGCCCAGGACACCATCCCATGTGCTGCCCATGGGGGCACTGATCCCTCCCAAGCCTGGCTGCATTAAAGCCCCTTTGTGTTTATAAACTCTGACCCACTGCAAGTCTTTGGGATCAGCTTTTAATCTGCCACTGGTAGCACAGGTCGCTGCAGGAATTGTTCTTTGTTCTCCTGGGGGAGGACTCTTTGGGCTGTGGAGCCCAAGACTGTACTAGCTCCCCCCCGAGAGGGGCAAGGGCTTGGGTGGAGGAAGACATAGGGCAGGCTTTACTCCAAGGCACGTTCCTGCTCCGTCTGAACCCAGCTGCCTCAGTAGGTGCTGGGGGAAACAGGAAACAACCAGAGCACTGCCGAGAAAGGGCCACCCCAACAAAAGGGATAAAAATGGGGAAATTCCAGAAGACAGATCAGTGCTTGGGGCTGGGGAGAGAGATAAATAAGGAGTATTAAACAAGAAAAATAGGTTCTCCTATGTCGAAGAAAAGGACATCAGGGAATGACCAAGAAGAGGACACCGAGAGCAAGGCACATCTGAATAGCAGGGAGAGGAAATAGGGAGAGGGAGTTACTGTCTCCCAAAGACACACTTAGCACAGGACTCAGGTCTCCGGGCAAGCAGTCTTCCCAGGGAACAACCTCATGGCAAATCCCCAAGCACATGCTGAGTGCCCAGGGCTGGGGGGCCACCAGCCCTACCTTGTGCACAAGCCTAGAGGAAGAGGGAACCAGCTCATCACCCAGCAGAGGTGCTGAGACACGCCGCTCTTGGCATCTGGCGGGAGCCTTGGAGGGTTCTAGCCACGACCTGCTTCCCATGGGATCCCATCCAGACCTTCAGCCTCTAACACTGGTATAGCACGGGCTAACTTGCCTGTTCCCTATCGACCTCCTGGCCACCTCCTTTCCCCTTCTCCATCCCAGTTCTCCCACCCACCCCTCCCAAACCTCATGCGGTGTCCAGCCCCTTGGCCAGCGCAGCACACCGGTATGCTGAACACCCAACACCCTCCCACCCTGTGGCCTGGGTTACTTAATGTCTGTGGCAAGGACTGTCCGCATCCCCATCTCTGTCCAGTGCTCAGCCCGGCAAGAGTGGTAAGAAAAGTGATTCATTGCAAAAACAAAAGCTGCTCCTGGCACCAAACTATTCCCGGTCCTTACCACAGGGCAGCTGTCCTGGCACAGGTCAGGACAACTCCTTACCAGAGGCAAAACCAAGGACACGCTATGAGGCTGAGCCCAGGAAACAAACCTGTGGGCAGAGAGGGCACAAGGTGCATAGCCAGGGACAATGACGTCCCAGTGCAGCACTCATCCCCAGGCGAGCAAATCCACAGCACTCCCCCAAAATCCCTGCAGAGCCCTGGCAGTGCCGTAGCCTCCAATCAGAAAAGGGACCAAGACCAAAGACCCAGGACTTTTCCCCTGAACCTCTAACTCCGAAAGCCCCCATATCACCAGCAACGCTTCTCACGGAGAGGAGGAGGGGCACACAACCCTGCAGTCCTGCGTTCTGTCACGTCCCCCGTCCCCCAGAGTCAGCAGTGCAGCAGCCCCCCTCCAACTCTGCAGCAGGGCCAGACCCCGTTCTTGGCGGGCCGGGGGGGGACCAGGTGGATGCAGGGCGGCCCAGCCGACACGCTGCAGGGTAAAGGGGACCGGCCATCATTCACCACGCCGGGGTGCGGGGTTGGAAACTCCGGGCGGTCCGCGGGATCAAACAGGGACTGCTTGGTGCGCAACCCTTGTACCCCCATCTCAGGAAGTCCTGAGCCCCTCAGTCTGATGCAAGCGGGACTCAGTGAGGGAAAAGGGCAGCGGACAAAGGCAGGGCCCAGCCCCTGGACAGGGGTCGGGCCAGTCGAGCCGCACGGGAGTTGGCGGGAGCAGGGACAAAGGCAGGGACGTGCTGGGGGGTGCAGCGCCCGCAGCTGGGCGATGCTGGGGGAACACATCTCCGCAGGGGAACTTCATCTTGGGGCGCACCCGGAGCCCTAACAAGGGTGCAGCAGGAGATAGAGCAGCCCCCCCACCCCCAAACCAAGCAAGGGGAGAACTCCCTGGTACCTCTCCACAAAGCATCAAACATCCCAAATCCAGCACCCCTTGCACTGGGGCGCTCCACTCATGAAGGATTCCCAACCCAGCAAGAGAGGGAACCCTGTACATCAAGGTACCCCACGTATCAGAGGCCCCAAACTCAGTACCAGGGTGCTGCACGCATCAGGGTGCTCAGGCACCGGCCATCCCAAACTAAGCTCCGAGGCGCCTCGTGCACGGGGACCGCAAAGGCAGCAGCGGGGTGCCCCACGCCTCGTGGAGTCCCGCGCACCGAGGGACCCCTGCTCACCTTTCCCCGGGGAATGCGGGGGCTCCTCGCCGCCGTGTTCCTGGTCGCTCTCGCTGTCGGAGCCGGCACGGCCCAGGGCGGGCAGGAGCAGGAGCGGGAGTAGGAGCGAGATCCGCAGCGCGGCGCGGTTCATCTCCGGCAAGTGCGCGGGTGCGGGACGGCGGCTCCGTGCCTGCCCGCCCGCCCGGCCGCACGTAAGTGAGAGCGGGCGGGGAGGAGGCGGCGGCTCTGACTCACGCCTCCGTTACCTTTTATAGGGGCTGGAGCCAAAGTCTGCCGCCGCACGGTCCGGCCAGGTGAGCCGTCCGACGCGGGACTCGAATCCGGGACTCCACACGGGGGTGTCCCTACCCCACCCCAGTCCCCCGCCGGGACACGCGGTGGAGCCGGGGCCGGGGGAGCCCAGTCGGCTCCTCAGTCCCTCCAGCCATGGGTGTCCCCTCTCCTCAGTGATGGGTCAAGGAGCCCTCAAAGTTAGCCGTCCCTTTCCCCAGCAGCGGGTGAAAGACCCCTCAGCGGTGGATGTCCCCTCTCCTCAGTGTTGTGGTTGGGATCACTCAGAAGCGGTTATCCCTTCTCCTCGGTAATGAATTTGGGATCTGTCAGCCAAAAGGTTTCCACTCTCCTCAGTAGTGGGTCCCCTCTCCCCAGCAGCGGGGTTGGCACCCCTCAGCCATGACTGTCCCCTCTCTTCAGTAGAGGGTGAGGAGCTCCTCCATCATGGATGTCCTCTCTCCTCAGAGACGGGTGAAGAATCCTGGCTGTCCCCTCTCCTCAGTAATGGTGTTGGGACCCCGGGCCTCTCAGTGGTGGGTGCCCACTCTCCTCAGCAATGGGTGAAGGACCCTGCTGGGGTGCAGACCCCTCAGCCATGGCTGTCCCCTCTCCTCAGCAGTAGGTGAGGGACTTCTCAGTAGTGCATGTCCCCTCTACTTACTGATGTACAGTTAAGAAAAGCATTTCCATGGATGCTAGAGGATGCCACAACCCCACTCTGGGCAGAAGTCTTTCTCCTGCTCCTCAGAGGTGGCAGGAAGCACCTGGGTGCTGTTCAGTGTGTGTGTACTGTGTATCTGAATACCAAAAAGCTTTGAACAAAGGTCCTGCACCAAAAGTGACTGGGCACATCGACAACAGACTGTGATCCATGCTGGTAGATGCAAAGTGCTGCACATTTGATGCATCAAGGATGCATGGCATGAGGGTGGGCTTTAATCAGCTAATGAAACTCACAGAGGAGACCAGAGAGTCGTGGTGATGTCAGCTCACCACTTGACAAGAAAAAAGTGAAGTAAGCATCAGGGATTATCAAGAAAGAAACAAAAACCAAGCCAAAACAAAAAAAACCCCACCCCATTCTGATGATGAATAAATCGTGGGTGAAACCTCCTGTCATTTTTTGCCCATGGTTTTGTTTCTCCTGTCACAAGAGGGTCCAGAACAGAAACAGCACGAATGGGGTCCCTCCCAGGGCTGTTTGGGGGTGAGGGTGGTTTCCACATAAAGAAGGAGCAAAGCAGGCATGGCTGCCCAGCCTGGTGGAGTGAACTCTCGCCCATAAGCATCCTGGCTTGTATTGGATTGAAGAGCAAGGAATGAGAACTTACTCTATCGGGATAGCGGATTTACGGCACAACCAACGAAAATCATCCAGCAGGAAGTTGGAGTCCAATCAGCAAATTATTTTTTCATGTGGTGCAGAAGGGAATGGGAAAATCCCTTCCATCAACGTGTGATTTGTGCACGCACAAAAAGGTACTGGACAAGTTAATGGGATATTGTGCCTTGCTCTTCGGCGCTGCCAGAGTCCCAGCTCTGCACCATGCCCCATAGGCTCCCCACCTCTGCTAAACCAGTTTGCCCAGCTCTTTCCCAGCCCAAGTCACTGGTCATCCCAACACCTTCCTTTATGAATGTTCTCAGTGTAGCTGTGTGAATACATCCGTATCCACGGGCTTGCTATTACTGCAAGAGGGCTCAAGATCCATCAAGCAGTACAGAAGATCTGGCTGGGGCTGGATATTTTGCTGAGCAGAAGGAATCTGTGCCAAAAAGGTGGCAGCTGGGAATAGAGGCTGCTGGCCATTGGCTACCTGACACCATGGGGTTCTGCCGTGGGCTGTGCCAGAGATGGTCCCTCACTCCTGGTCTCGCTAGAGAACTGTGCCTCCAGGGGTGACCTGCAGGTAGGATCAATGCAATTATCCTGACCCACCTTGTTCCTTCCAACACGAGATAAACGGAGCTGTTGGATAAGAAGAGATTTATTTGTCAAGGCTCAAGGAAACAGGGGTGTGGGGGGAAAACAAACCATAAACCTTAATTCCAATGCTTTCTCCTGCTCATGTTCCTGTGGTTTATCTAAGCAGTCTTTATCCTGGAGGGAGATGAAGAAGGCAGTTTTATACAGCAGAGGAATGACAGACTCAGCCTATCCTTTTTTCAGGACAAGCCCTATGGACTTCCCACCTCACACCTGAGTCTATCAATTCTGCTTGCTTCTCCAGGTAGGCTACTCTGCATTCCCTTTGCTGCCATGACTTTCTTAGGTTTCATTGTCCTCTCTCTGTGTTGCTCTTCAAGGGTGAGCATATCATATCAGCCGCTGTAACCGCACGTGTCTTCTTTCCACCTATGATCCCTTACACTTTGTCAGCTCTTTTGTGGAGATGATACTTGGCAGCTGTGGACACTTAGAATGAAAGGTGACTCCATCATCAGGGCACTTGGTCTGGATGGTGCCTCCTGGGAATGCTGGGGTTTGTAGATCACTGCCACATTCCTTGAGCCTTTCAGTCCACACAGGGCAGAGCACAAGGGATTTGTTGTCCTGTGCCAGGCTCATACCAGTGCTCTATCCTCACCAAAATCTGTCCCCTGGGATTCTCTGGTAGAATTATGTCAGAGGAGATCTGATCAGAAGGATCCAGGCCTCTGCAAACAGCCCAGCTCTGTGCCCTTCTTTGCTGTAAGCTATCTGGAGATGTGCAGCACCAAACTTGTGCTCAGCTCAGCACAGATCCAGCCCGAGGCACAAAGCACTGGCGTACCAGGGAGCTTCTCCAATCCCGTGCAGCACAAGATGCACCAGGCTGAGATAGAGTGGGTGTACTTCTGGAAACACTGGCTGGTCTTGTTTTAGCTCCAGTGCTGTAGGGAGGGACGACCTCTAAATGCTTGTAAAAGGGTTTTTTCTCAGGAAAAGGATGTAATTCCCAGGAAAATTAACTCATGTTAAGGAAAGGCCTGGATGTCTAGAAGAATTTTGGCACTCTGGGCCTGATTCAAAATTGTGCTAGTGATCCTTTCCCACGGGATAGACCAGTGAATTCCTGAGCTTACTGAGGGCTTTTTCTCTGTTACTTTTAACATAAAAACTGTGGATGCTATTTTATCAGTGCTGCTGTTGTGCCTATTCACAGTTTAGAGTTCAGTTCCCTGGAAGATTTCCAAACAAAATCAGGCTGATCTATGCCGCTCACTGAGGTGAATCCCAGGTACCTGCACCTGCAGTTTGTATTTCATTACTGAGATTTGGGTAGAATTATCTAAACAACAATCTTTCCTTTGAGGTGATACTAGTCTGCTTTGCAATTGCAAAAGTTGCAAGAAGCATCTCCTCCCAGTTATCTTTACCTTCATCTCCCCAACTGCGCATTTGTTGTGCTGGTGCCATCGGCTGCCCAAGCCCTACACCAACACAGTGCTTGTCTCCAGCAAACAACCAACTTTCAGTGCCTGAGGGTAGGGTGACAAGGGATATTTTGAGGCAGGAGTGTTAGTTAGCTGGTTGCTTTCCCTTGGATGTCTAGGGTGATGGTTCCCAATTCCAGAGTAACCCCAGCACCTGCTCTGCGGGGTTCTAGACCCAGTGTAGATCCTGGTCCGCTCTTCTCTGTAGCCAGACTGTAGGAAGCAGGTAGCCAGGGGAACCAGCTGGCCTGGGAGCTCCTGGACCTCGGCCAACCTGAGGTATGTGAGCTGCTTTAAAACTATGAATACTAGCAGCTGTAATAGGAATGGGTTCAAAATACACATTTCAGTGTTTCTATATGCAATTATAATGTACAATATTTACACACTCGTTGCCTATTGCTAAAAACAACTTGAATAGTGGGAAATAGAATTTTATTTTAAGAGGCTTGCTTCCAGATCTGAGTCTCAAAATATCGAAACTTCCGTAAACTTATAAGTCTGACTTCAGGCAAAATCTACGTAGGAGCCTCTGGATCCTTATGTCGGTATGTTCCAGGTAGGAAAGCAACCTCCTCAGCAGCTACTGGCAAGCACCAGCTGTAGTGTTGTCCCAGCAGGACAAAAATGTGGAGATTTGAACCTGGCAAGCACTTCCAAGAGCACTGAGGTGCGCCACGCTCTCTCTTTAGTAGTGAATACATCAATCTTTGTAATTGCAGTGAACAGAACAAGAGTTTACCTATAGCTGTGTCCAAATTAGGACTGACAACGCTTGCCTGGGCACTGAGTTTGATCCCCTTTTTTAAAATATCCATTTCATGGCCTCCTTCATGATCTGATGAAGCCACATGTGGAAAGCCACATGTAGTCCTCCTCCTGCCCTGTGTTTTCTTGGCCTTACTAGAAAACCCCGGAGTTTATGAATCTTCTTTGCATTTTCCTTTAAAGTGAATTTATTTGCTCCTATATGAAGATTGCTCTTTCGGTAGCATTTATTTCTGATGTATTTATAGGCAGCAACTCTATCCCTTCTCAAACTGTGTTTTGAAAGTTTATACTGAAGTCTGAAAGAGTTTAGCTTGTCAGAGACTAAATGCCCTTCTTCTCTGGATCTCATTACCCTCTGCACCTCTTCAAGTTTTAATTAATCTTTTCTGAATGTACACATGCTAAATTATACATTTAACTTACATGGAAAATCCTTCTCCTGCCACATGTGAAACCACTCACAGTGAGCACACAATTAGGCAGTTTGCATGCTCTTCTTTTTTTGTTTTCCTACAGTGCTTTATACCAGGAATTCTGATTAGCAGCTCATCAGCACTCAGGAACATGAAGTTCCATGACAGGCAGTCTTCACACCCATGCTGCAGCAGCTTGATTTTCAGCTGCACAGCAGTGTTTCCCCGTTCATTTCATTGGCATGTTCTTCCCCCTTGGGAAGGTCCCTACTGACTGTTTTTATGGATGTGGGTCCTAAAACACTTCAGTGCATTTCAGTAATATCTTCTTTGCTGTGCAGGGACTCTTCTTAGGATGACCCTAAGATTTTTCCCTTTTTAAAATTGTATCTTTGCATTCCTTATCATCTTGACTCTAATTAATACTCACATTTGAAATTAATTTAAAAATGTGTTAAAATCCTGGTAAAGGAGCCCAGGACTTTTACTTTGTCCAGAGAGAATCTAGATTAGTATGCTAAAAAATCATTCTGGCAAATTTGTATTCCTTTTCTTATCCTTCTTCCTGCTTATTCCATAACTTTCCTTCTTCCAGAGACATTCATATCCCTTTTCTCCAGTGAAAGTGAGGTGCCTTTTTTAGTCTCTCCTGTGGCACCACCTCCAGTTGGACACCAGACCCGTAGGGAGCTATTGCTTCTTTCTGGTCTCAGGCTGCAATTTTCAGGTCCTTTGAACACCTTAATCTCTAGACTTTATTCTGGACGGAGTGGCCTGTCCTTGCACTTGCTTTTTATTTTGTCCTCTTTTTCTGTCCCCGTGTCTCACAACATGGACGTGGATGCTTGTCCAGTTGAGGAGTCACCCCTAACACTTGATTTTTAATCTTCGCACATGTTCCCCTCCTCTCTGCTGTTCTCCATCAAATACTACTAAAGACCCTTTCATGGAGCTTTAGAGTTTCCTCTGCAGGTTTTCAAATGGGAACGATTCTCAGGTTTTCCATGCACAATCTGACCTCCAAGTCAGAGCATTCTTTGTTGACTGATCACTTTTATTACAGCTCAGATTCTTTGTTCATCTTCAATATCATTCACCATAGATATAGAACCACAGAGGACTGGAGTCACCTTCTAAAACATTTAGACATTATACAGTACACAAGTTTCTAATGTTTTTTTGTACTGAGAGAACTAAAAAATTCCATGCCACTCTCTGTTGCATGCCAAGTCCTCGTGCTACTCGGTCCAGGTGACTTCATTACCTAGTTCCTGTGATTTATTGCTCCAGATTCTGTCCTTGAAATTAAGTATCATGATTATAAACATTTGTAACCTTTCACTTGGTGTAACGAGCCTGAGTACAGTAATTTCCACATGCCTAAGAAACAATGTTAATGACCACCGACTCAGGCTAGTTCCCATGATCTTTAAATTGAGCAAACCGTGGCTGGTGCAAGCGGCTTCAGCACAAACCCTTAGTCGCGTTACAGTCACAGGAAACTACTAAGCTACTCCCCGGTTGTGGAACTGGCATTAGGTAAAGAGAAACAATGTCCCAATGAATAAGAAATTAGCAGAGTAGAGGATCTTGCCCATAATTCACAGAAAATTGTGAAATGCTTTCTGGTGAAATTTCCCCAGCACTGCAAACTTTACACCCTAGAAACCAAACATATTTTCACTGCTTAGGAGGTACTTGATGCTGGTTAGGACTACTCAGACAGACCACTGGCATTGTGGATGACTGTATGATGCACTGCATGATGACTTTTTCTTCCTTAACAGCTCCTCTGAAAAGGGAATAGAGCAGCAAAGCCTCTGTTGGGGCCACAAGACTACAAGACAAATATATGAAGAAAGGGGAATTCGTGGAAGAGTAGGTTAAAAATAACCACTCTGAACTATTGTCACAGTGTCTTATTGACCTAAAGCAGATAAAATAAAATAGAAGGTACCTGGGATGGAAGATCCCGGTGGCAGTTTAGTTCAGAGCTGCAAAAAGACTCGCTAGGCCATTCTACCAGGCATCACCTTACCCAATCACCCTGGCACCCAGCCTGTCAGCTTGCACATGATGCAGTGTTCATTTCTGGGAAACACGGAGCTGGAGCTCATAAACCTTCAGAGGGCTTAGGATTTTTCTTAGTGCTCCCCTCCAATGGATGTTGAAATTAAATGCTTTGTATTTGTTTTCCATTAGTCTGACTGTAACACCATGCTGCTGCTTCTCATTCTGCTGTGCATCCGGTCCAGGATTCTGAACTGTCCCTGTGTATTTTCCCACACCTCACTTGAAGCACATCTCAATAAATTAATAAATATTAATAAATATCACCCCTTGATACATTGATAAAACAAAACCATTTTAATTTGTCTCTGGTGGACACTTTTCCAGCCTTAGAACCCCTAATATTTTCCTGTGTGTTCTCCAATTTTCCATCACAGTTATTTCAAAGATGTGGACGCAAGAACAGGACACTTTACATGAGCCACAGCCTCATCAAAACTGCTCGTGAAGGAGGAATCCCTTCCCTGTTCCCACATACTAATTCAAGATCCAGGTTGGAAGTTGTCCTTGCCCAGGGCAGGAAGATTGAAACAAGATGATCTTTGAGGTCCCTTCCAATCAAAACTAATCTGTGATTCATTGTAATTCATTCTTGTCTGGAAAAGCATTAGCTCCTTCTGGCACAGTATCCTGGTAGGAATTCGTACCATTCTGCTTCATACTCAAAACTGTTTTCTAACATCTGGATTTCCAAGGAAGCAACCTTTTATTTTCTAAACCTGCCCTGCTCCCCACCCTCAAGCTTGGCTTTCATGTGCCATGATTTTGAAGAGATCCATGTCACTCAGGCTTCACAGTAAATTCTCACTTCACCAGTCTTTGGGCACAGTAGGAATTTTGCCAGAGGGTCCCTGTATTAAACTCCAAACTAGAGATTACCCCCAGACAGAGCCACTTTCAGCAGAACTCCTGACACCCATCCCAGCAGGTTGTTTAGCAGCAGGAGAGAACTGCTCTGCTGTCAAACATCGAGAAGCTGAGTTGTGGAGCTCCCATGCCCTAAGCATCTCTGACACCACATATGGAAGCCCACAGATAGAAGACTGGAAGTCTCTTTAACACTTAGCAGGCCAGGGTATCCCAGGGCCAAGGGAGATCAGTGCACTCTTTCACTTCTGTTCTTAGGAATCATCCTCGTCAAAGATGAGTTGGCAAAATAGGCCGAGGAAAAGGAAGTCAGATTCACAAATGACGCTTGCAGGGTTGTGACACTGGAGAGGAGAGCCAGAAAGACACACAGAAATCATGAGGCTCTAGCATATGCTGAAGAGACTCCCCCAGGGCAGTACAACCCAGCACAGCACAGCTCATCCCCGGGGGATGCTGCAGCCTGCCAGCACCTCTGCCTCTGTGCCAGCTGCACACTCACAGCCATGGGACAGGGGCTGCATCTTTCACAGAAGGGCACCAGTTGGATGCAGAGAGATGCAACACACAAACAAAAGAGGTTTTACTCATGGCCACTTGGCTTATAAAAAGCTAACAAGTCTCAAGCCTCCTCAGCAGCGCCAGCCCTTATCCCCCACAGCTGTACTTGGGGACCAGGCTCTCCGGCATGCAGTGACAAGCTGCACAGGAGAGACAGGCAGGGATCTCAGAAGGGAGGTGCAGCCAGAGCTCCCACTGGCAAGGCTCGCTGCCACGTGATGGCTGTGGAGCGAAGCTCACACCCGTGACTGCTGCACAACACTGCAAACATGAAAGACCTATATATCAAACAAGCCAAACAGCTCTGCACAGCGGGGCACAGCATGTCCCTCGTCACAATGGGATGAAACTGTACTCACCTTGCCAGACCTGGGCATGAAGAAAAGGTGGAGGTGAGCCTGCTTATCAGAACCACAAAGCAGTGTTTTCTACCATGCACCCCAGTGTGGGCACCACGGGTCTGCTGTGCACATCTGTGGCACATCTGTCTGTGCACACATCAGCTGGAAACAAAATCACCATGGAGAAGGGCTGGGAAAGAGCCCTGGCTAGGCAGCACTCCCAGGGCCAGCCTTGCCTCCTGAGCAGACTCTAATGCTGCTGGGTGACAAAATCAGATGTGAAGGACCATCATAGAAACTAATTTCTTAGAACAGAATTTCTTAGAACAGAATTTCTTAGTACAGCCAAAAAAATGACCTCTTGGGCTGAAAGGACCCTGCTTTGTGAACACCTGACCCATGCTCATCCCCTCTTCAGTCCATTTGAGATTTTATAAACCCCAAACCAGACCTGGCAAAGCCTCTACTTCAGCCTTATACCACTATTGAATCATGAAATAATTTAGCCTGGAAAAGACCCCTAAGATCATTGAGTCCAGCCATTAACCTAACACTGATGGATCTACCACTAAACTGTGTCCCCAAGTGCCAACATCTACATGTTTTTGCACACTTCTGGGGACAGTGATTTCACCACTAGCCTGGGCAGTCTGTTCTTATGCTTGACCACCCTTTCAATTAAGAATTTTTTCACAATATCCAGTTTAAACTTTCCCTGGTGCACTTGAAGCTGTCTCCTCTTGTCCTATCAACCTTTCCTTCCGCAGGAAGATCCCAGTTTTGTCTCCCCTGGTTTCTGTCTGCTGCTAACTTCTGGCACATGGCAGTGCTCCACCTCTAAGTGACACAGCATTTTAGGAGACAGGAGAGCCCAGGCTTCAGACCAGAGGGGCCTGGGAAAACCAACCCCCCCAGCCTAAAGACTGTGACTGATGTCTGCCGGGAGCAGAGTGAACCGCCCAGCACCTCTTGGGTGAAGCCTTTGGGGAGCCGGCAGGACTGTGCTGCCAGACCATGTCTGCATCAGATGCATGACACTGGGGCACTGTTTTAATTTAAAATGGATTAGGCTTTGTTTTCTTTTTAGCACAATAACATTGCACGCATTGTTGGGCGATAAAACCCACAGATAGCTTTGCCAGCGGGGTGTTGGGGTGGACGTGATCGGCAGCACAGTCTGAGCTGAGATGGCAAAGAGCATGGGGAAAGCCTATGGAAATGCGCTGCTGCCAGGTCCTGGGGAGGCCCTTGCACAACTGCTGAAGAGCTCCTTCCTCAAAGAGGGAGAGGGGCAGCCCAGAATTTGGATAGCAGCTGGAGCAGAACACGAGTGTGAGGCAGTGGGGTTATGTGTGAGGCTTGTGTCACTCCTACTCACAGCTGTGCAAGGGGGATGGTGCTGATGACTCCTGGGAGGACACTGCGAAAAGGAGGAGAGGATGTCTCAATTCACCACAGCATCTATTAGCTAACTGCTGTTTTTCCCAAGCTGGTTCTGCCTCTCCCTTTGTGCTCCTCTCCTGGTTTTCCTAGGCTTAAGCTCTGCGTTTAGCTCTGGCGCATGAGGGGAGCATTGCCTGAACGAGGTGCACTGGCAAAACCATTTTGTTCCCTGGTTTTCTTGGCAGGACCTCGGTATCACATGCACCTGGCTCCTTCACTACCCTAATCCGTGCCTTTTGGCTGGCAACAGCACGAGGCAAAGGGGTGTTACTCAGCAGCACTGACCCTGAGCTGCAGGAAGCACTCCTAGAGTGTGAGGGCTTTGGGGTGTCTCAGGGCTGAGCAGCTCAGTTTGGGGACACCTACCTGTAACCCACTGTGGTATAATTTTTAGACCAGCTATAATTTTTGCCTCCTGCAGAAATAGAGGATTCCCTAACAAATCTTTCTACAGCCTCAACAGCTCACCAAAACAGTGCTACCAAGCAAGCTGGCCTTTGCAGGTCTCTGACCCAGTTGTTCCTGGATCTCCTCTTCAGTCACATTTGCTCCTGACACGTGTGATGCCTGAAGAAGGTGATGCAGGCAGAATGATGCAGCAGGAGTGCTCCCAAGATGTTCATCTAGCAGCTGGGGACCTGACCCCATGCAGCTTTCTGCACAGTGTTCTCCCAGTGCTTTTTCGCCTGAAACTCTTCATAACCTCTCATGGCTTTTTTTAGCATCAGTTTTGCTGCTGACGTGCTCCAGACCAGGCAACCCTTGGTTCAGAAGCTGACAGAAGGCACCAGGCTCTGCTGGGATAATTTGTCACTGCTAGAGGGACTGCTGGATCTGATAGGACAAACCTTTTCACAGGGCCCATTGCGATAGGACAGGGGGCAATGGTGTAAAACTGAAAAACAGTTGATTTAGATTAGACATGAGGAAGAAGTTTCTAATAATGAGGGTGGTGAGACCCTGCCACAGGTCACCCAGAAGCTGTGGCTGCCCCACTCCTGGCACTGTTCAAGGCCAGGCTGGGGCTTTGAGCAACCTGGTCTAGTGGAAGGTGCCCCTGCCTATGGCAGAGATGACCTTGATTATGTCCTTTTCAATTTAAACTATTATGTAATTTTATGAGCTCCTCTGGACGTGGTGAGGGCTGGACTCAGAGCATGCTGCAACATAGTATGTAGTGTAACCATGGCTGCTGCCTCAGGCACCAGTGCAAGACCTCAGGGGCAGCATGAGACAACCCCTACCTCTGCATGACACCAGTGTCCGTCTGCCCTGAGCTGCCAGCAAGGTGGAGAAGCCCAAACCAGCCAGATCACAAGTCTGTGCAGGCCCTCATAGCAGTGTGCTCCCAGGAGAGAGTGGTATCAGCAGGCAGCCTCTGATGGTAGGAACCCAGCTGCCCAGGGAGCAGGAGGAGGGCAGATGTTCCGAACAGTGCAGGAAAGGGCGACCATTTCCAATGCTGCTCAAGTGATGCCAGGACAGGTCAGTGCCACCAGGAAGGGAGACAGTCCCCGGGTGTGGAGGTGGCCCAGGGCACTTGGCAGAGGCTCATGCACCAGTAAGACTCAAGTGGACAGTCTGAGAAGACAGAAAATGAGGTGGGATAAGCCAAGTGTTAGCAGCAAAATCAACACACCCCCAGAGTCTGCCCAGACAGAGGCCTTGCATGATGTGAGGGCTGCATGAAAGCCTTCCCCTGGGCCACCACAGACTTCTGGCCAGGTGATCCTGTGGTCTCTTACAGACTTAGTACACCATGAACTGACAAGTTCTTTCCTGGTTGCAGTTTAATTAGACCTTCATGTTACACAGACACTCTTCTCTAACAGGTATAATTACAGCAGGAATGCAGAGAGTACAGTTTTAGTTCTATCAGATGCAGGTAATTTCCTCATCCCACAGTCTTGCAGCATATCATTTGCCTGACACATAGGATCCCATTTTCTTAGAGGGGAAAAAGAGTCAGCAAAACACTTAGCAATAACAAATTAAGTGTCATTAAGTCAGACAATCACAGGGCTGTGACTTAATGCCCCAGTTCACCTACCTCTTCCTGCAGAAGAGCTTCTCAGTGCTATATCCACTCCTGTTGCTGACAGACATTATAAGGACTCCAGAGCAATGAAGACCCTTTGCATTGGATCTGGACTGACATTGTTCCATCCAAAAAGCTCCACGTTTCACCTCCTATGAGGATGACATAGATAGGACCCTGCCAAGTTGAAGTTCCTGCTACAAATTCACAGCTAAAGACAGTCCCCACCGAACAAAAACTCTCTGCAAACAGTAGATTCTTCTCTCCTACTCAAGTCCAGCTAGATCAATCATCTCCTTTGGCAGCAGCCCCTACAGAAAAGGAAGGAGTTTACATGAAGGAGGCAAAAGAAGAGCAACTGGGTAGTTTTGGGCTGGGAGAGGCAGGGAAAGACTTGTTCAAGTACAAATTGACCACGCACACAGTACACCAAGTCAGTGTGAAGGGAACCAGTGGGAAGGCAACTTAGAACAAAGATGTTAATCACCAAAACTTTGAAAGAACAGAGAACCATGTGATTATTTTAAACATATCCATGCATGTGTATATATGTGAGAAGAGGAAGAAGAAAAGCTTCACATCACACCAAGTTTGGCCACCGTGGGCAGAAAACACCAGGTCTTCATAGCAAAACCTGGACAACAGCAAAGTCATTCGCACATGCTGCAGGGAAACCTGGGCCATTTATTATTAAAATGCAAAGCAGCCTCTTTCTCAAACAGTATCTTCTACAGATGACAAAAATCTGTCCCAATAAAACTGGACTTGGCAAATCCCAGCAAAAAACTGAGGAATTCCCACCACAGAGCCTGGAGTCCCATGTCCCCTGTGATTCATGGTGTTGCTCTCCTTGCTCTGGTGCCCATGGCAAGGCTAATGCCCAGGGACAGCCGTGGGGCCCACGGAGTGCCCAGCCCTGCGGACACCCAGCCCCCGCCTCTTGCTCCACTGCAGCAGGACCACGAGGGAATAACAGGATCAAAAGAGCAGTAACGAGCTCTGGGAACTTGTCAGACAAATGTGTTTTTAACCAAATCCCAAATGAGCGGCTGAAGGGAAGCATTAGAGCTGTCACGTGGAGCACATGATTTTGGAATTCATTAAGCCTTTGATGCAGCGTTAGCAGCGCCGTCCCCTGCCCCAGCCATTAGCCATCTGGCTGAAAAGCAGCCAGGTTTCCTTCTCCCCAGAACCAGAGGAATGGCCTGTGCTTGCAGCAGGTCGCAGGAGCTACACAGAGTTAGAGCATGCGTGCACCAGACAGGCTGATTGCACTGGTCTTGAGGCAAAATGGCACCTCTTCTTGGAGGCCTCAGCACAAACATGCCACTCCCCACGTCCTGTGATGCTTCCTCAAAGAAATCAGATGATTCCAGAGAAGCTCCTTTTCTTCTCTCTCTCAGACAGGTTAGAGAGGAATGAAAAATTTAGTTAAGGAGAAGTGGAACTAGGGATGGAAGTCCTGCATTTAGGTTCTGAGAACTAGAACAGATGCACCTAAATTAGGATGAAATAAGAAGAGAACTGCAATCGAAGGCTAAAGGCAAATGTTGCTGGACGTTGTTGGCTACAGCACGGGGTTATGTTTTTTCAGCTCTATCTCAAATACAAAGTCCCCTCCGAAACTCCACCTCTCCCTTGTTTGAGGACAGTTTGTAAATTAACCTTGCTGAGGATGTGAAGACACAGGGGTAGCCCCTGGCTGATGTGAGTAGTGTGGTGCAGAGCTGGCTTGGAGCTGGAACAGCACCATGGTTATAACCCCCTGCTCCAGCTCCAACATTAATGAGCACAGCGGGCCCCTTAAACCTGCTCTTCCACCTGGAAGTGGCTTGTGTTAGGAATACTGAGCTGTGGATCAGGGGTGACCATGCTGTATCCAGGCTGGTTTCTGGTGACCATGCTGGATCCAGGCTGGTTTCATAGAAGCATTTCTGTGTCTTGTCACTGGCAAATATTTTCTATTACCTAACTCATCAGGATTGAAGTCCATTCCCCCTCGATCTTCATCCAGGATAACAGCAAACTTGTAGGCATACAAAGACACAAGCTATCTCTTACAGCCTTAAGATGGGGTGATAACTGCCTATTCCTGACTGGGATCTGCCTGATGCCATGGCCTCAGTTCCTCCAGGGGAGCCACCACATTGTTGCTGGGCTGTGCAAAACTCCTGGATTATCTGCCACTGTGCTCCTGCTCTCCTCCTAGCACAAGCAGTGTGGCGAGGCTGGTGCAGTCTCAGCTCAGCAGGCCCTCAGCTGTGCTGTTGCTGTCATTCCAGCCAATATTTGGTGAGACGATGCCTCTGGCAGGGACTGAGCAACTGAGCTGATGCCTGCCAGACCAGCCACAGCAGGGCTCAGTTGCTGGCAGACACCTCCAAAGCACAAAAGCAGCGGGAGGAAACACTTTGAAACTCTCTCCCAGGTCTCTCGACAATGTGGTGTTTCTTACTAATTTTCCAACATCCTAATTTGCCAAATGTTTTTGCTTGACTGGAAGCCAAGCACAGCTTTGGGAACAAAATCTGTGGTACACCAGGGGTTCCCCTGGCTGTCAGCTGCCAGGATCTGTGATACGAAGCGCTGACGCCAGACATAGTAAGCAGACTTGATGCACAAGACCAGAACACAAGCTGAAAATCTTTTAGCCTGACCTGCCCTGTCCAGAGCAGCTGTGAACCTCAGATACGCTGTGCTTCTTCCAGAGAGTCTGCTGGAAACATGCAGCATTCCCAATATGCGACGAGAGCAAAAAATGCCCAAAGCCTCATGCAAGTGTGAATGCAGCACGGGGCGGGGCTAAAGACTGACCGTAACTTTGCCGCTGGACTCAGGTCCATGGTGCTGCATGGGGCATTCATTCTGCACCCTCTCTGGATGTTTTGTGAAATGTGGAATGGTTTGGTTTGGAAGGGACCTTAAGATCATCTCTTTCCAACCCCTTGCTGTGGGCAGAGACACCTTCCACTAGCCCAGGTTGCTCAGAGCCCCATCCAGCCTGGCCTGGAACACTGCCAGGGATGGGACACCCACAGCTTCTCTGGGTGACCTGTGCCAGTGCCTCACATCATTCACAGCAAAGGATTTCTTCCTAATACCCATCCAAATGTATGTTCTTTTCCTCCAAAGGCCATTTCCCCTTGTCCTATCACTCTGTGCCCTTGTGAAAAGTCCTGCACATTCCAACCTCCTCCAAAGTGGCTGTAAAAGAGCTCAAGATGGAGCTACTGAAATCTGAAGTGGTGTTTAAAGCTGGCTGCAAGAGGCAAAAAGGTGGCTGACAGGATTTTCTGATGGGATTCCAGAAAACTCCAAATTCCGAAAAATGAAATTAGCATGCAAAAGGGAAAATGAGACGTATCAGAAGAGACAACTCACCCTTTGAGAATATTTCGACACCTCCAGCAGTTCTCTGAAGAAGAGTAACCACAACAAATGAAGTGGAAAACCATAACAGTCTGTTAGAGCGATAAGCTGGAAAACTAAAAAAACCTCAAAACCCCAAGCCACCAAACCATTCCAATAAAAAAACATTTTCACCCTGGAAGTTTGCCATAAATAGCATAACAGAGGTGTGAAAGACCATTCAGGGAAGGTAGAGGCCCAGCAGAAAAGCAAAATGAGTAATCCACACCAGCAAGGAATGAAGGGAAAATCCCATCCTACAATCTCCTTTCGGAGAGTCAGATGATTCAAGCAAAAGCAGTTAGCAGGGTATGTTTAAACCCAAATTGATAACACAAACAGTAAATTATACAAATGGCATTTATCCAAGAACTCTGGAGGAATTCCAACAGAGTGCCATGGAATAGCATCCATGGGCACATAGAGAAATGGGATTAAAGGGGAAGGAATAAACCCACTCTAGCAGAACAAAGTGATGTCTCACTCTTTAAAGGCATGAGGAATCCAGTTTAATGAATGTGGCTGTACAGATGGACGTTACAGGATGCCCAAAACATTTTCAGAAATGCCCTGAATTGCTCTCCTCCACAACATGCTTATTCCCGTGGTTAATAGCAAGGCAGAAAACGATGAACAGGAAACAGAGAGTGTTCAAAATGGAACACACCAGTGTGTCCCACCAGGACCTATGATAGGGCTTGTGATTTTTAATGTACTCATAAACGGTCTGTGTGCGAGCAGTGAGGGGGAAGAGTTTGATGGTGAGGCTGAAGAATGCAGTGTAGTGAAAATGAGACCTCAGGATGAAGAGCTGGGGGATAAAATGACAAATTAGAGTGTGGGTAGATGTATTTACAAGGAGAAACTCTACCTGCTCAAAGAAGGAGTTCAGATCACTTAGCACCAACTGGGAAAGTGGCTTGAGGATCAGTTACAGGTTTCCTCCCTTCCTTCTCAGAGAAGGTACCATGGAATTCAGAAGAAGCAGAAAAGGGGAAAGGGAAAATCAAATGCATAGGACAAGGAAGACAGCCAAGGGAGACAAACGGATGTGTTGAAAACCATTTGCAGTGACTGAAGTAATTTGGAAATTATAACTTATGTTTTATAGTATAGGAACAAGAGCATATTAATCAAGTAATGACATAGCAGATTAAAGCAAATTTAAGTACTTTTTCACGATGCATTGAGGAGTCTCCCTCACTGAAGATGTTTAGGAGCCATCTGGATTCAATCCTCTGCAATGTGCTCTAGGATGACCATGCTTGAGCAGGGAAGTTGGACCAAAAGTGGTCCTTTCCAACCTTACCCACTCCGTAATTCTGTAAGTCTGAGGAATTAGTTAACCAGGATTTCTAGGATGCAAAACAATGCAGAATGGATCTGAAGCAACCTGGTTCTCTTATGGAAGAAAAACACAGCAAGAACTGCTAGGCAAAATGATACTTCGATCAGAATAAGATTAAACAGAGCATTACTGAAAACATGTGGCAGAGAAAGTACGGCTTTATGCCTACACTGCTCCTCCAATCTGCTCCAAGCATACCCCACTGGCCACCTTCACTGGTTTCTAAATCTCACAGTGGTTTCTATGCTCTTGTGATGCACCAGGAGGAGCAAGCTGATAAGCAAAGCCCTTGTCAAGTAGCCAGTCCTAAATGTTGTTGCAAAGCAAAGTCACGCCATGCGAGAACTCGGTGTGGACAACAAAGTTATCTAGAAGATAGGAAAGACTGTATCTCAGAGAAACAGTCAAACACTCCACGGTCACTTGACACAGGCTGGAGTGAGCCTAAGGGTAGTGTGGAACAGCCCTTGTCTGGGCTGAGGGCCAAATCGGTCTTTAAGGCACGTTTGGGGAAGGAAACATCATCATACACTGTAAAGTTGCCCAGGAAGAAAGCAAACAACATGAAGGCTGCCAGTTTTGTGAATAGAGTGTAAGTGCCATACTGGCACTTGGGTTACAGGTTTGCATTCCTAAAACTCAAGTGTACATCAGAGATGGTGGCCAGACTGAGGAGAGGAGGAGGAAAAAGAGAACTGGGAAAAAGGAGAACAAGAAAGGTTGAGAATGGAAAGAGAGTGAAAATTTGTTTCAGCCAGCCTGATGGGGAGCTGCTGGCCAGATACCTCAAGGACCAAAGGCAAGACAGAGTCTTAGTTTGGACAGAACAAGACTAACCTGGAGTAGATCTTAGTCCTAAGGTGATTGGCTAAAATGTCTGCAGCCAAGATCATTCAAATGCAAAGGACAGATGGAGGTAACAAAGGGGCACAAAACCCTTCTGCAAAAACAAGGAAGCAGGTTAGGGAAGCTTTCTAAAGGATGCTATGAAGCACTAGATGCAGAGTTGGAGTGTAGGAAGATGACTATTAAGGCCCAAATTATGAAATAAAATTCCTCCCAGGCCTTCAGGGCCAGAGGAGCACTTCCAGTTCTCACTCCTGTGGATCGCAAATCCTTCTTGCTGCTCTTCCCACCTTCCTATGTGCTGGCTCTGCCCAACTCCCGATGCCTGTGTTTCTATTCCTATCCTTCCTCTCCGAGCTCAGCTTAAGTCCCATGGGGTGTGAAATGCAGTGCTCAGAGGATCTGCAGGCTGCCTGACCCTCTTCTGGGTGCTGCCCCTGATCACTCAGCCCAACAGAGGCTGGCATTTGCCCTCTCTGTGAGGGCATCCTCATCCCATACAGTTCATCATACACCAGCTGAGCTATAGCGTGATGTGTCATGAAAGGTCTTCCCACTTTGGCTTACACGATTTCTTCTTCGCATTTTTTCTGAGACATGACTTTCTGAGTGACACAAGGTAAGATGTTGCTGTAGGAAATGAGGTAGGGCTGCTCCTCTTCAATGGATAATTGGATCTTAGAATCATAGAAAGTCTTGGATTGGAAAGGACCTTAAAGATCATCTCGTTCCAACTCCCTGCCATGGGCTAGGACACTTCCAACTAGGGCAGGTTGCCCGTCTGGTCTGACCTTGAACTTCAGGGATGGGGCATAGACAGCCTCTCTGGGAAATCTGTTCCAGTACCTCAACCTCCCTCACACCAAATAATTTCTTCCTGATATCTGATCTAAACCTGCCCTCTGTCAGTTTGAAGTCATTGCCCCTTATCTGACCTCTACAGCCCCTCGTAAAATGTCCTTCTCCAGCTCTCTTGTAGCCCCTTTAGGTACTGGAAGATGTTATAAAGTCTCCCCAGACCCTCCTCTTTTCCAGGTAGAGCAATCCTGACTCTCATAGCTTGTCTTCCTAGGACAGGTCATCTTCAGCGAGAAGATGAAATAAATTCTTAGCTTCCACACAGTGCTGACTTTGGCCATGAGCTGGGGGCACACAGGCAAAGACCACACTAGAGATACCAAATCTGCATTTTATTCTTCAGCAGCCTATTGTATTCCCAGCTCTTCCTTCAGTTTTTCCCAACTGCTGGCACACATTTGTGTCCATTACAGCCCAACACCAGCCACACTGCTCTCCAGAAGCTTGGCTAGACTTTGCGTGTAGGCAGGGCACTGACTGTTTGCTAATGACTTTGCAAACCAGACCCCTGCAGAAATTATGCCAATGCCTCCCGTGTTGCGTAACATCCTCTGACTAGCAGCTTCTCACCCTCTTGTCCTTTGGTTCTCTCCTGCCTTGTCACAGAAAAAGCAGAAATAACAGATGTGAAAGAAACTTGACCTGCCAGCACAGGTGTGCTGCCTGGCTCTGTGCCAGGCTCCTGGCTGCACACACTGTGATTCAACTTCCCACCCATTGCAACAGAGGCAAAAGAAATCTGTGATTGATCTGCTCCAGTTTGGGAAAGCTTGCCAGATGTGCCATGCAGGGAATTGTCCTGCCCCTCCCCTCGTCATTCCTCTGTGTCACTTGTGAGCTGTGCCTGCAGCAGCACCCAGAAGGTACTGGAGGCACTGCTGGGGAAGAGCTCTTCACCACCCTCCTTGGCTCAGCATGATCCCTGCCAGGCTACAGGAGCTGTTCTGCAGCTGGATCTTAGCCCTGGGCTTGCACCACGGTCTTTGGCACAGGAACTAGGAAAGAGTTACTGAGGGACCTCATTACTGACATGCATTTCTCATACATGTCTCAGCTCTGAGCACGAGTTCCTAGAAATGTTTTGACCATGAAGTGGTTCTGTGTGCTACCAGAAGGCAAGCTTCCCAGCAGCCCAGTGGTGGAGGAAACTGAGGAGAACACTGGAAAAGAGGCCAAGGCTGCCCAGCAAAACACTCCTGGGCTCAGCCAGGAAGAATCTGCCAACAGCAGCCTTTGACTGCCTGGACTGGTTCCCTCCTGAACAGCTTCAAACCGGCTGCCAAAACCCAACATGAGGAAGAGAAAAGGTGTGTTAACGCTGCAAGGCAGTGTTGGGGAGAGCCAGGAACAGCCACTGCTTCCCTGTCTTGCAGCCAGCAGTGCTGCCTTGCAATCCAGCAGAGCTTGGCACCAGAGCAGAGGGAGCGAGGAGAAATAGGCCCATGACTGAAGGCAGTGCTGAGACAATGCAGCTCACACCCTAAATCACACTGATAACAGCACCAGCCCGGACTCAGCTGTGCTTGTGCCTCCCAGGGATGGCGCAGGCAGGGTGGGCAGCTTGGTTGTCCTTCGGAGCAGAGCCAGGGAAACAGAGCCACAGGGAGATGAGGCTGGCACGGGAGAAGAGTGTTACAGGTGGGGTAAGGAGTACTCCAGAAGTACTTCAGGCCTAAGTAAGTACAGGAGTGGCTGTTACAGGTAGCAGTTGTATGCCAGGCTTAGTGCCACAGGAGCCTTCAGCTTCTCCACTGAGACACTTCACATGATCCCATGTCTACCCTCAGAGGTGTTAGCTGCTCTCTTTCATTTGCAATCTGTGGCTGAACTGATTGCAGGTAATAGCAACAAAAGAAATGGTGAGCTTCTCCTTAGAGGAAAAAAAAAAGAGATTTATTTTAAAAGGTAGGAAAAACAGTACAAGTAGTATGGTCCTTTACATTCCAAGCCCTCTACCCACCCTCAGTGCAAAGCAGCATGTTGTCCAATCTGGACTTGTAGAGATTCCAGCCAGGATGAGCGAGAGGGATTCAGCAATGATTCCCTGACTTTAGCTCTGGTTAAGAAGTGTGGAGCAGTGTGCCAGCACACTGATGCAAGGGCAGTGAATCCCCTCTACAAAAAGATCTTTTTGACCTTGTGTCAGTTTCTGTTCAAGTGCTCCTGCACTCAACAAAAAGGACACTTCAGTTTTATTTTTTACTGCCCAAGCCCATCTTCCCTTGGCTCCCAGAGCAGCAGATACACAGGACCAAAACAGAGAGTATTTAAAGAGAAAGAGGTAGGTAATCAGGTATTTGTGACAGAACAGGTTGTTGGGAGACACCCAGTTTGGGGCTGTTCACAGTGCCAGGCGAGAAGCCTCCAGGAACACTGAAGTACTGACACACAGACTGTGTCAGGCACTGTGGGTCTGTGCAGTGTGACTGTTCCCATCCTCTCCCCTCTGCCAGGATCAGACCGGTCCAGACACCACAGTCACAGTTCCTCAGTGCTCAGGAAAGTAAACTTCTGCATCAGCCCTGTCTAAAAGCACAGGGCCAGCTGGTTGCAGCAAAAAAAAAAGGAAAAAAATAGAAAAGGAAAAAGACTGCTGTATGTCTGGATGTGTTGTTGACTATTAGGCACTGGAAGAGGACAGGTCTGAGCCACTCGTACCTGCAAGACAGTCAAGGAACACAACTCATTGGAGGACATAAAAGGGTTTCATTTAGCTATCCCAGTACAACAAGTTTGCAGTTATCTATGTAAATCCCTGTGTTTTATCTTTCCTCTGCCTAACCTCAGATACAGGGAGCATCCCCTGGGTACATCAATGAATGGTACACACAGGAATGAAGCAAGTAAGCCAAACACTTCAGGGAGAGGATTTTCTCAGCTATTGAAGAGATCCTGTCTTTCTCAGCTATGAAGAGAAAGACAAGACAGGCTCCAGCTAAAAAGCTTTCCTCCAGCATGAATTCCAACATGGGAGCAGAACCACACAGGAAAGTTGGCAATCTGGACGTGTGGCTGGAAGCCCTGCAGTGGGTCAGCAGTCAAAAGCATGGTCTTCTGATCCCTCCACTCTTAGCTGACACATACCCAGATTCTTCCAGAGGTGCACAGTAGCACCACTGCAGCTCGCACCTGCCTTCAGCTGAGCGGGACAGGGGAGCTGCACATCCACCTGATGCCTCAGATAATGCAGAGTCTGTCAAAAAGCTTCTTCTGGCCCACTCCAGACTGCTGTCACCCACCCAGGGTATCACAGTCTCAGTTACTAGCTGTGTTTCCACTGCCGAGACTCTGTTGAAAGTCCTCTTTACAGCAACAAAATTGCTGCCTTTTCCTATGTTTGGAGCCTGGCCTTCAGCTCGCTGCCTCCGCCAGGCTGCAGGGCTCCCTTCCCAGCACCTCTCTCCACCCCACGAGGCCACTGCAGCTGACTAGTGTGGCATGCATTCTGATAGTCCTCGTCCTTCCAGCCCCAGGCCTCCAACAAACTGTGAGCTCCCTCCAGCAGCCTGGCCATTGTACTGCAAGCACTCCGGGCACCACAGCTGCCGGGAACCCAAATTTAGGCTGATTCTGCCTGGTTTTCCTGGTTTCCTCATAGTTCTGGGATGGAAGCTGGCTGCTGCTTTCTGTTTTTCCTGCTCTATTTCTACGTAGCTTGTGGCCAAGAGATGCTAGAGGTGGGACACGAAGGGAAGAGTTGCTTTGCTCCTCCATTTCCCAGGAAGCTGCAATTGCTGTTTTCCCTCCCGTGCACTGTCTCCTCTTACCGTGCTGCTCAGGCTGTACATCCTCAGTGCAGTGGGCTCCTCTGTTTAGACATGTTCATGGAAAGGGAAGTGAACTGTGGTGAGAAGCAGAGAAATGGCATTAGGCAGGGAGCACAGGCTGGCAACGAATATTCCAAGGAATACAGTCTTGATCCCAAGACCACCAAATAAAACCTATGACCCAGGACCTAAGAAACCAAGTGCTAGTTGTGGAAGCCTTGTCTCCCCTGCCTCTGGGCAGGGAAACTCCATGTGTCCCAGAGGGGCTGTGGCTAGGCAGAGGATATGTCCCAGCTCACCTGCTGGATTTCCTGCATTGCCAGGCGTATGGAAGAGCGGAGGCGAGGGAAGGCTTGTTGGCTGCTCTCTCCAGAGCTAGACTTTGTTTTACTCTTGTCTGCAGTCTGTTGGTTTTGGGAATTCTTGGTCCTCCTGAACCACTGCAGAGCGGGTTTGCTGGTGGAAGGCATGGAGGGGCAGGACTGCTTGTCTGGAGGGGTCTCCCCCTTGTCTGCTGGTGAACTCAGCGTGAGACCCTCCAGATTTTCATAATTCAGGCTCTCACTACTTTTCTGGAAGAAGAAGGAGTGGATTCAGCAGTGGTTTGCAGACCCTTCACACACACTGAACAGCACAACAAAGAGAAATACCCATCTGTGTCCACTGTTGACATTCAGGAGGCAGCAGGGTGTCATCCACCTGCCAGTGCCTCTCCCTCACCCCTGGACTCCCCACCTAGTAGCATTTTCCAGTGCATGCAGAAGCAGCCAAGCTGCTTGGCCACAATGGAACACAAAAGAGATGCTGCTGCAGCGACTCTAACTGCTCACTCAGGGCACAGTCCATGCCCCATCCTCTTTTCCCACTGCAGATCCCTGATATTCACCTGCCCACAGGAAACAGTCAGTATCTCCATGAAGGGCTGGATGCCCACGGTCTGGTGATACCGCACCAGCTCGGTGAGCGAGGCGTGAGCCCGGTCCTCCCCCAGGATGACGTAGCGCGCATTGGGCTGCATCTGGATCATGTAGTGTCTGCAGCGGCCTTCGCCCCTGGGGAGAGGGACAGACAGACACAGTCACGACACGCGGCCTCAGCATGTCACGTGTCAGCATGTCACAACCTGGTTCCTGCTCCCTACACCTGCCAGAGGCCAGCTGCGATCAGGATCCTCAGTAACAAGTATCACGCAGAGGCAGGAGATGCACTGTGCACTGACACGTGCTCCCAGATGCTGCAATCTCAGCACTCCTTCCAGCCTGGTTTGCCCACTCAGCCACAGAGCACAGCCTAAGCAGAATCTCTACCCTTGGAGCCACAGCACCCCACCCACAAACAGGTCTATTTTTTCAGTAAATTCTGCAGTGTCCCATCTGCTCCTACAAACTTTCTGGGGCACCCACAACAGGAGAGGCTGAACATGATCTCCACTGGACTCCTCTGTGGACCAGGTAATCTCCTCCAGTCAAGCAGTTTTATAGAATCACCGAATTCAAGAATTCTATGACTGTAGAATTCCAGGATCACAGAATTTCATGCAGTGCTCAGTTTCATAGAATCACTTAGGCTGGAAAAGCCTTTAAGATTCTCAGGTTCAATCCTTAACCCAGCACTGTCTAGTCCACCATTAAACCATGTCCCCAAGTGCCACATCCACACATCTTTTAAATACCTCCAGGGATTGTGACTCCACCACTGCCCTGGGCAGCCTTTCCCTGTGCAGCCTGTTCCTGTGCTTGACACCCCTTTCTGTGAAGAAATTCCTCCTGACGTTCAGCCTGAACCTACCCTGGCATAGCTTAAGGCCATTTCTACTTGTCCTGTTGCCAGCTGCCTGGAAGAAAAGGTTGACCCCCACCTAGCTACAGCCTCCTGTCAGGAGTTGTAGACAGCAATAATGTCTCCCCCGAGCCTGTGGGAACCCGAAGTGCAGAGAATATTTCTCTGCCTGTTTTGAAGGGTTCTACCCCCCTGGACAACACTGGTTTTGACCTTCGTCCATGGAGAAAATTACCAACACTCTGGGAAGAATTAGAATCTACATTGGTGTGAACTAGATGATAGAGTAGTTTGTAAGATTGCCACAGGGTGAAAAATTTAGAGGTTTTGGGTTTGTTAATGTGGTAAACAGATAAAAACTAAAAACTTCAAAATGGAGGATTGTTGTTGTTCTCCAGGCCTTCTTCTTCTTCAAACGACCCAGTATTTTGCAATAAAAGTAATTCAGGGTGATTGGATAAAAAACCCCGCAGTTCCTGTTCACACAAGAGGGTGATTTATCGAACATTGGTAGAAAAGTAAAAATATCTTTTGTTTCAAGATTTCATTGGGTGATTTACCTTTAAAAGAACTGTGTAATCTTGACAATTGGGGCTTTTCTTCGGCATTCTCTACTGGGTGCTGTGTCTAGCACTCTGTTCCTCTGATAAGACTTAATAAAACAACTATCAAGAAACAAAGAACTTTGAAGACTCCTTTCATCCTTTTGACTTTCTGGCCAGGACTCTATAAATCTCCCTCATCAGGGGGGATACAATAAATCACGGTAAAATGATATGAGCCTCCTCTGCCCATTACCTACCGGTATGTCAAGATGTAGCCTGGTCGGCTCTGGCTGATCCGAACAAGGAAGCAACCCAAAGGCTTGTCAATCAGCAAGTTTTCAGCTTCCCTGGAATCAGGAAACAGGTTTTTCAGCAGAGAGCCAGCAGCTGCCTTGCCACACAGCAGGGATTCACATCCTATCTCATGTGCTACCCCAGCAGTGTCACAGGGAGCCCAGCGTCTGCCCCATGTGTTCCTAGCTACACATCTCCTGACTCAGGCTGGGTGGTGCAGGAGGCATTAACAGGCTGAGGAAGCACAGTACTCTCAGCCAAAGACCCTCCAAGCAGGGCTGCTCCAAACCTGCTCCAGCAGTCTGATTAGTGCAATAGCAACAGCTGCCTTCCAGCACCAAGCGCGTCACAAAGCATCACTGAGATGAGGAATCTGTGCATGTGTGCACTTCCTATGGTCCAGGGATGAAGAAGTCAGGATGCTGTGGGGTACCAGGTAAGCCCAGTGCCTCGGAAAAACACCAACTTGGATTACACCACTCTGGCTTTCTAAACTTCCTGCTGGAAGGAGGACTTCCCCTTCTCTGCCCAAGAGACAAAGCTCTGCTTTGTGCTTGTCATGTGCTTTGCTCCAGGCTAAAGGTGACTGCAAATCACCAGTGCAATTTGGGATTGCTCTGGCTGCTCCATTTCATGAAGCTGAGCTCACATGGCTGTGTGGAGACTTAAGTCTCTGCTTAAGCACCTGTGTGTTCGGGAAGGATCTGCCATGCCCTTCATTGTGCAGTGCTCATGGCTAGTCTATACTTGAATTTAGACAGTTTTGTCTTCCAGGCACTAATTCCTCTCCTGCATTCTTTCATCTGTGGACAAAAGCATTAATACAGGTTAGGGCCTCAATAATTATTTTTAAAAAAGTAAAAAGAAACGCCGCTACCAGGGAGTTGTGAGCTATTGTAGTGTTCTTTACTAAGCTAATGTGCTGTGTAATGTCTCTGAGTAAATGTTCACACTGATAGCCTGACAAAATCCCAGAATACAGATCTAATAAGACCAAAGGAGAATTGCAGCTGGAACAGAAAAAAAAGTTAGAAACTGGAGCAAGATGATGAGGGTGTTCAAATGGCAGCAACATCGACACAGAAATCCCACCAATTACAGGATACTGGCAGTTAACAAGCATGGAGCACCACAGATCAATTTGCACACAGGTGAGACCATACTGCCATCCTGCTCCTATCTGATCACTGGCATAATCAACACTCCTGTGACTGTGCCAGTGCTTGGAAAGCAGTGCTTGACCCAGCCGAGAGAGTGAACTGTGAGGTGGACCTAGTAGAAAAACTTCAAGCATTTAAAGAAAGTCTTGGAAACAACTCCATAATAAAGAAGGTCCTGGTGGATGTCTCTCCCAGCCTAAGTAGAAGTAAATGCCACCTGTGCTGCACCATCCTTAGACGGGCAGAGGTATCAACAAAAGCCCTTCCTTTTCCTGTATCAGGGGGCTTTAGTGGAGTTTTGCCACTGAGTACGCACTGAAGCCCCTCTTAATACTTCTTAAAATAAAAGTAAGCTGAATTCTGTATTCTCCTGCTGTAAACTGGGGTCTCTTCGTGACCTAAACTGGGATATGAAAAACAGTCATAATGAATTAGCCCAGAAGTTCATCTTCATGTCTCTGCAAATGGTCCACAACAGGGAAAGTGCATATGTGTATTTTCTCTCTGATTACTTTACAAGCCTCCCATCCCTACACAGCATCCGTACGTAGGGACCTACAGTGGATTTATTTACTATGAGTTTCCATAGTCTTTCCATGAACCTACACAAAATTCCAGCGTTTTCAGCCTATGATGAGGACTTCTAAGCTTCCCCCTAAGGGTTTAACGCTCACAGATTAAAAGGGAAAACTTATGCAAGTCACTCCCATTCCTTAAGGAAGCAAAGCCTACACAATCCAACCTACACAGTCCTCCTAAGGATACAGTGGCTTCTGCCTGTGGCCACTGTGTCCAGAGTACTGACCTCCGACTGATCATCCCATGCAGCCAGCTTGGAAAGGCCCCATCATCCTGCATGACCTTCTGGGCCTGTGTCTCTTTGAACCAGCGGAGAGTTGCTCCTCTCTTGAGTTTCCTCATTTTTGCTTCTTCCCCAGTCTGTTCCTCAGTTCCCAAAACAGGACGAGGCACAGAAGGGTTCAAGAAGTTATCAAAAGGAGTGGACTGAAAGCAAGGAGAGAGGGAAAGTCAGCATGAAAGCAAAGTCAAAGGTAGGGGACATTTGAAGAGATCACTTTGGCAGGTGATCCCACTCCTGAGCCCCTCAAGACAAGATCAGTCACCAACCACCAAATGCTGCTTCCAGTTCCTCAGAAGTGCTGACCATGCTTTTGACTAACCACAGTAGGACAGGACTCACACTTCTCATAACAAGAATGACAACATTCTCTTGGTGTCTCATGCAGGAGAACATGTGCATGCAGAAGGTGGATGGAGCCGGGAACGAGCACACCTGGCTAAGGGTCCCCCCAGCAGAGCCACTACCTCTGTCAGTTTGCTGCGTGGCCGTGGCACTGGTGGCTGTTGTGACTGGTCAGAAGGATGAGGACTGGACTGAGGGCGCCTCTTTCGTGGCATGGGGACTGGAAGGGAGCTTTTTTCTGCAACAAGAAGAAATAAGTAGATGAAATCTAGCACCCAAGATCCATGAGATCCACCCTCCACATGCCTAGGGCTGGGACAGGCTCCGCTGCATGGATTACATGGTAATCCTGGCAGCGGAGCCTGGAATCCTGGAAGCCTGGCTCTCCTTCCAGCACAGCCAAGCAAACGACCCTTACCATGCTGCCTCTGCTCCCCACAGACAAAGCCACACTTCCAAAGTGCAGAAACATCACCAGCTCCCTGCCCACCACACTGACGGACCTCCCATCCCAGGGCAGGCCATCATCACCTGGAGCTTACAGCACTTCAAGGTGATCGTCACACCAGTGGGCACGCACCGGGTCAGTGTGAGTGGGAGCAACTCACCCTGGGCTGCTGCTGCCAGCGCCAGCTGCCGGATTTTTTCTCTCTCTGCCTCCTCCTGTAGCTGCTGTGCTTGAGCTCTCACCTCAGCCAACAGTTTTAGGAAACTCTTCTTGCATCTGAATCCCCTAAAAACTGTTCAGAGAAAAGCTATGGTTAGGAAAAAAATGCTGTTCACGCCTTTGTAATTCTCTCAGGGAAGAACACTGGCTGATAGTCCTTCATCCAGTGCGAAGCCCTCAATGCTTGAATCATGTTAATAAAGATCAATGGAAACTCTACTGTGAGCAGGCAGCCAAAACCTTGTGAGAACTGTCTTCTACTCTCTAAGCTGCCAGATCACGGATTTATAGAAATCAAGTTACAGATCTAAGCTCTCATCTCTAATTCCAGGGAATGGAGTATTTAAAAAAACAAAGCCTTATAAAAGGGTCTGTTAACCATCTATCTCTCTGGTACCCTTCAGACACCATGACGGTGACAGGATTTCCTTGATGCCAGCCCACAGGAAAACCTTTCCCATAAGCAGCCACCACAGGGTTCGCCAGGAGCATTACAGACATTGCGTGATACCACAAACTCTACCAGTTATTAAAGCTCATGAAGTGAAAGCTGCACCTTCTCATTTCCCTCTACCCACACATCTTCCCCATGGATGACAAGAATGCACAGCTTGTGACAGTCTGATGTTTGTCACATCACATGGTGCACAGCTGGATGCTGCTCAGATGCTCCAGCAGTGCAACAACCCATACAGAAGAGAAGTGCAACACAGAGGGGCTAGGCAGGGTGACAGCCTCCTCCTCCTTCTCCTGGATGCACAGTCCTCATGTAGCCTGTGCAAAGGGAAGTACCAGTCTGCCCCCAGCCACTCTGAAGGAACAGGCTGCAAGAGCAGATGCTGCGTGGAAAGGAAGGAAAAAAACCAAACCAGACCAAAACTTCATCCCCTTTTGCCTGTCTCTGAAAGCAGCAATGAGATCTGCTTCACTCATTTCCCTACTCCCAGTTCAACACAACTCACAAACAATCCTTACTCCAGAGGACAGTGAGCCAGACCTCAGGACACAGCCAAATCATGTGCCTGCCCTGCTCAGCCCAGCTCTCCTGCACATGTGTTTTCCCTTTCCAAGGCTCACACTCTCTGAGGGCTCTCCCTGATTCAGGATGAGCACTGCGGATGTCGGCATTTGCAAAATAAGCACTTTGACTTCACAGGGCCTTGACAGAGAGCTGGCACCTACCCTACCCTTCTGTCCTCTGCAAAGGTGCAGAGGTGGAGCAGGGACTGCAGAAAAGGTTTTCCTTCCCCTGGTCTGAGATCAGCATTGAGGGATGCTCCTGTCCCAGTGCTCACCTTTCTGTATGACAACTGCTGCTCTTTCCAGTCGCTCCACACACTTTGCCAGCTGTTCCTGATGCCAATATTTAAAGAAAAGTCGTGACTTTCTGTGAAGTTGGGAACAGAAAGAAGCAGTGAGAAACACTGTCTAGACTTTTATCCATCATCCTTTGAAGAGGCCATTCCTACAACCACAAAGTTCTTCCTGAAGAGAACCACGTGACAGATTACACGTACAAAATCTCTGCAGTTTAGGCTTCCCATTCCCAACAACAGTGATGCACACCTACCCACAAATCCAGCCTTTCAGATTTGTACTTTGCAGTATCTCCAAGCAGCTGAAAGACATGAAAAAAGTGAAATAAATAATTTTCCACCAAAGTGAACACCAATGTTTTTAGTAGCATAAAGGGGCATAAAGTGTCTCAGCAATTCCCAATAGTTACTAACTGGCTGTCAGTCTGTAATGCTCCTTGAGGTATAGCTAGGATCACATTTGGGAAGAACATCAGCAAAGGGGCTCCCAGAGGCAGACTTACTTCAACTCCCTGGGAGGCAATTCTGTAGAGCCTATTTTATTCTCAGAAGTGTTTTTCCTCATTTTGTTTCCAAGCCCTTTGGAGGACACAAGTTGCAAGGTCAGCACAGCAAGACTTCCAGGAGAAAGTCTGTTTTCCAACTCCAGTTTCATTTTGCAGACTCCAGTGATAAAATTTGGGTCACTCGGAAAGATTCCCTGACACTTGGAACTGAAAGCAGCTCTAGCTGCAACACACAGACAGCTTCCTCCCTCTCCTCCTAATCCAGGCTGTGAAATCATAGTGGCACTTTTTGCTAATATCTCACACAGGAAAGCAGAGGTGTTTTTCCTTCTATCTCAGCCAACTTCCACAGTGCCACCATCTATGTCCACGTGATTTTTTTTCTGAAATGCATCCCATGATTTTTTTGTCTCCAAACAGCCCATGCTGCCTGTTTACAACCGTCTCTCCCCCATCTATGAGATTCTCTTGTGACCTCACTTGAGTTTGCAATTCTTACTATTCAGAAGCATCAGAAAATTCAAGGAAGCACTGTGAAGGCAGGAGGAGCTCTCTGCCAGGAGAGAATTGTTCCAGGAGATCATTCAAATCCTTTTCTTAAATGACTAAAAAAAACCCCTCAGCTGGCTTCTTCACATTATTCATTCTCACTATCAATCCCAGCTGACACTGGCAGAAAGGAGAGGCTGGCAAAGTAGGGAAGAGGAGGTGGGGAACTGCTGCCCTAGATGTAGGAAGGAAAAAGCTGGCAGGATAAAACTCTGTCTCTCTGCAGAGCTGGAAGGACGTTTACGAGTGTAACAGTCAGATTCTGAAAGTGCTGATGGCATATTTTGCCTGTACAGAGACAAAATTCTTGGATTAGAAACATCTTCTCTAGCCTGGGAGACAATCAGTGCTGGCTGCTTGTTCAGCATTGTCTTTATCTTCTTCTCACACGTGGCCATCAGGAAGAAGCCTGGAGAGGCACCTGACAACTGTTACTTGAGCCCCTGCCATGCCGACTTCAGTGGACGCCCTTGACCGCTGTTGTCACTCCCAAAATTGGGTACATTGGTCAGTTTTCACTTCACAGCACAACAAGGGTTTAAAGTAATTGAATTTAATTGCTACATAACAATTCAAGGAAGATTGCATTGATCACAGTACCAAATGCTTTTTAAGCATTAAATGTCCTTGCCAGGGATCTGTGTTCCCCATCACCACAAGATCCCATTCTTTTCTTCTTTATCCCTTTTACTCAGTTTGCTATGCTACTCAGAGTAAAAGCTTCTGAAGAACAAACTGGACTGCACACAACAAAGTATGTGTTCCTACCTTTCTTTTGTGAGGGGAACACCAGGTTTAACTAGAAGAATTCCGTATCTGTGGAAAACAAACCAATACAAACACATAAAAGCCACATCCTTGATGGGCTGAGCTAATCCCCATCACCCTGACAGCAAACAAAAATAAATCACTATCTTTCCCACTCAGCCTCCCACAGCAAATAACCCCATGACCTCAGACCGTATGAACTTTGAAGAGGCTGTTTTACTCCTTGCCCACATCTGGTTATCAGGGTCATTTCCCTAATAATATCTAACAAGGAATATTCAGAGGTTTTAACAGACCTTTCAGCAAATTCCTCAAAGAAAGGTCTCCAGGAGAAACCATCTCTTCGGATACGGATTGTCTCCAGCAGCCCATTGTACCGGAGCTGAAACAGCACCACAAAGAGGATCAGAGAACAAAGAGAAACAGGTCATTAAGAGTTTGCTCCTTTGCAGGCAGAAGTTACTTCATTGAGCCCTAAACTTCTCCAGTTCAAAATGAAAAAAGTTTTCTAAAATGTTTCCTTGGTTAAGGACTGAATTTACCACATCCTGTAACTCTCATGATTAACCACTCTGAGTTAGAAGTTGGAAACCATAAAAACCAATGACTGAAATAACTTCACCTTCCAGCCATGGGTACTGCTCTGTCCCTCAGAGGATAACTTTGTATTTCCAAATCTGGACACAAAAGTACTCTGAGGCATGGATGAACTTCCTCTTAATCTTACCCTTTCTTATATACATTAAAGAGGCCGCTGAGCTTTCTGAACTCTTCTAATCATTTTCAGTATTCCTTATGGCATCTAGACCTCAGAACTGACAGAATATCCAAATACAGTCATATCAATGCATTTCAGATCCTATCAAAGCAATCCCATCTTGGTTTATACTCAGAGTTGCCCTGGCTGATGGGTGAGAACAGTCTCCTCTGGGAAGCATTTTTTCCAGAGTACTGTCTGTACCAGTTCCCATCCAGGGGAAGATGCAAAGATGAATCCTAGTGCCTGACAAGCAGATCTCATTGCATTCATGAAAAAGAAATGAGAGAGAACTAAGATTGCAAAATCTGGACCTGGCAGTCTGTGTCATAAAAACAAGCCAGTACTCAGAATCTTTACACATATACAAAGTGTGGCCACCCTTCCTCTTGCAAGGGGAGACTGAAGTGAGTCACCCTCCACACACAGCCTTTCAGTGGGATCTGCCCTCCCACTGAGATGTGGCAGAAGTCCCTGTAAAGGACACTCACCTGCAGCAGCACCACCTGGTTGTCCAGCACACCCGGCTCCTTCTGGCTGTTGGGCTTTATGCAGCGCACAAAGTGCGGGTTGGCAGAATACATCCTCTCCATGAGCACCATCAGGGAATGCTGGCAAGGGCAGAGGAAGATCAACAGTCCATCAAGCCAAAGCAGTGCCAGATGTGCAACATCCTGCAGCAAGGACTGTTTTCTCACCACACGGCAACTTCCTGGGTTGCGGCAACAACTGGGTCAGTCCCACCATGATCAGCCCTGCTCAGCAACCAGGAAAACCCCTGCCTACATAACGTCTGCTTTAACCATGTTTAGCACTCGGGAAGCAGTGCGGTGATATTTGCAGGGATAAAGTTATCACTGCTTTCGTCTCACGGGGCACCTCAGGGCAGCAATACCGTACCCGGAACTGAGCTCCAGCAGACTGCTTCCGTGTGCTGTTGAACTTGTCATCTGCTCCTGGTATGACCTGAAACCAGACCAAAGCAAAGGATCAGCCCTGGAAGAAGTGCTTGATTGACAGCCAAAGAGCACTGCTGGAAGGCAGACAGCAAAATATGAGGTAGAATGGATTTAAGGGGTTGGAAGGCAAGTTAAATGTAAAAATGACAGAAGGAAGCACAAAACATGGTAAAAAACAAAGGAGAAACTCTTACAAGCTGATTGCTGTCTGCTCTTATTTTAAACCAACTTCTGCCCTTTTTCAGCCAGCTTCTCAAACAATAATTATCAGGTAACATTTATCAATTGTGATGTGGACCTGAAGTACAATACCTTGGCTTTCACGTGAGGCATCAGGGTCCCTGTCCTGGAGATAGTGGCTGGAAGAGCAGAGACAATTAGTTGATTTTGTACCTCTGCTTGAAATCAGCCAGGGCTAAACATTCAAACCTAACATCACACATGTGCCTCCTTACAAATAATGAATTACAGACAGGGTGTGAGGTTTCACCATGTGGAACTACAAGGAAAGAGCTAAAAAAGGAAGAAGAAAATGCAAATATAAGAAGCACACAAGGCAGGCAATATTATTTTCTGCCACTAAGAAGACACGGCAATCAGGTTATTAAATAAACCTAAATGACTTTCAACAGAATTATCACCAATGGGCATCCAACAGTGCAGAAAAAATGGTACAGGCAGCAAATGGGGAGCTCACCTACAGCACGCAGGAGGTTATTTAAAGTCAGCTTATAACTGATTCAGTGACAGGATGAGAAAATCAGGGAAGTTTAATTTACTAAAGGATCCAGTAACAATCCTGTGCACCATTGATGCAATGGCTTCATGTGAAACATAAAATCACAGAATGAGGTTGGGAGTGTCCTCTGGAGGTCATCTCGGTGAAACCCTTTGGTCAGCACCTAAAGCCATTGCCCTGGACAACCAATCTGAAAATGGGTTATATCTGATGTTTGTGAACTTTGAAAGAGTTGGGACTAGGCTAAGTAGCTTCAGTAACAGTGCAGAGATGTTAACGAAGAAAGATAGTCCTGAGTAGCAGCTGAAAAACACAGTGGAGAATAGAAATGAAATTCATCAGTTTCTTGTAAATCCCAGAAAGTGGCATGGATTGAATGGGACCAAAAAAATTTACAAAATTTCTGTACCAGAAGCACTATGTTCAGCCAGCCAATTTCCAAGGAAGCATCCACCTGACCTTTCTCTAATTTTTAATTTAATTAGAAGCCTTGGAGAATCTGAAGGTTTATCAATAACTGGAAAAAGGGAGTACAGTGGTAGGAGAAAATAATGCATGACCTCAGAGTTTAAACAAGTTGTGAAGCTCCATTTTTAGAGTCTATGACCCTGACAAGCTTCATTTCTAGACACGAACAGAGTGTACAGAAAGGGCCAGTGGAGACAGTCCTGCGTTGGCCTTGGAGAAGATGGGAAGGCGTCTGAACGGTGGCTAGTTCTCTGGAAGGGGATACAACCTGCCTGGCTTTCCATGGCAGGGAATAAGCAGCTCTGATAGCTCAGTACGTGCCAGCAGCCCCACTCCAGGCTGCAGCATTCCCAGAGTCTCCCTGGTGCTGCCAGCTGTGAAACACACCCTGTGAAACACACGAAGCCTCATGCCCACGCTTAACCCTTGCCAAGGTGGGCCTTGGCTCACGATGGATGTGCAGAGGGACTTGCCTGTGAACAGCACACTGAGCAGAGGGGTGACGCTGCTGATGAAGAGCCCACGGACATTGGCTGGCAAGGTGTCTCTGTTCTTCTCTAGAAAGCCCCTGGCAGCGTATTGTACCTGGGGAAAGGGCAGCAAGTCACTAAGGAAGGACAGCAGTGCTCGCAGGCTGGCTGTGAGAGCCACCTCCACAGCCTGCCGGGAGCTGATCATGTGTTAAACTGAATGCACTCTGGCTTGCAAAGGAATTCCTTTAAACACGAACACACCTCATTCAGATGCCAGCCCTGAGGAATCAGAACCACGGCATAACACCAAGACTTCCACCATTTACGTGTTAAACGTTAATTTTTGTAATCATGAATGCCACAAATAATAACTTAGTCAACAATGCTGAGATTAGATTACAAAGGTGCAAGTTACAATGACTTGAACTGTCATATCTGCTCCTGTTTCAAAAATGATCTCCAATCAATTCAACTTATGTGGACCAATGCTTTCAATACTGGTGGCAGTAAAGTCACACGCAATAGATCTAAATCTCAAGCTGCTTGGATATCATTGAGTGTGTAAACAACTGCCTCCACTTTCAAAACATTAATTATCTGGCTGTTTACACAGTGTTTCCAGGTGTTTGCAAAAAAATGGTCACTGCTATGCTCTGGAACCTGATAGGTGAAGAAAAAGCCTGTAGTCTGTCCTTTGGTCCTGCACAGTGGACACAGTACTTGCATTTATAAAGTACTGTTTTAGAACTAGAGTTCTAATAGAACGATGATTAGAAGAATAGCATATTTTTCTAATGCTTTACACTTCCCAGAGGCAGCCCCACTTTCCTCAGGGGTCTTCTCTTCCTGTACTTTTTACATAAATCCCAGGGAATTCCAGGAGGGAATCCATTGGAACACATCACTTCTGTTAGTGTCATCCTCAGACCACACATTCCATAACATCAAAGCCTTATTTGCCAGGCAACACTTCCACCCCCTCCAACATGCATTACAACAGCATTCTTCCTGCAAACAGTACATACTTTCCCAGCATAGTGAACGATGCTGAAGCCCAAAACATGGCCTCGGGCTGGCTGGAAGTGTAAATTCCCCTTAAAGCTGCTGTTTAGCTTATCCACAAACGTCTTATCAGTTGCCTGCAAGAGAGCAGATTTCAAAAACTGCAACAGAGGCCTGGTGAGGACACATGGAATGAAAACAAAGTGTTGGAAGTATCCTTGGCTGTGCAATAGTCTTCTGCTGCACCTCCTTTGCAACTCTTCGCAGGGATGCCAATGCCACTAGACTGCCCCTGAATTGGATGTCCCATCTTTTAAGTCACACATAGGGACATCTCTGTTCATCCTGCACTCCAACCCAAGAGCTCTCTCTGTAGCCTAGATATTCATTGATTTTTTAGCCCCCAGAGTATTTTCTCGGTCTCCTCTCTCATGTATACCTGAGGGAATGCACTCTGCTCATCCAGAAGAGACAGCAGCCCAAGGGGCTTGGCCAGGAGCAGATTCTGCAGGAAAGGAGACACAGGACATGTCTGAAGCAGTGCAGGACATCCCCTCTCACCCTCACCACCCTTTGCAGAGATTCTTCCCAGATGCATCTCCTCCCCATGGCAGAATGAGCAAGACTTTTTTCTAGGCTGGACGGAGCAACTATATTCTGTCAGTCCTCTCACTCACCAGAATAGGTTCATTATTGTTGAATGTGATGGTCTCCCAAGGCAGCCCTTCTTCCTTATAGGCAGCCTGCTCCAGCTGGAAAATGTGCTGAAATAAAGAAGAAGGTTGAACCACCCAGCAGACTTGTCTAGACAACCCTGAACGTCTTCCTTCCTGCCCTGAAGAAGAGGGTGGAGGTATGGCACTCTCAGCCACAGCATGAGAGGTCCAAGATGTAGCTGCTGTTCTCCGTGGTTCTCTGTAACCCTGGCACTCACTGGTGCTGGTGCATAAAGCAAGAACACTTCTCAGAGTGTAAGTGTCCCTGCTCCTATGACTTTGGTTACTGCTTGATCCTACTACCTCTTTCTTTCCTGTCCCAGTGGCTCCTCTGCCCCAGCAGGGAAAGTTGTTGCTCTCTATCCTGCTTCACTAATCACTATTTCTGTCCTTCCACACAATAGATCTGTTTTCCCCAAGCTCTCCTTCACATGCCAGACAGAGCAGTGTTCTGCTTTCTCTGCAACACAAGGTGAGGTCACCCTCAGCAGACTTACATGATTGAAGAAATGCTGCAGCTGCTCATTGGCCAAGTTTATGCAAAGCTGTTCAAAACGATTCACTGCAAAGTTTTCAAACCCAAAAATATCCAAGATGCCTAAAAAAAAGGGAAGAAGAGCACATCATGGAGCCTGCAGACTATCCCTGCAGATTATTGTGCACACCAACACACAACTAAATCTCCTATCACACAGCTCTTGTGGCACAGGGAAAATGCAGCCAAGGGAGACACCAGTGGCAGCTCTTACTCAGCTTGGAGAGTTAGTTAAGAGAAGAACCACTCCAGGTTGGCCTCTCTGCTAAGCCAGAGTGCCCCAGAACTACAGCCCCACAGTTGCCTCAGCTCAAAGGACTGCTCAGAGTTGAAGAAGGCCCTACAGACTTCATGCTGCTGACTCTTATCTCTAGCAGGATCATGGTTTTGATAATGCATCCCAGCACACGGGCTTTGTGAAACCTCATGCTGTGTCCTTCCTTGTGGCTGAGGGATGCACATTTGAGAACAGAACAGGAGTAAGGCAGGCAGAACTCACCTATCTCCCTCAGTTCCACCTCAGGATCCACGTTCTCAGCCAGCAGCTCATTGATCTTGCAAACAATCCAGCCAAACACTCGGCCGTAGGCCACCTTTGCAATGGAGTCCCGGGCATCTGCAAAGAAGGAACAACAGCAGCTCACTGAAGGGCTCACAGGAGAGCAGGGGACACAACACACGAGCTGGCCCAGAACATCCACCTCTAGCAACAATGCTCATGTAAAGTTACTTTAAAGATCAGATTCACTATCCGTCTGATTGTCCCTGCCCTTTGTAAGTGTAAAACCAGCTCTTAATTCCAAAATCTTCACAATCTTTCTACAAGATCACACGTGGCATACCAGGGCATTTTTGAGTCATGCCACTTTGTAGACTACCCAGAGACTTGCTTTCCCCTCTGAACATCTACTGAGTATGGATCCCCTCACTGCTAAACCAAGGGAGAAGCTCCAAATTTTACTTGGAAAATTGGACGGTTCTCTTCCTCCTAGCCCACACTTGCTCACTGTTTAAATGCTGTAGGCAAGAAGAGGACACAATTGAAGGAAAGCTTGCTGAATTCTAAAAGGGAGACAAATTAACATGACCTACGATAAGAGATGTATATTTTATTGCTTAGAGAAATTTGTAAAACAGAACTAGCTAATCCCATTTCATTTTCATTTTCTTCTTTCATTTATTTTAAGCAGTAATCTCTCTTTTAAATTACTTTTTAAGATACTATATTTTAACTGAACCTTTTGGTACAGATTATTTTAGATTATTTTCTTGTTTTATTGAAGGGGGAATAACACCTTGTACTTGCTGTTTTACTCTTTTCACTCCATTCCTGATACTGTGATATCCCATTGTTCTCATGGTTGTTTCTAGAGCTCTACACACTGCCAGCACTCTGCAACAGGAGCTTTCCCCTCTTTTGTACAAATACCCAGAGTTTCCTTCTGGGCTGGACTGAGGGAAAAAGCAAAGCTAATTCCTTCATTTCTCATTTAATCTCTGCAGTCTCTTGGAGACCAAACAAAAGCAGCATTCATGGCCCTACATGTCTGTAAGAGACTAAACAGATAAACATGGACATACTTGCCTCTGTGCGAGAGGAATGAAGGGGCACAGAAGGACATCTTTGTTCCCAACAAGCTGCACATGTGTGGGGATACCCTTCCATCAAAACCCAGTCTTTCTAGCCAGCACATCTGCAATTCATTATGCTTCCTACCTTCTGCCTGCTGCTGGGTGTGAAAACGCTGGATCTGCTCGCCTCGGGTCACTGACGTCGTACAAATCAGGCATTTTAACAGCTCATCTTCCTGGACTCCAAACTGACCCTGGGAAACAGGAAATGGACGAGGACAGTCAGTTGCAAACCCTTACTCTGCTGGTGGGGATTGTATCTGTGTGTAACAGGGTCATGATTCAGGCTCAGGCCTTTGAGCCCCACTGGAAGGCAAGTGCTACTGCTGGCACCGGAGTCAGATGCGGGCTCTGATCTGCTCCACCCCCACAGCGACCAACCTCACACGCTCCCTCTCAAACACTTTTTGTTTTGCTCTCCCAGTGCTGCCACCTTTCACCTTCTCTGGGAGCCACGCCAGTCCCCGCTGAGCGGTTTAATGACTTATTGAACAGCACCATACGGAGGTGACTGTGCAGGTGCTGAAGCATCTCAGCGGTGGAGTCACACGAACCCACACGAGAGGCAGGAAACAAGGCGAACTCAGACACACTAAACTCCTCAGTGGTTTAACAGGAATTCCCCTCCTGTGGGCTAAAAATGAGGAGCAGGCTTTCAGAAGTAAGATAAAAAGAAGCTGGTTGCTGAACAGACGTAGGTGGTTGTTTCAGGTATGGTGTAGGAGGGAAACAGGCAAAGAGATGGGAGTGAAACCAAAGAGCAAAGGTGCTGGGATTTCAAATAGGTCAAAATGAAAAGAAATAGAAAGGGGAGAAGTATGTCACTTTTTTCTGTTCTGTATTGTTAACAAAGCAGGATAATGTATCCACCCCATATAACAAAAATGGTCCCGGGAAATACATATTTCTTAATCTGTGATAATTTCATGCAAAACAGTAGAAAGCTTAATTCAGGATAACCAACAAAAAAAAGGCAGTACTTAGGGTCGTATCCTTGGGCAAAATCTGATGGAAACGCAGAACCAGCGTACAGATATTGCACACCTGAATTTCTCCAAGGCACTGTCACACTCACCAACATAAAATATTTAGTTTTAAAAAGCTTGTGTTGTGAAGTCAGCAATGTATGTGTTGACTATGTAAGACACTGGTTCCAAACACACAAGAAACAGAAGCTGAGACACATCTCTTTGGGTATGAATAGCAGTGAACACAAATGCAATCACGGGGTCAAACTGTACATTTCCAAAAAAACCCATGTTCTTTAGAAACCTTTACACTCTGAGGTAGAAAGATCCTCTGCCATCTTTGGCAGGAACAGCTCCTGCCATCACACAGCCACTGGGGAAGAGCACTATACCCACAAGGTTTCTGTCAACATTTCTTGTGACTCACCGCTGCAGCCTTCAGCCATCCCCGGGAGGCTTCACTGACTTTTACAGACCCATTGCTCTCCTCAGGCTCAAAGGTCACATTGCCCAGAGACAACACACCAGCCAAGATAGCCTGCATGTCCACTTGTTCCTAAAGCACATAAGAAAGGTGACTGAAAAACCTATTGGCATGTAGCATGTACTACACAGAGGACCCAGAAGTTGGAGAGGTTAAGGGAAGAGGCACAGGCAACCTGTGGGAAAAAGTTCTCCACAAAGTCTGGCAGACTCAGGTGGTCTGAAAGTAACATGGAAAATCTAGAGAAAGAAATAGGACTGAGCTTCAAAAGAGCAACTAGAAAGAAATCCTGTGCCTGCAGGAAGCATAGATGGAAATTAAACAGCCCCAGGACTAACCTGTTCTTGGAAGCCCACCATGTCAAGGGCATTGCAAACCTCTTGGTATTTGTGCTTCCAGTGTTCAGCTACTTCCTGTGTACCAAATCGTCCACTTATGTACCTGAGAAAGTGCATATCCCATACAAAACTGTCACACAAGCAGCACTGTAACTCTGTCCTGCCCCACAGGAACAAAGCAGATCACCAGCAGTGGAGACAAGAAGGGGAATGAAACTTTTCCAAGGTAATGCAGCAGAGATCCCAGACCTCCCAGCTTCCGTGATGATCCATAACATCTGTTCACATAGCTCCATTTAGATCCCACTCCAGCTTCCACCCACCCACAGATAAAATCCCAGGGCAGAGGAAAAAACTCCATTATGCTGTTTTCCCCTTCATGAAAACTAAACCAGGGTCTGCCTTTGACGTACCTGTAGAGTGAAGGATCCAGCAACCCATACATCTCCTTCTGCTCTGAAGACAGTCCAGCAAACATGTAGTAGAAAATGTGGAAATTCCTCTCCCCAGTATCCTGTTGCACCACCCGTGACTTCTCTAACAGGTACTCACTCAGCTTTGCACCTTGCACTGCACACAAAAAGGTGACAGGGTGGGGAACTTCACTCTGGGGGATGTGAAGTGGCCTGGGCTGTCCCACATCTCTTCTTTGGTGACAGGAGCACAGAATTGTCTGAATCAGCCTTCTTGTGTGCAAGACCCCCTCAGCTGCCCAGCACACTGGAAATGGGCTTCTCCATGCTTTCTGTGGTCTTAGAGATTTCTGTTCACCTCTTTTAGCAGAAATAAAGGTTTCTGGCATCACAGAGTATTATTGATACTTACCCTGCACTCTCACCCCCATATCCTTCCTGTATTCCCAACTCTGTCCAAACCCAGGACTTATCCCATCCAGGTCCTATCCAACAGTGGCTGCTGTGAGATTTTACTTAATTGCACACCCTTCCCACAGGGAGCCACCTGCCAAAATTATACCCTCCACAAGTTTTGGCTACTCAGTCCACTCCCTCCAGTTCCTAACCACTCCCCAGGCTAGTAATTACCCTTGACTTTACCTGTATTTTTCTGGAAACGCAGCTGTATGTATTTTCCAAAGCGGCTGCTGTTGTCATTCATCACAGTCTGGGCATTGCCAAAAGCTTCAAGCAATGGATTCACCTGAAAAAAGCGAGGAAGCAGAACAACCATTCTTCAGATTAAGTGAGCCAATCTAACTTGGAAAAATTTATCTTTAGCATTTGCTGTTCAGAGTTCAGATGGAAAAGGAACCACTCTATGAATATGGATGAGCACCTATTTTATCTCTGCCTGGATAAGGAAATCCAAAGAGGCAAATATCACAAAGACTAAGCAGCATGACATCAACAACAATCAGTACAATCAAACTGATGGGATCTCAGTAAGATCATTGAGTCATTTGTTACAAGATAAGGTTGGTATAAGTGATTCCCACAAAGAATCTGTTGTCATCAGATAATTTGACTGCTATACTACAGCAGTAAACAAAGTCAACGTGGCACTCAGTTAATACAAGCATGTCACCTTAGCTACTGAAATTTGTAGACATAGGGACAATGAATTATAAAGAAATTAACAGAACAATCAGATCAGCTTGTTAAACTGGATGCAAAGGTGGCAAAATGACAATTTTTCCGTACTTGAGCAAATAATGCCTGTCAGCTGGAAGAACAATGCCTCAGAGTAGATGCTGGGCAGCCTACTGAACGCAGCTTTAAGTCATGACGCTGTAATCAGCCAAAGGACTAACTGAGTCCTTGGATATATCTACAGTAACCAAATAAGACACATATTATTTCTTTGTTGTCACCTCCAGGCTTTCCAAGGACAGCTCATGTGGGCTGAAGTGAGTGTTATTTCCAGTGAAGGAACTGCAGGCTGGGTCTAGGCACTGCTGAGCAAACATAGCTCTCCTGCTTGTGGAACCTGCTCAGGTCAGAAGCAGCCTGGCAGCGTGACCCAAGCCAGCTCTAAGCAGAGACAGCAGGTGTATCAATGTCACGTTCCCACAACCCAGCACAGGCATTCACCTTGGATCCACCACGGAGAATACCACACTGAATTAATACACCATTCCAGAGCACAAAGCACTGCATGGGGCATTGGGTTTACGTGTCAATATTTTGGTTGCAGCAGGAGCTAAAGGAGGGAGATGCCAGGCACTTCCCCCGTGCCCAACAGAGCCAGTGCCAGCCAGCTCCAAGACAGACCTGCCACTGGCCAAGGCTGAGCCCACCGGTGACAGCGGCAGCACCTCTGGGATAAAAACTGCTGCACACCCAGAGAAGAGAGAGAGGACTGAGAATGTGTGAGAGGAACAGCTCTGCAGACACAAGGTCAGTGAAGGAGGAGGGGCAGGAGCTGCTCCAGCTGCCAGAGCAGATTCCCCTACAGCCTGAGGTGCAGCCCATGGTGAAGCAGCTGTGCCCCTGAAGCCCTTGGAGGTCCATGGGGAGCAGAGATCCACCTGCAGCCCCTGGAGGACCCCACACTGGAGCAAGGGGATGCCATCAAAGGAGGCTGTGACCCCATGGGAAGCCCGTGCCGGAGCAGGCTCCTGGCAGGACCTGTGGCCTGTGGACAGGAGCCCACACTGGAGCAGATTTGCTGATAGCAACTGTGACCCTGTGGGGGGCCCACGCTGGAGCAGCCTGTTGCTGAAGGACTGCACCCTGTGGAGGGGACCCAGATTGGAGCAGCCTGTTCCTGAAGGACAGTACCCCGTGGAGGGTATTGACACTGGAGCAGCCTGTTCCTGAAGGACTGCACCACATCAAGGCACCCATGCTGCAACAGTCTGTTCCTGAAGGATTGCCTTCTATGGGAGGGACCCCATGCTGGAGGAGGGGAAGAACATGAGGAGGAATACAATAGCACAGATAATCTGTGATGAACTGGCCTCAACACCCACTCCCTGTCTGCCTATGCTGCTGGAGGGAAGAAGGTAGAGAAACTGGGAGTCAAGTTGAGCCTAGGAAGAAGGGAGGAGTTGGGGAAGGCATTTCAAGATTTGTTCTCATTTCTCATTATCCTACTCTGATACTAACTGGCAAGAAATTAAATTAATTTTCCCTAAGATGAGCCTCTTTTGGCTGTGATGGTAGTTGCTGAGCGATCTCACAGTCCTTACCTCAACCCATGAGCCTTTTGTCATGTTTTTCCATCCCTGTCCAGTCAAGGAGGGGGAGTGATAGAGTGGCTTGGTGGGCACTGGTTGAAGTTAACCCACCACACAGAGAAAGACCTCTATGTTTCTACAGGAAATCTGAGAAGACAGACTTAAAAGTGAAGTAGTCCAAGAACTCATTCCTCTTAATATGTCACATGGAAGGTTTAAAGTACGATTTGTTTAAAAAACCTCAAAACTCCCTGGCGAGAAATTCAGGCGGAAATATTTCACACCAAAGAGACAAATATGTTTCAAAATGAGCTAGCAAAGATATGTGAAAAGAGCAAGGGCGGCAGTTAGCCAGCTAGCAGGTATGTGCCTAGCAGTATAAGTAGCCAAGGATAGGTTATTAAAGGCTGTGTGAAATCTTCATCCCTGTGTACCATTAATTCAAGTTTTCATTTTTCTAATGAAAGTCCTTGCTCTACCTCAAACAGGAAATCATTTGGAAAAATGCCACCAATCTCTTGCAACAGAGAACATGATAAATGATCGCAACAGTTTTTTATAATTTAAGAATCATCTCCAGCAAACAAAATTACCAACCTACTAACCCTTCTAATTTGTGGTCAGCTATCTCACCATTCTTACCCATTGTTTTCTTATGTGTCTTATGCATGGCCCCCTGATTTCCAGTGGTGATTCACCAGCAGGCATCCTAAGCCTAATGCAAATTGTGTTGCAGAAGTGTTGCTTCTGCACCTTCAAGCACCACCCTGCAACGACCTACCTGAAGGATCCGCTGCTCCAGCTGTGAGTTGCCTTTGCATAGGTTCATTATGTGCTGCAACAACAACTTCGTACTCTCTGTTTTCCCAGCACCACTCTCTCCGCTGCCAAGAAAAAGCAAAATAAATTCCATCAGCCTTAAAGTAAAGTTGTTCTGCCCCTTATGGTCCAAGTGCTCCATCACTTGAGAGTGCTCTATGAGAGTTCCACAACTTTTTTAGCAAAATCGCATGTGTGAGTAAAAGCTCACACACCACAGCTTAACACAGGGTGTCCCACGATGTTCTTGTCCTTTATCACGGAACTCTTCTCCCTCTGCAGGGGAGTACAGATATACCCCATGCTGTCAGTTCTGGATGGGATGTACCAGACAGACCATTTGCTCTGCTTCTAAAGTCATCCAGTACATCAACTCCCCCACATACGCTGGAGCCAACAGCTTCCTCTTTCTCCAGAGAGATTTGCCCTATCCACATCATATCCACAACTGGATACTGATCATGAGATGCTGTGGCAGTCTCAGATCTCGGGTGTTTCACACACTCACGTGCCTCAGCCAGCTGGGAAGGCGAGCACAGAGCTGCTCACACTCCCACAGTGCCAGCAGTGCACGTCACTCACCCACGGCACCTCCGCCTCCAAGTCAAACAACCAGCACTTGGAAAGTGCAGTTTCCCCTGTCCTGGGAGGGGGAATGTACAGTCAGTGAGACAACATGTCCTTTACTGACAGCATCACACCAGCTGAGAACTTCAGCATATGCATGGGGAGAAAAAATTGCAGGAAATGCCGGAGGTATACTTGAAGGCAGGTCTCTGTTTCCACAGCCGACCTTTGAGCATGTGGTGTGGCTTTACTGCTTTGTAGCTCCCAGTTGTTCAGCACTTGGTATCAAGTATGTGTCATAGCTAAAAACCTCAAATACTACAGCAGGTCCCTGATCTCAAGCACAGGTCAGACCAGCACCATCCAAATACATACAAACAAAATAAGACCACCTTGCCAGTTGAGAATATGCCATCCAGTGCCCCTGCCCAGTATAACAGGTTTATTTTTGATTTTTCAGTACTTCCCTCCTTCACGAAAAAACTATCAACTTCCATGGTTCAAGCTTGTTCTTAGACCCTCCAACAAGCACAACACCTTCATAAGGTCCTGCAAGCACAGCCGGTGTGTAACTGCCCCCAGCTGTCAAGAAATGCAAAGTTATCTTCAGGTGACCCAAGTGCTGTACAGCAGCACACCCAGGCATGACTAATGTGCTTTGGGACTGGGAAGGCAAGAGGAGCCAGTGGAATTTGTAGTTCAGGACAGCTTGGTAGAAATGAATACTTATGACCTGGAAGCAGCAGCTTCATCCAATATCAGCCTCTGAAGAATGCTATCCAGACCTTCCAGACTCAGTTGGAGACACCGAAGAGACCACAAGGGACAGCAGACCGTGGTGTGTCCCTGTGCTGCTGTGGTGAACTGTGGTCTAACAGGAGTGACCTCATCTTCCCCATTCACCCCAACTATGCTCATGTCAGGAAAACTTGTCAATTAGTGTTTCACCACTCACGGCGAGGAAGACCAGGAACTTCCTGTGATAGCAACGCACAGACCAGGTAAAAGGTTGCAAGATGCACAGGAGTACAGCAGCCTCATCTCTGAACTGTGGCCAGAAAACAACCAGACCACTGACCACTTGGAAAACTCTTACAGGTTACTCTTTCTTGTCTTCCACCTCCCAAGACAAATACAATGACTGTTCTCTATCCCCCAGAGCCCCACCAGCAGTGCCTCTGGCACCTGCTGACTCCACAGCCTCCGCTTCATGAGAGCACTTCACGTAAAGCACAGGCACCAGTGGCTTGGAGGCTACAGAAATGAGTGGGGCTCAAGTGCCCCTCAAAGTCAGCTGCCAGTCCCACCAAAACACTCAGCAGTGATTCAGCAATTCACTTCCACACCATGTAGACTGAAAATACAGATAAAATGATCAGAAGGCAAATATAAAGGAGCATTAAATCAAAGAAGTTGGCAATTAGCATTTTAACTGAGACAACATTTAAATTGTTCTCTACAACGCCCAGTCGTAGAAAGGAGGCAGTTAATGTTTCAAGGCTTTCTCCTTGCTGTTTGATAATTTCTCTGCTAGTTGATTTTGTTTGAGGCATTCTCTATTAAATGATGCTACCTGCTGCACTGCAAAGTTCCAGCAGAACAAGAGTGACACAATGAAGTGAAATGTATGTGATACTGGTAGGCTCTTTGGTTAAAAGAAACACTTTCCCCCGACTTCGGGTGCACAGAACTGCCCACGACAATAAGATCCTCCCTGACCAAATTCCCAAAGGTCTTCGAGCAGAAAAGCACGTTTTAATTCTTCCTGCACTTTGGTTACACATGGGAAACTCCACTTCATGAAAACTGGTTCCTTCCATTATCACCCTTCCAACTTTTACTGCAGCTTTTACCCTGGCAGTTGCGTTGCCAGAGAAGAGCACCCAGCAGCTTTTCCTAGAACTGGTTAAATCTTTCCAAAGGCAGGGATCCCCAGAACTGAACCTGACATCTTTACCGTTGTAAAGATTCCTGGCCGAGCTGCTCCACGAAAGCCAGTTTTGTTTGTTCACACCTTCTTACAACCTGCCCGCTCTCCTGTCTGGAAAGCGGTCGGGATGAGGGGTGTGTTGCCAGCGCAGATGGATTTTGACTCACCAACAGCACCGGAGATGAACTTCATCTGAACCTTAATAGGGGAGACCCCAGCGAGAGCTCGGGGGCCGCCCCCGGCCCCGGGACTCCCGGCCGCCGCTCACCTGATGAGGATGCACTGGTTGCAGGGCCCCCCGCCTCCGCGGCCCAGCATGGCATGGTAGGCGCGGCTGGCCACGGCGAAGATGTGGGGCGGCAGCGCGTCGGTCTGGAGGCGCCGGTACCGCTCGGAGACCTGCGGGGAAGCGGCAGCGGAGAGGCGTGAGCGGCCGGGGGGCAGCGGGGCGCGGCGGGGGGCGCGGCGCTCACCTCTCTCCCGTAGAGCGGCAGTGGCTGGAAGGGGTTCATGGCGACGAGGATGTCCCCGATGTCGGTCTGTGGCAGGGGGACAGCCGGTCAGTCGAGAGCCCGCCGCCGCCGCCCCCCTCCCCGGCCCCGGCACTCACGTAGATGTGCTGCTGCAGGA